>CM046458.1:39506926-39991933 GCA_025506515.1 Flaveria trinervia | reverse complement strand
CAATAGGAGGGAATGAGACTTTGTGTTGTTTTTCTTTCAAACAAGCAGTGCAGGTTTCATCACAGTGGACTCCTTTATCGGTAGACCTCTCACTAAACTATTGTGGATCAGCTGATTCATGTTTTTGAGATTAACATGACCCAGCCTTCTATGCCACAGTTTAGATTCCTGAGGAGAGGCTTTGGAGACAAGCAAGGATGACCCTTCAAATCAATCTTCTTTGACAAATCCAAGGCATACACTCTTCCAATCCTGTTGGCCTTCAGGAGAGATGTTCATCCAATACCTTGTCAATCAGCCTCGGAACTTGGAAGACAGAATCCTGCAGTTCTGGCTTGTGAAAAGTGCAACATGCCCTTTATCACACATCTGACTGACACTCAGCAGATTATACTTGAGATTTTCCACATGATTAACATCATCAAACCTGATTTGTCCATTAGACACATATCCTTTCCCGATGATGTAACCCTTGGCATCATTACCAAATGAAACAAATCCCTTCTTTCCTTGAGAGTAGTCACTAAGAAGAGAACTGCTCCCAGTCATATGCATAGATCCTCCACTGTCTACATACCAGATGCTCCTTTGGCATGCTGAAGAACCCTGCATTCATCATAAAGAACTAGTTAGGTTTTGAGACCAAACCTCTTTGGTTTGGGTCTGTTTTCATCAACAGATTTAACCATAACTTGTTTCTTATGATTAACAGCTGATGAAGAAGGAGATGGTGCTGAAATGGATTCTTGGATTTGGCTTGGAATGCCTTTTTAGTGGTTTGATCACAGGTGCATCTAGTTGGTTAACTCTCCCCAACAAATGCTGAACCATCATAACAAGTTGTGTCTGATTTGTAGCTAAAGCTTTCAGTTCTTGTGACATATCAGTACTTGTGTTTGATGAGTTCTGTGACCCACCATTTCCTCCTTAAAATTTACAGACTTAGTCTGATGTTTATCATGAGGAGCACTATCAGTTGTTTTATGATAAACCTATCCTTCTTTTTGGATTTGGTTGAAGGCTTAGGTTTATCACATTGGGATGACTGTGGTACAAACTTAGTCTCAAACTCATTTTTCATTTCATCCATCTGGATTTTAATGAGCTTATCTCTGTTGAGTTTGGAACCCTTTCTGTACCAACATTCATTAGAAAGATGATTGAATTTACCACATATCACATGGCTTATTCTTCATCTTGAATTGATCAACTGCTGATGTGGAAACTACTGAAGGTGTGCTCTTCAGTACTTCCTCCTTTAGTACTTTTGTTTAGTACTGAGGATCTGTAACAACTAAAGACTTGTTCTTCAGCTGTTCTCTATCAGCAGTTGTTAATCCTTTTATTTCAGCTGATTTGAAATGCTTTTCAGATGTTGTGACTTGCCCTTCAGTACTTGAGGTACTTTGAGGGACAACATCTGAAGTACTCATTCATGTGCTTATCAGTAGTTAACCCATCAGCCAATTGATTTGCTGAGGTATCAACACTGATTTCATCTTTTGATTTTGGGTGATCACTTGAGGATGATGCACATGATGATGTGGTTTGGAAATTACTTTCATCTTTAGATTTTACTATTGGTTTTGGAGTAAAATTTGTAGGTGGTGCAATATGCTTGTAACCTATTCCAAACTTCACATTCGAAGCAGATTGCTTGCTGAGCAGCATTTCAAATCCCTTGCAGGATGATACCCAGCGGTCACACTCAACTTGGGTAACTGCAAGTTTTTCTTTGAGATCTCTATGGTTCTCAAGAATGACCTCTAGCTTAGCCTTTTCATCATTTAATTGGCATTTAAACTTATAAATCTCATCATCTTTATCCTTAAGTACAGACTCATATTCAGCTTTTCTTTTGAAAGGTTTGCTCAAGCTCTAGATTTTGATTATTAAAGCTACATTTGCCTCTCTAATAGAGATAAATGCAGCTATGCAAGATTCAGAACATAGCTTGGCCTTAGCCTCAGAGGCTACCTGGGTTACCTGTGATGAAGATGCATTGGAGCATGAACGATCAGTAGATTCCAGGGCCATGAGAGCTAGATTCCCAAAAGGATGTTCACCACCATGTTGACCATCACTAGCAAATAATTGCTCATTACCAGAGAGATCATTTGGTAAACTGCTCCAGTCAACAATACCAGGGGTGAAAAAGCTATGATGAGGTTGTGATTGAGATGATTGAGATGGTAGAGGCTCAGGTAGAGCTTGAGGTTGGTGTGCATTAGGAACTTGAACCGGATTTGGGTGTGGCATGTAATAGCAGGGATATGGATATGACATTGACCCTGAGGGACAAAATATACAGGAGATATAGGTTGTGAATGATGACCAGAACTAGCAGGATGTTGCCCTCTGTTTTGTGGACTATTGCTTGGAAAAGTCACAAATGGTGCAGAGGAGTTAGATCCAGATGATCTACACTCTCTTGCAAAGTGTCCAAGCCTGTGGCATTTGTGACCCCTCAACTTACTCTTGTCAAAACCAACTTTGGTTTTGCCAGAGAGTCCTGGAAATTCCTACTAGTTCTCTTGTAGAACTTTTGAGATCTGATATTAATCAAAGCCATTTGGCTCAGAATATCCATCTCTTCTAAGTCATCATCAGCAATACCCTTTAAATCATCCATAATGAACACAAATTGTCACTATTACAGCCTGACTGACTGTCAACCACTAACAAATGCATGATCTAAACCGTTTGAAGAAATCTATATGCTCATCATAATTGCTTTCTGATGCATCATATTCTGACTCATGACCAACCAAGGCAGTGTTCCCTGGTACAAAGTCATCATGAGCTTTCCTGATGATGCCAGTTTCCTTTTCTGCTCTATCTCTCTTTCAAATGTAAGCAGTTTCCCATGGAGTTGGGTGAGAGATAGACTATCTAGATTTGCACTGGAGCGTAGGACAATGGTATATGTGTCCCATCTCTCAGGCAGTGATATGAGGAATCTATTGTTCTTCTGGCTATTAGTGTATTCATGTTTGACCATTTTCAGCTCAGAGATCAAACAGGAAAAATGCTTAAACTGTTGAGTCAGTGACTCACCCTTCCTATGAGAAATGTCTCATATTGTTGGGCAAGGATTTCTATGTTGTTTGCTAAGACCTCATCTGTTCCACCAAATTGTTCCTTCAATGCATTCCAGAGGTCATGAGCAGTTTCATGATGCATAAGCCCAGAATAGATTTCATTTGGTAGTGCCATGGCCAGAATTGCATGCGCTTTAGCATCAATCTCAAATAGTTTTTGATCCTCATCTGAGTATTGTTCCTTCTCTTTCGGAACCATTTGGTTGGTTTCTGGATTGTTCACCATAGGCTTGTGTGGACCATGTACCACAGATGTCCAACAACCTGAACTGTTAACAGACAGGTGATGAAGCATTCTTCATTGCCATATGTTATACTCAGTCCTAACCAGCATCGGAGGCTTAGTTGAGGAACCGGTATTGTGAGGTCATTAGAAGGAGTAGTCATTCTCAGATTCAACCAAATTAATTATATTTTAACTGATTTAGTGCAAAACACAACAAACTCAATATGAACCAAGAGAAAACTCAAAGCAGATAATGAAAGCAGCAGAAATTCAATGATCTATAACCAATTCTTGCAAATATGCTTATTCAATCAAACTTAGATATCGAATAGCAGTTTCAGTGATCAATTGTTAGATCGATCAATGATTAACCTTGCTCTGATACCATTTGTTAGGATCAGTGATCTAAGTTTGATTGATTAGAGAGTATTGCAGCGGAATTCAAACAACGAATTAAACAATTCACAAGAACACAATTGATATTCAATGTAATAGTAAATGGTTATATAAAAAGAGAATTCTGCAAAAGATATTTCATTCATATGCTTTCGTGGTGGCTCAATGTCACACCTTACAATTAGGTCAACATTCCTTATATAGGATATGTGACGTCTGCTGATGTCACTTGATAGTGACATCTAACAGAATTAATCAAACTACTGAACTATGCAAACTACTGAGAAAGCTCTCAACTACTGATTAAATCCCAGAGAATGCTAAGTACAAGAAACATAAAACTACTGAAACTAAACTACTGAAAAGTAAATTACAAGTACTAAAAGGAAACCATCACAACTACTGAAGTTGATAACTTCAGATGTTGTGACAACTACTGATCACTTTAGTCTTCAGTCTTTGTTCTTCAGACTTTGTTCTTCAGACTTTTACTTTCAGACTTTGTCTTCAGCTAATAGCTTCAGACTTTGTCTTCAGTTCTTTACTTTCAGACTTTGTCTTCAGTAGTAGTCTTCAGTTCTTGTGTTCATACTTTGTCTTCAGACCTTGTAATCAGCTGATGTCTTAAGCTGTTGTGATCTTCTTCAGCAGTTGTAATGTCTGTGGGACTTAGAGGTTTTTCTGATCAGGCTCATTGGTTCTTTTGGTCCAACAAGCTGCCTAAGTGTCCCATGCGCCCAAACCTCATGCGCTCGAATAGTACCCATGCGCCTAGAAGTAGGCTGAAATTGACTAAGTGTTCATACGCCCAGATAGTTCATGCGCCCAGGCACTCATGCGCCTGCATAGTGCCCATGCGCCTAGAATTGTCAGAATAGACTAAGTGTTGCTCATGCGCCCCAATAGTGCCAATGCGCCTGAAAGTTCTCCATGCGCCTAAGTGTTCCTCATGTGTCTGAAAGGCCATGCGCCTGCATGGTGCTCATGCGCTTGCATAGTCTCATGCGCTTGCATAGTGCCCATGCGCCTAAGACTTAGCAATATTTTCTGATTTTGGGGAAAATTGTAAAAGTAGGCCTTGACTTGGAGGTTCCCGGGGGCTATGTAAGTTGACTTTTTGAAGTCATAGATGATGTATTAGGTGATGTATGATATGATTTGATGATGTATGATTGATGTTTATGCATGATGGTATGTACGATGTATGATGTATGTATAATGGTGCCTTGTATGGTAATGTTTATATGTTTATGTGTATGTTTATGTTCTTTATTATGTATGATTATTTTCCCGTGGCTTTACGTTGAATGTTAATGAATGAAATGAAAAGTATTATGTAACGTAAAGTGGAAGATAATAAAAAGAGGAACGTAATGAAAGAATGCATGCATTAATGAATGAATGAAAGTAAGAAAGGTTTGCAAGCAAATGTATGGAGGTTCACACCCAATGAAGGGTGTCACCTCAACTGTATGCGGGTTAGCTACCCTAGAAGGATGCACACTGGGGTCTAATCCTTGTGATTGACCATATGTATAGGATCCTTACCGCTTGCCCTAGGTACTGGAGTCAGCTTCGTGCATAATGTTCGAGGTCTATGAAAGAACTCATGCCCAGTAACCAGCTTCGTGCACAATGTTTGGGGTATAGGATATGGCATTGGTCCGGAATGAAAGAGAAAATATAAGTGGTGAATGTACTTGCCCTAGGTGCTGGAGTCAGCTTCGTGCACAATGTTCGAGGTCTATGAAAGACCTCAGGCCCAGTAACCAGCTTCGTGCACAATGTTCGGGGTATTGTACATGTCATCGAAAGTAATGAACGTACGAATGTAAGTAAGAAAGTATGTACAAAGTAAATGAAAGTAAATGAAAGTGAATGATAATGACGTACGATGAATGAACGAAAGTTAACAAATGAATGTTAAAGACAATAATGATATTATCTATGTGTACGTATGATGTGTGATCACGTGCGATAGTAAAGAAAATGTTAAACGAAGGAAAGGTAATATAAGCTTTATAAAACTAGAACTCACTCAGCAACGCTGACTTTTTATGCATTTTCCAGTTGGCAGGTAAATTTTACTGAGGATGGCATGGGGCGACTACTTGGCTCTTTTTGGATGGCATTTTTTTGTATAACGTTTTTGCATTGTAATACGAGCGAACGATATTTTGTGACGAAAGATGAATTATTTGGCAAAAGTGTTTATTTAAAGGAAATGAAATGTTTGTTTTAATGTTTCCGCTGCAATGTTTTATTAAAGTTAATATACATGTATGTTTTATGTGCAACGATTGACCAATTGTGAGTGACCCGGGAACGGGGCCTTACACTTAATTACACATTTTCACTTATTATTAATTATTTAAGTTTTGGTAATTCACGTAATTGGGTTGATAAATTTCCTTCAGATTCTTGTTTAGCAAACATGTTCATTATTTTGTTTACTTATCGTGCCCAATCTATATTGCTAAGTAATACGTCCCATCTATGACCGCTTACCTTTTAAATTCCTAATAAGAAATAATCTTCTAAGGCATCCGGCCCATGGCCTATTAATGTCGGTAACTATGAACAATATCATATCGTGCCCCAATGGCCATTAAGTTTGTGGGTCAAGCTCGTTTATCATTAAGGCTCGATGGTCAGTTTAGAGTGTGATAGGCACAAGTCTATTAAGGGGTGTGTGTGTGTATGGTTTGGAGTTCACTCGTGTTGGGCCCATTTCATGGGCCTACACTAACCTCATTGCATGACCCGTTAAGATTTTTTAAAAAACATTTTTCGGGCCAAAAAATCAGGGTTGTAAAATTTGGATTTATATTCAAATTAATAAGAAGTCAACCCCATTATTATCCACTCAACCACACCACCATCTTCGACCCCTTTCTTCACCTTATCTCATCACACTTCACCATCATAGATCTGCTACCTTCTCTAATCGATTTGCAATACCACAATATTTTAAGGGGATGAAGGTCATGAAATAACTAGAATCATTATTGTTAGATCTAGTTTAACGAACATTTAGTTTAGATCTTGAGCCTTTCATCACTACAAAATTCATGTATCAAATCGATCCACCTGCAGGCTCAAATTTGGAGATATGATTCAATGGTGGTGCATGCGGCAACGACAGGTTTGATCAGAGGTTTTTATGCTCGAGATGTTCTTCAATGGTGGCGAAGTGTTTCTTGATCAAATTTCATGAAATAAGTAAAGGGTGTAGGCATTGGTGTTCAAGTTAGGTCTTTGAGACCAAAGGTTTATAATTTGGATGTACGGTGTTATTGATGTTTGATTTGGGTGTTCGATTTCAACTCGAGGGTAGAGGGTGGTTAGGTGGTGGTTAGGTGATAGCGATGGTGGTGATATGGTGGGAGAGGTGTAGGTGATGGTGATTCTTGTGGTTAGACATTGAGTGATGGTGGTTCTATGGTGGGAGGATGCAAGCAACAGTGATGGTTGTGGTTAGATGGTGGTAGTTATGGACCATGGTTTTTTTTTTGTTTTTGAACAATAATAAAATAATAATACATTAATAACCCTATGGTTCTAAAAAGACTAAAATGCCCTCATGTGAAAGTTAACCTCCATTAGTGAAAAGGACGAAATTCGTTACAACTTTTCACACAAAGGATATAGGGTGTGATTTTTTAAAAAAGGACCCAGTCTATTATTTATTCTATTATGAAGAAAAAATTTGTAATTTACTCCAAAATGTTTTGTAGGTTGAGGTCAAACTACAATTTAAGCAAACAACATTTGGTACATGTTGGTTTTGTACCTCGTGTCTATTAGTAACACATATGAGAATGCATGTCATATTTTATCATCTCGGATTGCAGGATCGGTGTTTGTCACTTAAACACAAATGTTTTCTCTTAAACTCGCCTAGAATCACACTCGGATAAGAATCAATAAGAGTTGATCACAATATGAAAAGTAATTAAGAACACAGAAAGATAATTTTCAAGATACTTTTATATATTGATTCTCAACTCAAGATACAAAGACTCTTACAAGCAGATTGTGTGTTTTATGAGTTACAAGGAGAACCTATATAATACTATCTACAGCCGGATATACTTTTATACCAGCTGGGATTCTTTAGCTAAAGCCTATACTACAAGACTATAGTTAAGGTACCTCGGATAAAGTCTTATTTGAGATTTGGTAGTTAGGACATGTCCCTGACTTACCTTTTGTCACCAACTAAAGATGGCAACTGGACTATCATGAAAAGGTAAACAGTGGAATAAAGTATGGTCAACAACATGGTTCTTTAAGAAGAAGCCATGTTGTATCAGAAGTCTACAGCGGAGTGTCAGAGACCATATTTGTGTCCACTGGTTATAGAGTGTCTTCTGAATGTTAAATGGCTTCGGAAGAGTAAGTACTTCTGAAGCCACTTTATACTTCGGAAGAGGCTTCTTCTTCCAAGACTTGGAAACTTCTTCATCATACTTCGGAAGTGGTCTTCACTTTATTCTTGTAAGTCTTGAACTTCAGAAGTATGCATTTGTCTTCGGGAGTAGAGTTCTGTCTTTGGAAGTTGGACTTTTCCTTTGTCTTCGGAAGAACTCTACAACCTTCGGAAGTTCCATGAAAAGCTTCGGAAGCCTGTGCATGCAGTATCAAAATAACTTAAGTGATCTAGTTTTGATTGCATTAGCCTTCTTCTTGATCCAACAAACTCCCCCTAGGCTGATGCTACCAAAACTTCACTTACCTCGATTTCTCAAAACTTTCAGCACCAAGGAGAGAAAATATCTGTCTGTCTCCTTGTTCTTCCCTAATGTGGTGCTGAGAAGCTTGTACAGATCCTTGGTAGATAGGAAATTCAATCTGTCACCTTGGATAACATGTACCCTTTGTTGTTGCCCTCTGAAAAAAGTTAGTTGATGGGAACTGTAATCATATTCCCATCGAACTATAGGTTCTAATTCAGGACCTTCCACCATCTGTAGAAAGGCAGCACCTTTGGTGGGAGATCTATCCTTGTCTTCCTGTCTTCTCAATTTCAAATCTTCTTCCATCTTTGCTTTTGTAGTTAGCTCAGCCAGATGAAGACTGCTGAGATGATTTCTGACGAGTGCAGCAGTTTTAGAGTTGGAGGGGTTGGAGAATGGTTTCTCTGCTAACTCAGCAATATCAAATCTGTTGGAGTGTAATAGAGAAGTTGCATTAAGTCTGTTGATTTCACCATTCTCTCTTTCCACAACAAAGTTATGAGAAGGTTCATCGAACCTCCACTGGATTATCTTCCTTCTAGGCACAAGAGGCTGACTAGGAATCTTGTCCTCTTTTCTTGTATCCATCAGAGTCACTAGTTTTCTTCTGAGCTTCTTTTCTTCCTCATTTAAAGAGTCTGAATTGAGGACCAAAAGTCTTGCAGCCTGGTCCAAAGTTCCTCTAGGCAAATCAAGGAATTTGTCTCTTGTGAGGGAACTTGAAGATTCGTCTACATAGGTAATGTTAACAGAGTCTTCTACACAGGAAACTTTGCTCAAATTGGTGCAATTAGTGAGCTTCGTCTTGATTGCCTTAAACTCCTCAAGGGAGAGATATTAAGAAGGCTGAAGGGATGGTTTGGATTGTAATTGGGTAGGTTTAGGTTCAGAGGTTCTGGCTAGTGTTTTGGGTTGGATGATGGGAAGTTTAGGAGGTTGAGGTGAGGGAGTAGTAGTGGGTAGTGATGTGGGTTCAGGGGTGAAGGGTTCAGGTTTAATGTTGAATAGTGAGGATGAGGGTTCAAGTTGTGGTTGGGTAGAAGCAGTGAAGGTCATCCCTTTTACCCTTCTATACATCTCTTTCCTTTTCCCCAACCGGATGTCAGCCTTAATTTCACTGACAATCCGTTGGAGTGTCCGTTCAGACATAGGACCCACCTGCCTACCGGAGAAGCCATGAGCCCGAAGATAGTCCATCATCCAGGCTTTCTTAGTAAGCTTCTTGGAGGCAGTGACCCTAGCCTCTTCTTCTTTCTTCTTCTTCTCTCTGGCCTTTTCTTTTGCAGCCTTCTTCTTTCTTTCTCCATTAGATCCTGCTCTTTGTTGAAGAGCCAGAGGATCGTGTCATCATTGTGTGGAGAGAGTTCTTGAAGATCAAAGCCTCTGGAGAGTAGGAAGTTTATCCTGTCTCTTCCCAGCTGCAATTCAACCTCCTTCTGTTTCTTTTCCTTTTCCTCTAAGGCCAACCTGGCTTCTTCTTCAAGTTTCAGCCTGGTTGCCTTGTCCAGATCCATCACTCCTCTAATGGTAGCATGAGTGTTTCTTCATTCCAGCTCCCATTTCAATGAGCTGGTCAATGATCTGCTCTCTTCTTTTATTGATGACAACCTCCTGATTGGAAGCAGCTGCTTTTGTGCTAGCAATTAGCAACTTCTCAGTCTGAAGTCTTCCTTTCTTCTTAAGTTTCTCAATCTTCTCCTCTTCCTGAATCTCTTCCGCAGTCATCTTCCTTTTACCTTTATCCTTTGAAGATCCTGACTGTGGTGGTTCTTGGAGAGAGGTTTTTGATTATGAGAGAGTCAGAGATGGTGTCTGAGATGGAGGTGCGATTGGAAAGTCCTCGCTGCTCATTTCAGATGCCATTTCCAGGATAGCATCTGTGATGATCAGTTCCTCGGACATTTTAAACAGTCCTTCCGCAGCTTCCATTTCAGCTTCGGAAGATTCAGCTTGTTCTTCCGAGGCTTTAACTTCAGCTTCGGAAGTTAAAGGAGATGCAGATTCTATCCCAACTATTTCAGTTGCTGGGCCATCAGTTCCCATTTCCCCTTCAAATTGAATCTTAGGTTCCATGAGGACCTTAGGTTGACCAACTTCTTCCACAGTGGTAGAAGGTGCAGTCAGCCTTTGAAGTTCTTCTGCTACAAAGTAGATCATTGCAGCATCATGACTTGGCTGCTCAAAGGAGATCTTAATAGAAACTTGGTGAAGAGTCTGTAGAGATCATTGAGCATCCTTGGATCAATCTGAAGAGTGACCTGAGATGTTTCAGGCACAGAGATGATGGCAGAGGAAGATGTTGAAGTGGAAGACCGGCTCTGTGGTTCCTTGTGTGTTTGTCTTTGAACATTCTCCCCCTTTTTGGTAGTATCATCTTGAGAGCTAGATGAGCTGGAGGAGGAAGTCAGGGAGACCTGAATAGGTACATGCCTAACAGACCTCTCTGTCTGTTTCTCAGCTAGGTGAGCCTTGAGATTGTCAATCTCAAGTTGTTGAGTGGCAGATCTTGCCTCTAAAGTCCTAACCTGAGATTCCAGGTTGAGACTTTAGAAAGAAGATCTTGAATGAGGAGTTGCATGCTTCCCTCATCTTCTTTCAAAGAATCATGGGGAGATGAGGTAACATACCTAGTATATTCAGCCTCACCACCAGATGTAGGTTCTTGGCACCCTGGTTTCCCATGCTCAATGATGTCTCTTTTAGAGCCATCAAAGAGCTCGGTTGTCGTAGATTCAGTCTGAGAAATGTTACCACTGTCCAGAAGATCCATTGAGGCACCTTCTGTAGTGGCAACTGAATCTATATGAGTCCCCTCCACATCAGTGGGACTCACCTCAGTTGGTTGCTGATGGGGGCTAGAGATAAGAGATTTCTCCAGGCTCTGTTGATCTTGGAGAGGGTGTTGTAGATCAACTTCATTGCCATGGAGAGATGTTATCTCGTCATCAGTTTTAAATAAAAGGTCAGTGAAAGATAGGATGGTTAAACCTACTGACCCGGGACTTTGGTCAATGTCTACAGGCATTGAGCCTCTGGTGGGGCTGTCCCTTGTTGGCTGCTCAGGGGAGTATAGAGACTCACCCTGAGGACTTTCAGCTTGGGTTGTGGGCTCATGGGTCTGAGACTGAGGAGACTCAGGACCCATATTGAGGTCAATTGTGAAGGATTGTTGGACCTCAGGCTGAGTGGTAGCCCTTTGTTCCACTCTAGCCTTTTTGGATTGAACAGGAGGAGCTTGTTCAACCAAATTAGATTGAACAAGGGTTCGTTTGGGACGTCTCTGATAAGTGATGGTGATGGATGGGAAGGTAGTGTTGACATAGTGGGGTAGTTGCTGGTGTGGTTCATCACCTGTGGGGTTAACAAGGATGTCTCCAGGAGTCGTTGGCTCAGTCATACCTGGAAGAAGTGCAGTATCTCTTCCTGTGTAGTTGGTGGACACTCTCTTCAAAGTCTTGAAGATGGTCGGCCTCATCTGGGGAGTAGTCAGAGCAGCTGCACAGACAAGCGTGCTCTGGTCTAGCTCATAGTTGATTATATGTTGGAGATACGTGGGATACATGAAGAATGTGTCCTTCTGAAGATTTCCGATGAGGTTAGTCAGCACAAATCTTGAATAGTTGAAGCGGAGGCTTTTTACCAACCCATGAACAAGGCACCCAAGTTCAAATGGGATTTGATCCCATTCTCCGGATTTATTCGATAAGCAGTGGAGGACCACGTGTAGCAAAAACTTCCATTTGTATGAGAAGTTAAATTTGTAGACAGTTGACCTGCTAACGTCTCCTCCATATCCCATTTGGAGATAAGAATGGTCCAAGTCTGCTTTGGGAAATTCCGTTGGAGCGCCCTCATCATGAAGCTCTAAATGCTCCCTGATGAGCTGTTCAGAAATGACCAACTCTTGGCCATAGATGCTCGATCGAATGACACAGATCCCGTTTAGGGTTTCAATCTGACCATTTGCCTAAAATTCAGACATATGGTTTGAGTAAATTGTTGGGTTAACAGTCAGAGCGGTGTAGTAGGAAGATTGGGTTAGGAAAGAGATTATGTCGGAGAAGTCAGCATCTCTTGATGAATCAAGAAGTGCGACTTGGTTGTGCTATGGGTTGAAGGCCATTTGGAAAGGTGAATGGGAATGATTTGAGCTGGGTAAAGATGAGTAGAAGAAATTTCTAGGGCTGTAAAGTTTGCAAGTAAGAGAGTGAAAGTGAATAGTCGAGATTATTTAAAAGATTGTGGAGAGGCGGTAATGGGGGTTAGGATAAGGTGATGTGATGGTTTAGTGGATGAAATGATAGCAGCGGTAAGGTTAAAAAATCAGTTAAATAATCCAACATCATTAACAAAATCATTGCTTTTTACAGTGTGGGGCCCAAGAAATTTACGTTACACAGTGATATCTCTCTTCCGAGTGTAAAACATTTCCGAAGGTAACTTGTCTTCCGAAGGCAATTCTTACTTCCGAAGCCAATTATTTGCTTCCGAAGGTTAGAGTTGCTTCCGAATAGAGAATTTATAAGTTTCGGAAGTAGATCTGATATGCAATCAATCGCTTCTTCCGAGACCAAAAATTCTTCCGAGAAGAAAGTTATCCTTTGAGAAATTATCCTTCGAAAGATATAATAATGTCTTCCAAGGTTAATTTCTCTTCGGAAGGAATTTACACTTAGAAAAATTTCAGAGAGAATTCCTTGTGACAGGGCTTAAATTGTATTGACACAAGACTTACATATTAAAAGGTTTTCAAAAGAGATCAGATTAATCAATGTTTATCATCCCAATAGCTATTATGAGATACTTAAACCTTTGTTCATCAAAAGCTTTGGTAAACAGATCAACATATTGTTCATTTGAATCAACTTTGATTAACCTGATTAGATTTTTCTCATGAATGTCTCTAATGAAATGATACCTGATGTCAATGTGCTTAGTCTTGGAGTGCTTCACCGGATTTTCAGTAATGGAGATAGCACTGTTGTTATCAATATGGATAGGAGTACTCATAAAGTTGAATCCATAGTCTAACATCTGATTTTGAATCCATAGCAGTTGAGCACAACAGCTAGCAGCAGCAATGTATTCAGCTTCAGGAGTTGATGTAAAGACACAGGATTGTTTCTTGAATTGCCATGAGATGATCCTTCCACCAAGAAATTGACATCCTCCCGATGTTGATTTCTTGTCAATATTGCAGCCACTGTAGTCATTGTCAGAGTATCCATAAAGATTGAAATCCTTGTTTCTGGGATACCAGAGACCTAGTTTAGGTGCTCCTTTGAGGTATCTGAGGATTCTCTTAACAGCAGCTAGGTGAGACACCTTAGGAGCAGCCTGATATCTTGCACAAATGCAAGTAGCAAACATGATATCAGGTCTACTTGCTATAAGATACATCAGAGAACCAATAATTGCCCTATACTGATGTTGATCAGTATCCTCCCCCTCAAGGTCAGGACAAAGATTATGGTTTCTGGGTATGGGTGTCTTGGTAGGCTTGCAATCCTTCATCTCAAATCTTTCTAAGATGTCAGAGACATATTTAGATTGATTAATGAAGAACCCTTCCTTCAGTTGCTTTACCTGAATTCTAAGAAAAAAGTCCATTTTTCCCATGGAGCTCATCTCAAACTTTTTCTTCATAATGTTCTCAAAGTCTTTGCACATTTGGTCATTTGAGGAACCAAATATGATGTCATCGACATAGACTTGTACAAGCAAAATGTCCTTTCCAGACTTTCTAATGAAGAGAGTCTTGTCAATGGTACCTCTAGTATAGCCATTCCTCAGAAGAAACTGAGACAGAGTCTCATACCACAACCTAGGTGCTTTGTGCAGCCCATATAGAGTTTTATCCAATTTGCACACATAGTTGGGGTGCTGTGGATCTTCAAATCCTGAAGGTTGGCATACGTACACTTCCCTGTCTATATCCCCATGTAGAAAAGCACACTTGACATCAAGTTGGTATATTGTGAAGTCCTTGGATGCAGCATAAGCAAGGAAGATCCTAACTGCCTCAAGTCTTGCAACTGGTGCGAAGATATCAGTATAATCGATTCCTTCCTCTTGATTGTATCCTTGAACCACAAGTCTTGCCTTATTCTTGATGATCAAGCCTCTATCATCTCTCTTGTTTCGGAAAACCCATTTGGTGCCTATGGGTACTTGACCAGATGGTAGCGGACATAGGTTCCATACCTTCTGTCTCTTGAATTGAAGCAGCTCCTCTTGCATCGATTCAATCCAGCTACTATCTTTTAAGGCATCTTCTACCTTCTTGGGTTCCATCTGAGATAGAAAGCATGAGTACAAGCAGACATTCCCTTGATGAGTCTGTCCTCTTGTTCTCACACCCTCAGAGACATTCCCTATGATGTTCTTAGTTGGATGAGTGTTGTGAATGCTAAGACAAGGAATCACTTCCAGTTGTAGAGATAGATCCAGGTTAGACATATTCTGCTCAGGAACTAGAACACTCTGTCCAGCTGCTGTTTCAAAGTCATTCAGTGAGGACTGATTGAATGAATGAGAACATCATTAATAGTTGGCTGTGAAGTAGTATTTACTGTTGCCTGTTCCCTTAAAATACTACCTCCTTCTGTCTGGTGTTGTAATGGATCACCCGATGAGTTTTGAGGCTCAGTAGGTGACTCACTTGTTGAAGCTTCACTATTCCTTGATATAGTTAACTATCGGATCTGTGAATAGTGGAAGCTTGATGTATTGCAGCACTTGGAGAATTTGGTCTAGGTCTGGGAAGCTCAAACAGTTGATCATTAGCAGCAGCATCAGCATCATTTTGAGCACCTATTCCAGCTGAAACATTCTCACAAGAGGGTTTAGAATAGTTTGGAAACAATTCTAAATCAAGATGTGATCAGGTCCATTCCCCCTAACACAAGGAGTCTTCTCATTAACAACTATATTGGATGACTCCTCAAATTGTTGATTCTTAATGTTGTATACTCTATAAGCTTTGGAGCTAGAAGAGTATCCAACAAAGATTGCATCATCCGACTTTTCAGCAATTTTTGCTAAATTGTCCTTTGTGTTAAGTATGGTACACCTGCAGCCAAAGGACCATGTGCAATAAATGTAATGGAGTAGTGATAGAGTTAACACATTTGGATTTATGAGATGTCCTGTGTTGTTTCCCTTTCAGGCATGTAACACAGTTGTCTTTACAGAAAAACTCCTTTATAGGAAAACCATGTATCAAGTTATTTTTAGCCAATTTATTCATTGTCTTAAAATTCACATGACACATACGTTTATGCCACAGTGTTGACTCATCACTATTAGCTTTGGAAAGAAAGCATGATACTTCACCCATTGGGGAAGCATTGTTCATATCAAGCTTGTACATATCCCCTTTCCTGGGAGATCTAAGAAGCACCAATTCTGGAGGAATTGTCATCCCTGGTTTGAGGATAATGCACTCGTGTTCTGTGAAAAGCATTTGGTGCTTTTGATCATAGAATTGAGAAACACTTAACAGATTGTGTTCAAGCTGTTTGACAAAGTTAACTTTGTCAACGGTTAACATACCATTGGATATACTCCTTCTGCCAGAAAAATATATCCTCCGCCTCACCTCCAAACTGGACATGACCTCCATCATAATGTTGAAATTGTTGAAGGAGATGTCTGTTTCCTGTCATGTGCCTGGAGCATCCACTATCTTCAATCCATACATTGTTGTTCTTGTCAAATGGATGTTCCTGCACATAAGATGAGAATTCAATTTTGTTTGGAAACCCAAGCTTTATTGGTCTTTGGTTCTTCCAAAGATAAAGACATGAGTGAACCAAATGATATGCATGGGGGTTCAACAGAGGTCTTTGAGGAAGAGGTTTCGGCTGTAGCATCTTTCTTGATCTTCCAGTCCATCCTTTGGCTGATCTTGGAGGATGAGCTTGTTGAAGCTTTTGCAGCATGGTCTTCTTCTAAAGCTTCTTTCTTTTCGGAAGAAGTCCTCACCACCTTTTCTTCCGAAGCAGTCTTCTTCTGGGATGGTTTCAAGGGAGCTTTCTTGTTCTTCCGAAACTTAGTAGCTTTTGCTTCCGAAGCCATTTTCCCTTCGGAAGAAGGAGTTTCTTCTGAAAGCAACTTGACTTGGGAAACTAGCTTTCCCTTCTTCAACTCTTGAACCATATGGAAGGGTCCAAATGTGAAACCTTCCCTGACTCCTTCTTTCCTAACATTATTTGCATAATGTGTGCTTGCAGGATTGTAGTAACAGTCTTTTGCCATATGATTTTGCAGGCCACACATGATTCATGCAATGTTAGTCTTTTAGGGAAGTGAGGGTTGCTGTTTCTTGGTTTTCTTTTCTTCATCAGCAACTTTTCCCTTTAACTTCTGATCCTTTGGTAGGACAGGAATGCTGGTATTACATTCCTTTCCTGAATCAGAAGTACGCAACACTTGGAAACCAGTTGAAACAAAGACACCCTTCTGTTTGGGGTCAATTTTCAGTTTGGATTCAGCCACATTCTTAGCAGTTCTCCTAGTAGCTTTAGCTCTACTTCTTCTGGCTTTGGTGGTTAGGATTTGATCATCACAGGAGGCGATAGGTTTATCTACCTGTTCCTTTCCTGTGTGGCCACTATTGGTGCCTCATCCTTTAACTCTAGAAAGAAAGGGTCAGCAGTTGGAACCTCTTGCTCTTTAGTACCACATCTAGGCTGTCTGATAGACTCATAGGAATGTGGTGGAGCAGTTTCAATGGTTCCCAACCCTTCTTTGTTCTGATAACAGAGTTTGGAATGGGAGGATGATGCAAGAATAACTTGGAAGTTTAGCTCAGAGATAGCATGCTTCCTGGCCTGAGCCTCAGCGGTGACAAGCTGGGCTTGAGCCTCAGACAATTTGGATATCTGATCCTTGATTTGAGTCTTGTAGTTGGTGTGTTCATGTTTCAAAAGAGATACTGTTTTCTCCAACTCATCAATTTTCTTTTGATAGTTAGATTCAGCTCTTTTAAAATTAGATTTTAGAATATTTAAAGACTCAATGTCAGATCTGATTTCCATATTGTAATCCTGATAGAGTTTAACTTTAGCTATACAGGCTGGAGTGCAGAGATGTTCATATACCTGGGCATCATCTGTTCCGACCATGAGAGCTTGAGCAGGAGTCACATCCTGTACCATGAAGCTCCAGTCAACTTCTTGAGCCATTGCGGCCGTCTCAGTTGACTTCTCAATGGGCTTTGAGGTCTTGGGAGCCTTGCATTCCCTTGCAAAATGACCTAGTTGGTTACAGTTGTAACACTTTGCCCTGGTCTTGTCAAACCCAAACTTGCTGGTAGTTGGGTTCTGAGGGAAGTGCCTTCCAGTTCTCTTAAAGAACTTCTTTGCTCTGTAAGTTAAAAGAGCCATTTGTTGGACAATGTCCACGTACTCTACATCATCTGGGCTGAAGCACTCAAGATCATCAAAGCAGTATTGAAAATCTCCTGAGTGTCCACCTCCTGAGAGAAAGGCACAACTTTCCTGGAAGGAGTTGTGTTGAGCCTGTTGAGACCTTGGAGTCTCAGGATAAGTGATGTAGGGACCAGGTGAGTAGGATGGCTACTGATAAGTCAGGAAGTGCTGAGGTTGAGGGGTTAATGAGCCTTAGCAACCATTAAAGCGTTGCTAGCAGGAAGACTCATAGATCTGCTTGTTTGGTGGCCCTTCTTACTCTCCATCTCTAGACGGTATCCATCAAGGATGCCATAGAGCTCATTCATGGAAAGAGTGTTCAAGTTTTCTGTTCTCTTGATAGAGACACAGTAGAATGTCCACTCATTTGGAAGAGCACTCATGAACTTTCTAGTGAGATCTCTAAGTTCAGGAGTGATCTTTACAGACTGAAGGGAAGAGATAAGATCCATGTACCTGAAGTACTGCTGGCTGAGGGTCTCTCCAGCAATATGAGTGAAGTTCTCAAACTGCTGCTTCAGTGAGTCCTTTGAGTTGTTGGAGCAAGAATACATCTAAGCAAGTGCATCAAACAATTCTTTAGCAGTCTTGCAATGCTCGAACCCCACCATAATAGAGTTTGGTATTGCAGTCATGAGAATAGTCATAGCATTGCTATCGATGTCCATCTTCTTTCTGTCTTCATCAGAATAGTCCTTGACAGCCTTTTCTATCATGGCACCGTTTCCACCAGGTGAAGCCACCTTTGGCTTGTACGGTCCATGACAATCGAGTTCCACATTTTGTTGTCTTGGTATCTAATGAAGCCTTCCATTCTTCTACTCCAAGACCTGAAGTTTTCAGGGGTGATGATTGGCGCTTTGGTCATCGTCCCCATTTCTACTTCAGATTTGTTGAGGGCCATTTGAGGGAGTGGGTGGTAGGGAGGAGTGAAAACAGGTTGATTTGGATGGTTAGATCACGCAATCAAGAGCCTGAGAAGCTCTGATACCAATTGCAAGATCGGTGTTTGTCACTTAAACACAAATGTTTTCTCTCAAACTCGCCTAGAATCACACTCGGGTAAGAATCAATAAGAGTTGATCACAATATGAAAAGTAATTAAAAACACAGAAAGATAATTTTCAAGATACTTTTATATATTAATTCTCAACTCAAGATACAAAGACTCTTACAAGCAGATTGTGTGTTTTATGAGTTACAAGGAGAACCTATATATAATACTATCTACAGCCGGATATACTTTTATACCAGCTGGGATTCTTTAGCTAAAGCCTATACTACAAGACTATAGTTAAGGTATCTCGGATAAAGTCTAATCTGAGATTTGGTAGTCAGGACATGTCCCTGACTTACCTTTTGTCACCAACTAAAGATGGCAACTGTACTATCATGAAAAGGTAAACAGTGGAATAAAGTATGGTCAACAACATGGTTCTTTAAGAAGAAGGCATGCTGTATCAGAAGTCTGCAATGGAGTGTTAGAGACCACTTGTGTCCACTGGTTATAACAGTGTCTTCCGAAGGTTAAATGGCTTCGGAAGAGTAAGTACTTCCGAAGCCACTTTATACTTCGGACGAGGCTGCTTCTTCCAAGACTTGGAAACTTCTTCATCATACTTCGGAAGTGGTCTTCACTTTATTCTTCTAAGTCTTGAACTTTGGAAGTATGCATTTGTCTTGGAAGTAGAGTTCTGTCTTCGGAAGTTGGACTTTTCCTTTGTCTTCGGAAGAACTCTACAACCTTCGGAAGTTCCATGAAAAGCTTCGGAAGCCTTTGCATGCAGCATCAAAATAACTTAAGTGATCTAGTTTTGGTTGCATTAGCCTCTTATTGATCCAACACGGATGGATAAAGAAAATCTCCTCGATGACTTTTGTGATTTTGTTCTCTCACCGTATGCATATAACCACAAGATTGTAGTACCTTGAAAAAAATGAGTTTCCCTTGTATGCACAATACAATCACATTTAAGTAATATCTTGACAACCTAACCAGTTATATTTTTCTTTAGTTGTGGGTAACAATAAAGCAACTATTCTTATGTACTATGGTAACAACCCTATCCAATCACTCATAATGAGACACAAACACTTGAAACCATTTTATGATTTAAATTCTATGAGGATGGTGATAAATAAATGAAGGTTTGTCATAGCCAGATTGGATTTTGATACTCATTAGGAGATTCACCATTCATCTCATCTTTAGAAAATGCAACGCCCATATTGTAAGCATATTCAGCGAAATTATTGTAAGAAGATTCAGTATCCATATTGTTATAGCATTCATCTCCAAATAGATAGTTGGTGTCCCACAATAACATCACTAACAGGAAGAACTTTAGATATTGAGTAAATTATTGTTTACCTCCCTGTAGTTTGTTTATGTTTGCCATTATCATTCAAAATTTATTTTTTCGCATCTGGATTCCCTACGTTTAAAATTTAGTGCTATTTACATCCACAAAGTTAACACCGTAAAAAGTAACATGTTAAAGTTATAAATTTATGTAAAAACCCTTTTAAATATAAACCCTCCCAATGTGCAACCCTAAATGATTTTTATGGTTTATTCGACCTATGTGAGGGAAATCAAATTCATAGAGGAGATTTCAAGCTATTCACTTTACCAACTTAATCAACATTTGAGGAAGAAATCGACTTCGGTTTAATCGACGAGTGTGGGGGAGAATCAAATAAGAAGAGGAGATTTCAAGTTCTTAGTTGTCATCGACTTAATCAACAAGAAAGTTGGCTCTATGCTTATGTGGTTCAACAACATTCAAAGGTTTGATTTTGGTGTTGTTTATCTGATGTAGATATATTGATGTGTCAAATAATTTGATTTTATTACAGGTAGGACGTGATTATGGGTTTGTAGCTTAGGTCAACCCACCGATGTGTGAAAGATCTATCCAAATTATGCCCGAGCTTTTGAACTCAATCAACGAGCATCAAAGGAAGATCAACAGGCTGGAAGTAGTATTAGATCTTGGTTTTGTATCATATGTATCATCTTTGTACTCAAAATATTTATGCTTCAATGTAATTAATGTTTGATGTTTTAACATCTGATGCAATGTAAAGTCTTAGTAATTTGAATTTTCTATTCTTCAGAAGCATTTCACACATCTCTATTAGTCTCTAACTATTGGTGTAATTATATATAATTACATGAAATTCGTTGGAATTGATGTAATGCAATTTGATGCAAATATGGAATGGTATTGAAAGAGTAAAATGCACTTTTGATGTAAACATGGAATGGTGAACTTTTGATGCAATGCACTTTTGATGCAAATATGCAATATTATGGTATGTATGAGTCATACATGTTATAATTTGAAGGGTAATCAAATTGATGGAAGAAAGAAGCGTGGATAATATCACAACTAATGAATAGTGATGTATGTTATACATGATGATATGCTTCTTACGTAATCTAAACTAGGGTTTTATTTTTTAAGCGAAACTACCTAAATACTCCTTAAAAGATAATTATTCAACATAATTTTAATGGAGTTAATTTGTTGGATGTAAATGGCACAAAATTTTAAATGTTGGGATACAAATGCAAAATGATTAAATTTAGATAATAATGGAAACATCATGGAGGTAAACGTCAATTCACATTAAAATATAATAAATATTCAAATAATTGAAGTAATAAGATCAAGATTAAATAAAAGATGAAGAAAATATGTCACGATTTATATGGTAATCTTATGTTGTGTAAGAAACTAAAGAAATCGAAATATTGACGTAATAAATTCAAAGAATAAAATTAAAAATTGAAGAAAATATAACGATTTATGTAGTTATCTTATATAACTACCCTTGACGAAATCTTATGTCGTGTCAACATAAAATTCACACGTATATCGAGAAATCTTACTTCATATTAAATAATGATCAGCAAACATATCGAGGAATTTCAACATTATATCAAATAATTAGCACATATCAAGGAATTTTGCATTGTTTCAAAGTAATTAGAACATATCTTTTTCGAAATTTAGTCAACCTGGCTAATCATAAGACTGTAAGGCTATGCAAGACAACTATACAAGTCCTATTGGACCAAAAGAACCAATGAGCCAAGATCAAAAACCTCTAAGTCCCACATGGTATCACAACAACTGCTGAAAGCCTCATCAGTAGTTTGACAAGTGCTGAAGACTTCAACAGCTGAAGATCAAGTGCTGAAGACCTCAACAGCTGAAGACCTCAACAGCTGAAGAACCAAAGTGCTAAAGTACAACAGCTGAAGAACACAAGTGCTGAAGCTGAAAGACCAAAGTACTGAAGTACAACAGCTGAAGAGTTTACAAGTGCTGAAGATCAACAACTGATGTACAAGGTCTGAAGACAAAGACTGAAGACATCAGCTGATGATATCTACTGAAGTCATCAGCTGATGAAACACCTGAAGGTCAAAGTCTGAAGATCAAGTACTGAAGCCTCAGTAGTTTGTCACAACTGCTGAGAGTACTTCTTCAGTAGTTGTGATATAAGTAGTTTTATATTTTTATGTTTCAGTAGTTTTGTAAAACGACTGAAGAGCTTGTTCTTCAGTCGTTGTAGTTTCAGTAGTTTTATATTTTGTACTTAACATGCTGATATGTTCTCAGTAGTTGTGAACATTTCAGTAGTTTGTTAAGAATTAGTTATTTTTGTATTAGATCTGCCAGTTGTCACTTTCCGTGATAACAGCAGTGATTGTTGCACTCTATATAAGGAGTGACAACTTATTGTAACAGTGGGAATGAATGGAATGAACGAATGATTTGATTAGAAATATTCTACATCTAGAAACATTCCTTGAAATCAGAAATATATATTCTCTCCCTATAACCGTATGCGATCTTAATGCTTACAAGTATCGATTGCTTGCTACAATTTGTCTAATTCTAGTTTGTATTCCGCTGCTTTGTATCCTAATACATCAAACGTGTGATCGCTGATCCTGTCAAATGGTATCAGAGAAGGTTAATCATTGATCGATCTAATAATTGATCATTGAAACTGCTATTCAAGATCTAAGTTTGATTGAATTAGCTTTTGTTTTTGCAAGAAACGGTTATAGAGATTGAATTTTCTGTATTTATGCTCATTCATCCTGAGATCTTTTCTTGGTTCTCATTGAGTTTGTATTAGATCTGCCAGTTGTCACTTTCCGTGATAACAGCAGTGATTGTTGCACTCTATATAAGGAGTGACAACTTATTGTAACCAGTGGGGAATGAATGGAATGAACGAATGATTTGATTAGAAATATTCTACATCTAGAAACATTCCTTGAAATCAGAAATATATATTCTCTCCCTATAACCGTATGCGATCTTAATGCTTACAAGTATCGATTGCTTGCTACAATTTGTCTAATTCTAGTTTGTATTCCGCTGCTTTGTATCCTAATACATCAACGTGTGATCGCTGATCCTGTCAAATGGTATCAGAGAAGGTAATCATTGATCGATCTAATAATTGATCATTGAAACTGCTATTCAAGATCTAAGTTTGATTGAATTAGCTTTTGTTTTTGCAAGAACGGTTATAGAGATTGAATTTTCTGTATTTATGCTCATTCATCCTGAGATCTTTTCTTGGTTCTCATTGAGTTTGTTGTGGTCTGTCTAAAACTTTTAAAAGCTTGAACTAAATTGTTTTTGAACTGAAAATGACTACTCCTTCTAATGATCCTCACAATACTGGTTCCTCAACCAAGCCACCTATGCTGGTTAGGAATGAGTATAACATATGGCAAAGACGTATGCTCCATCACCTGTCTGTTAACAGCGCAGGGTGTTGGACATCAGTGGTACATGGTCCACACAAGCCTATGGTGAATAACCCGGAAACCAATCAAATGGTTCCGAAGAGGAGGGAGCAATACTCAGATGAGGATAAGAAGTTGCTTGAAATTGATGCAAAAGCCCATGGAATTCTGGCCATGGCACTGCCAAATGAAATCTATTCTGGGCTAATGCATCATGAAACTGCCCATGACCTCTGGATTGCTTGAAAGAACAATTTGGAGGAACAGATGAGGTCTTGGCAAATAATAGAGAAATTCTTGCCAACAATATAAGACATTCTCTCATAGAAAGGGTGAGACACTGACTCAACAATATGAGCGGTTCTTGTTTGATCTCTGAACTAAAAATGGTCAAACTTGAATACACCAATATTCAGATGAATAACAGATTTCTCAGATCACTTCCTGAGAGATGGGACACATATACTATTATCCTACGCTCCAGTGCAAGTTTGGACAAACTATCTCTCACCCAACTCCATGGGAAACTGCTCACTTTTGAGAGAGAGATAGAACAGAAGAGAAAGCTGTCTTCATCTGGAAAGCTCACTGAAGACTTTGTACAAGGCAACACTGCTTGTTGGGTCATGAGTCAGAATATGCTTCATCTGAATGCCAGTATGATGAGCATATTAATTTCTCTTCGAGCACTTCTGATTCTGCATTTGTGAGTGTTGATGGTCAGTTACTGGGTGTAATAATGACAATCTATGTTTCATTATGGATGATCTCAAGGGGATTGCTGATGATGACTTAGAAGAGATGGATATTTGAGCCAAATGGCCTTGATAAATATCAGATCTTAGAAGTTCTATAAAAGAACTGGAAGAAAATTCCCAGGACTCTCTGGCAAAACCAAAGTTGGTTTTGACAAGAGCAAGTTGAGGTGTCACAAATGCCAAAGGCTTGGACACTTTGCAGAGAGTGTAGATCAACTGGATCTAACTCCACTGCACCCTTTGTGACTTTTCCTGGCAATAGTCAACAACACAGAGGGCAACATCCTGTCACCTCTAGTCATCATCCTCAACAACAATCTCCGGCATATTTTGTTCCTCAGGGTCAAATGCCATATCCGTACCATTGTTATTACATGCCACAGTCAAATCAAGTTCAAGTTCCTATGACACCACAACCTCATGCACTACCAGAACCTCAGCCTTCCCAATCTCATCAACAACCTCAATCTCAACAACACAGCTTCTTCACCCCAGGAGTTGTTGACTGGAGCAGTTTACCAATGACTTGTCTGGTCATGATCAACTGTTCTCAGGTGCTGGTCAACATGGTGGTGATAGTCCCTTTGGGAATCTAGCTCTTATGGCTTTGGAGTCTGCTGATACTTCATTTTCCAATGCCTCTACACCTCAGGTATCATAGGTATCCTCTGAGGCAAAAGCCAAATTATGTTCTGAACCATGCATAGCAGCATTTGCTTCCATTAGAGAAGCAAATGTAGCTCTAATTAATAAGAACATTGAGCTAGAACAAATAATTTCCAAAAACAAAGCTGAGTTTGAGTTTGTGCTCAAAGATAAAATTGATGAGATTTATAAACTGAATTGCCAAATAATTGATGATAAGGCTAGAGAAGAAGTACTTCTAGAGAAGTACAAAGATCTCAAAGAAACCCTTGCAGTTACCCAGGTCGAGTGTGATAGATGGGTACAATCATGCAAAGGTTTTGAAATGCTTCTTAGTAAGCAATCTGCTTCAAATGTGAAGTTTGGAATTGGTTACAATCACACTGCTCCACCTACAGATTTTACCCCAAGAGCAGAGGTAGAATCTGATGGTGAGAGTGATAACCAATCCATCACATCATGTGATCTACCTTCTGATACAGCACAATCAGAAGTAGCAGTCAGCATCAAGCCCTCCTTGAACCTATCAGCTGATGTTGATGGTTCAAATGCTGACATTCACATGATTAATGAGTTGATCAACTCAGGAGTTAATCCTGAAGGTCCTGAAAGGACTAGAGAGTAGGATTTAACACCTGAAGTTCAAACTTCAACTGCTGTCAGTACTGAAGAGAAGAAAACTGGCAGTAGAAAGAGTTTGAAGACTACTAAAGAGGTAGTCAAGAAAGCAACCAATGTTTCCAAAGCATTGAAGAACAAGTCTTCTGTTGCTTCACCCTCTTCAGTTGATGATCAACCTAAGGTGAAGAAGAAACCATGTGAAGTATGTGGTTTGTTCAATCATCTTACAGATGATTGTTGGTACAAAAGAGGTTCCAAACTCAAACAAAAAGAAGAAATTAATGAGAAAATGGTAAAAATGAAAACTGAGTTTGAGACCACATTTGTATCAGCAACATCAAATCCTGTAACCCTTAAGTCCTTAAAGAAATCAAAAAGGAAGGGGTTAAACAGGTGACAGCTGAGGGTGCTCAAAAGAAGAAGGTGCAACATAGGAACTTATCAAACTCCACTAGCAATGTGTCTGATGAGCTGAAAGCTTTATCACAAAATCAGACACAGCTGGTGATGATGGTACAACATCTGTTGGGTAGAGTTAACCAACTAGATTCTCCTATGTTGAAACCACAGAAAAGGAAGGTCCAAGCCAAAGGACTCCTCTTCTACACCATCTTCTTCCTCTCAGGCTGTTGTTTCAAATAAACATGTTAGTTTACCATCTATTGATGAGACCAGGCCCAAAACCAAAAGGTTTGGGTCTCTAAAACTAACTGATTGTTTATTATTGCAGGGTTCTTCAACATGCCAAAGTAGCATCTGGTATGTAGACAGTGGGGGATCTATGCACATGACTGGGAACAGCTCTCTTCTTCATGACTACTCTCAAGGAAAGAAGGGATTTGTCTCTTTTGGCAATGATGCTAGGGGTTACATCATCGGTAAGGGCTTTGTCTCCAATGGAGAAATCAAATTTGATGATGTTAATCATGTGGAAAATCTCAAGTACAATCTCTTGAGTGTCAGTCAAATGTGTGATAAAGGCCATGTTGCCCTTTTCACCAGTCAAAACTGTAGGATTCTGTCATCCAAAGTTTTGCACTTGATTGACAAGGTGTTGGATGATCACACTCTCCTGAAAGCCAACAGGACAGGAAGAGTGTATGCCTTAGATCTCTCTAAGAAGATAGATCTCAAAGGCAATCCTTGCCTATTTTCCAAAGCCTCTTCTCAAGAATCTAAACTGTGGCACAGGAGGCTTGGTCATGTTAATCTCAAAAACATGAATCAGCTTAGCCACAATAGTTTAGTCAGAGGCTTACCAATAAAGGAGTTCCACTGTGATGAAACCTGCACTGCTTGTTTAAAAGGAAAACAGCACAAAGTCTCATTCCCTCCTATTGAAGTGTCCAAGTCCACTGCCTGCTTGCAATTACTGCATATGGATCTATTTGGTCCTGTGAGAGTAATGAGCATGGCAAAGAAGAATACTGTCTGGTAATTGTGGATGATTACTCCAGATTTGTATGGACTTTCTTTCTACATTCAAAGGATGAGGCTGCTCAGAAGATTATTCACTTTGTGCTGTACATTGAGAAGCAGTATTCCCTTCCAGTCAAGTGTATTAGGAGTGATAATGGAACTGAGTTCAGAAATCATACACTTGATGACTTCTATCTTTCAAAGGGAATCAAAAGGCAGTTCAGCATTCCAAGGACTCCAGAACAAAATGGAGTAGTGGAGAGAAAGAACAGGACCCTCATTGAAGCTGCAAGGTCCATGCTGGCTGACTCAGGTTTGCCACTGACCTTTTGGGCTGAAGCTGTCAACACAGCTTGTTATGTGCAAAATAGAGTTTTAGTAAATCAGAGGATGATGAAGACTCCATATGAAGTTCTCCATCATTTGGCTCCTCTGATTTCATTTTTCAAAGCATTTGGGTGTCCCTGTTTTATTCTCAACACAAAGGATCAACTCCATAAATTTGATCCTAAGGTGGATGCAGGGTACTTTGTTGGTTATTCATCTACTTGCAAGGCATACAGAGTCTTCAACTGCAGAACAAAGATGGTTGAAGAAACTCTACATGTTAAGTTAATGAATCTCCAAAGGACAAGATTCCACAAAGTCCTGTGGAGTTATTTGATTTGGACATACTGCAATATGTTCCTTATCAAACTCCTGCTGTTGCTCCTGTCAACAGTTCACCACCTGGTGGTACTGCTGATGATGATGATGATTGCAGTACTCACCTCTTCAGGTTTAGTGATCAGCTGCCTGACTCAGCTAGACCTGATGTTCCTGTAGCTCCAGTAGCACAATCCATAACAAATGCTGATGAGATCTCTTCGAATTCAACCTCCTTTGAATTACCATCCACTGACTGGTTTCAAGGAAATGATTCACCATCACCATCTGTTGCTGCTGAGCCGACTACAAACACTTGCACAGATCTCATTGTGTATCAAGATCTGAAGAATCACCCTATGTCTCAAATCATCGGTGATATCACTGCTGGAGTATCAACAAGAAGTCAATTGTCAAATTTCTGCTTCTATGCTCTCTTCATCAGTCAGCAAGAGCCAAAGAATTATCACATTGCTTTAAAGGACAATGGATGGGTTGATGCCATGCAGCTTGAGCTTCTTCAGTTCAAGAAACAGCAAGTGTGGGAACTGGTTCCTCTACCTCCAGGTAAGTGTGCAATAGGCACTAAATGGGTGTTTAGGAACAAAACTGATGAAAATGGGCTTATTGTTAAGAACAAGGCCAGACTGGTTGTTCAGGGGTTTGCACAAGAAGAAGGTATTGATTATATGAAACCTTTGCCCCTGTAGCCAGACTGGAAGCAATTCGATTGTTTTTAGCTTATGCTGCTTATCAAAACCTTAAAGTTTTTCAAATGGATGTCAAAAGTGCATTTTTGTATGGAAAAATTAAAGAAGAGGTTTATGTATGTCAACCTCCAGGCTTTGAGGACAATAAACATCCTAATTGGGTGTATAAGCTTGATAAAGCTCTTTATGGGTTAAAACAAGCTCCTAGAGCCTGGTATGAGACATTATCAAACTTTCTTCTGGAAAACAATTTCACTAGAGGCTCCATAGATAAGACTTTATTCATTAAGAAAGCTGGGCAGCATAATCTACTTGTTCAAATTTATGTAGATGATATCATTTTTGCATCCTCTGATCCAAAGTTGTGTGATGCCTTTACAAAGTTGATGCAACAGAAGTTTGAAATGAGTGCCATGGGAGAATTACAGTTCTTTCTAGGGTTGCAAATCAAACAAAAGGCTGATGGAATTTTTATTCATCAGTCCAAATATACAAAGGATCTTTTGCAAAAGTTTGATTTACAAAACTGTAAGCCTTGTTCTAGTCCCATGAGCAGCACCACACAACTGGACACAGATCAAAAAGGTAAAGTGGTTGATGAAACACTTTACAGATGTATGATTGGGTCCTTGATGTATTTAACAGCTTCTAGACCAGATATTATGTTTGCTACATGTGTTTGTGCTAGATTTCAGGCTGCACCTAAAGAGTCTCATCTGATTGCAGTCAAGAGGATCTTTAGATATCTGCAAGGCACTCCATCTCTAGGTTTATGGTATTCTACCGGACATTCTGGTAAATTAGTTGCTTTTTCTGACAGTGACTATGCAGGGTGTAAGTTGACCAGGAAATCAACTTCTGGTGGATGTCAATTCCTAGGCAACTGCTTGATTTCTTGGCAGAGCAGAAACAGACCTCAGTTGCTACATCCACTGCTGAAGCAGAGTACATTGCTGCTGCAAGTTGTACATCTCAGGTACTCTGGCTTCAAAACCAACTTTTGGATTATAGCATTACAGAGACTAAGACTCCATTGTTAATGGATAGTGCTTCAGCTCTTTGTATTGTCAAAAATCCAGTCCAGCACTCTAGGACCAAACATATAGAGATCAGACATCATTTTATAAGGGACTGTTTTGAAAAAGGTCTGATTGATCCTAAGTTTGTGCCTAGTGCTGATGAGCTTGCAGACATTTTTACTAAGCCTTTGGATAGTTCAACTTTCCAAAACCTGGTGTTAAGGCTTGGTATGCTGCAACTAGAATAAGTGACAACTACTGATGATCTTAGTAATTCATACTGATGATCATGAGTACCTATGTCACATATAAGTACTGATGAGCTCTTTTACACTCAGCAGTTTTTATAACTACTGACGGCTAATGTTTCACAAGTACTGAGGTACTTCATCTGTTCTAAACTACTGATGTAGTTACAACTACTGATGCAGTTACAACTACTGCAATCAGTAAAAACAGATAAGTACTGATGTCCTATGAAACAACTGAAATCAGCCAAAAAGACTGATGAATGTGTTGAGGACAGTTTGAAACAGCTGAAAAGCTAAGAATTGACGAAAACGGCTGAAGAGAACTTTCTCTTTAGTCGTTTGTACAACTGCTGTTTCATTTTAAACAACGGAAGCAAAACCACGTCTTCAGTAGTTTTATAACTACTGATGACTAATCCCAAGTCTTCAGTTGTTTACAACAGCTGATGACAAAACCACTGTCTTCAGTAGTTTCATAACTACTGATGACAAACACCAAGTCCTCAGTTGTCTCAATCATCTGAAGTCAAAACCACGGTCTTCAGTAGTTTTCTAAACTACTGATGCCTAACACCACGACTTCAGCTGTTTCAACGTCTGAAAGGATAATACCATGTCAACGGTCGTTTAAAACTACTGATGACTAACACCACATCCTTCAGTCGTTTCCTTACCCGTACCCTATATATATCCCTAACCTTAGCTCTCATTGCTTCATCTTCTTCAAACCTAACGTTCCTCTCCAAAACTTCCCTCTTCTCAATGGCGTCTATGCAAATTAAACCGCGACACAACTGTGTTGCCTACCTCACTAAATCGCCCATCTGGACTAAGTTCGATACTGCTATCGATCTTATGGTTCAGTCCCAATACAACACGGCATTTCTTCTGAATCCCATTTTACATGCCGAATCCTTGCACCAATTTTGGATGAACGTTACTGTTACCACTGGGGAGAACAAGACACCATCCCTCCGGTCGGTCGTCAACACCAAAGAAGTAGTCATCACTCCTGCAATAATCCGCCAAATTCTTCAACTGAATGATGCTACTTCTCCTGCTGGATATCCGAAGGGCACCATAGATCTATCGTTTGCTCAACATGGATATCAAGGCGATCTCAGTGCCTCCACTATCATGAAGAAACACTTTAATGACGCTGAGCGCCTGATCTTTCACATGGTGAATGTATGTTTGGCCCCTAAGACGTCGTCTTGGGATCAAATGTCCACCAAATGGCACCAGGTAATGTATTCTATTCTTGAGCAACAACCACTTAATTTTTCTGAAATAATATTTTTAGAGCTCAAGGATATGGCTCAAAAACTAACTGCCAACCGTTGGATACTATATCCACGGTTCATAATGGCCATTATTACAGACCAGCTTAATGCTGAGGGACTTGTTGGCTTGGGAGTCCCTGCTACGGCTGTTCTGCCGGAAGTATACTCTCGGCACAACTCTGACCGGACACTCAAAATGGCTGCCAAGCTGCGAAAACCCACGCAGCTGGAACCCACAACCACCACCTCAAAATCCAAAGTCCCCACCAAACCCACCAAAAAGAAACCCAAATGGCTACTCAGGGAATTGAGTCCCCTGAGGATGCCCCTGCAACACAAACGCAGGATATATCCACTAGTCCAAACCCCCTAGTGGATACAATGACTCCTCCAGCCACAGCCGCTCAGGCTTCCTCTCAACAGGAGCCTGCAGCAACCACACAAGGGTACCTACTTATCTGGGATCTTCCTCACTTGAGGAGATTGCCATTGAAGAGCACCAACCTCCCCAGGTGCACACTGCTTCTATCCCCTCACCCCAAACAACCGCCCCTCACAGCCCAACTTTAATAGTTGCACAAGTGCTGACTCAATTGCACTCCTCACCCCCTCCCCAGAAACCACTTACTACTGGGAATACCTCTACAATTGAGGGGGAGGAACACAGTGCACTTGAGAACCCACAACACAGGGGTTTCCTACTTCTATCTCCTGGTGTAGACAAGGAGCTTAGAATATCTGGTGAGGCTGCCACCTCCTCTGACTCAGCACATGACCAGAGTGAGGCTGGTGACATTGCTAAGACCTCACTAGAGGCAACAGCTGATGATGGACATTGTCCTGAGGCTGGAAGTCCCCAGTACCAAGCACAAGGGGCACATGCACCAACTGGTCTACACCCAGTGCATGTAAATCCTGCTCTAAGCAGGAGGTCAGCTGATTCAGCTTCGGCTGATGATGACCTGGGCTTTTTCTATGATGTTCTTGCCCAGAACACAATCCTTGAAGAGAAAGTCAGTAGGCTGCAAAACCTACTTGACCAACTCTCACAAGGAGAAAGACCATCTGCCTCTATCCACCCACAGATGGCACCTTCACTTGAAGGTTTCCCAAACACCGAGCCACTCCAAAATCAACCACCTGCCTCTGCTTCAGGCCCTACTTCTCAGGAACAGAACCCTCCTGAGCAAATAGGTGTTGTACTCCAAAATTCCCTCCCTCTCATCACACCATAATCATTGATATAGTGATCAAAGCCATTGATAAGAGGCTTTCCTCAACATTACAGCCCTTGGTTGATGCTGCTGTCCAAAAGACTCTTTCTGCGGTACAAACCCCTTCCTCCAATGCAACCAAAAAGGGGGAGAGTACTGCAGTGAAAGAAAAGAAGAGGAAAAGATCCGAGGAAAAGAAGGAAGCGAAGCAAGCCCAAAAGGAGGAGAAAGAACAGCAACCAATGCTCACCTACAAGCGAAAGAAAGGTGCTGATGAGCACATTGCTGAAGATAAAGCCTTGGAGCTACTGATAAAAGAGGCTGATGCCAAACACAGCAGATCAATGGACAACATCATTGATCAGCTGTTTAGGCAAGGCCATGACACCAATAAACTTGACTCTGAGATTCGACGACTAGAGATTGAAGAAATCCAGAATAGATGGCAAGTTATGAAGTGTTAGAAAGAGAAAGGCTTGAAATCATGATAAGATTTATTGCAAAATATCTTGGAAGATCAATGATTGAAATCAAAGCTTGGTCCAGGGACAGTATCTTGGCAATCACCACCAAGATCTATTCGTCTGAAGCATACACTAAGGGGCTTGTTATTGAAGCTTTGAATGAAGCGGGTGCTGGGAGCAGGACTGAGCTAGCCAAGCAATCAAAAGCCACACTCACCTCAAGGATGCTAGCACAGCCTGTCAACATTCCCACACCAAAACCACCCAAAACATAACCCACCAAACCAACTCCCTTACCCTCAAAACCCATAGCCGATGATATACCCTTGAAGAAGAAGAGAAGGATATTGAGGCTAGAAGAAGATGAAGAAGATGATGAAGACAGGCTGCCGCTCTCAGATGATAAAAGAGTCACATCCTGTACCATGAAGCTCCAGTCAACTTCTTGAGCCATTGCGGCCGTCTCAGTTGACTTCTCAATGGGCTTTGAGGTCTTGGGAGCCTTGCATTCCCTTGCAAAATGACCTAGTTGGTTACAGTTGTAACACTTTGCCCTGGTCTTGTCAAACCCAAACTTGCTGGTAGTTGGGTTCTGAGGGAAGTGCCTTCCAGTTCTCTTAAAGAACTTCTTTGCTCTGTAAGTTAAAAGAGCCATTTGTTGGACAATGTCCACGTACTCTACATCATCTGGGTTGAAGCACTCAAGATCATCAAAGCAGTATTGAAAATCTCCTGAGTGTCCACCTCCTGAGAGAAAGGCACAACTTTCCTGGAAGGAGTTGTATTGAGCCTGTTGAGACCTTGGAGTCTCAGGATAAGTGATGTAGGGACCAGGTGAGTAGGATGGCTACTGATAAGTCAGGAAGTGCTGAGGTTGAGGGGTTAATGAGCCTTTAGCAACCATTAAAGCGTTGCTAGCAGGAAGACTCATAGATCTGCTTGTTTGGTGGCCATTCTTACTCTCCATCTCTAGACGGTATCCATCAAGGATGCCATAGAGCTCATTCATGGAAAGAGTGTTCAAGTTTTCTGTTCTCTTGATAGAGACACAGTAGAATGTCCACTCATTTGGAAGAGCACTCATGAACTTTCTAGTGAGATCTCTAAGTTCAGGAGTGATCTTTACAGACTGAAGGGAAGAGATAAGATCCATGTACCTGAAGTACTGTTGGCTGAGGGTCTCTCCAGCAATATGAGTGAAGTTCTCAAACTGCTGCTTCAGTGAGTCCTTTGAGTTGTTGGAGCAAGAATACATCTGAGCAAGTGCATCAAACAATTCTTTAGCAGTCTTGCAATGCTCGAACCCCACCATAATAGAGTTTGGTATTGCAGTCATGAGAATAGTCATAGCATTGCTATCGATGTCCATCTTCTTTCTGTCTTCATCAGAATAGTCCTTGACAGCCTTTTCTATCATGGCACCGTTTCCACCAGGTGAAGCCACCTTTGGCTTGTACGGTCCATTGACAATCGAGTTCCACATTTTGCTGTCTTGGTATCTAATGAAGCCTTCCATTTTTCTACTCCAAGACCTGAAGTTTTCAGGGGTGATGATTGGCGCTTTGGTCACCGTCCCCATTTCTACTTCAGATTTGTTGAGGGCCATTTGAGGGAGTGGGTGGTAGGGAGGAGTGAAAACAGGTTGATTTGGATGGTTAGATCACGCAATCAAGAGCCTGAGAAGCTCTGATACCAATTGCAAGATCGGTGTTTGTCACTTAAACACAAATGTTTTCTCTCAAACTCGCCTAGAATCACACTCGGGTAAGAATCAATAAGAGTTGATCACAATATGAAAAGTAATTAAAAACACAAAAGATAATTTTCAAGATACTTTTATATATTAATTCTCAACTCAAGATACAAAGACTCTTACAAGCAGATTGTGTGTTTTATGAGTTACAAGGAGAACCTATATATAATACTATCTACAGCCGGATATACTTTTATACCAGCTGGGATTCTTTAGCTAAAGCCTATACTACAAGACTATAGTTAAGGTATCTCGGATAAAGTCTTATCTGAGATTTGGTAGTCAGGACATGTCCCTGACTTACCTTTTGTCACCAACTAAAGATGGCAACTGTACTATCATGAAAAGGTAAACAGTGGAATAAAGTATGGTCAACAACATGGTTCTTTAAGAAGAAGGCATGCTGTATCAGAAGTCTACAATGGAGTGTTAGAGACCACTTGTGTCCACTGGTTATAACAGTGTCTTCCGAAGGTTAAATGGCTTCGGAAGAGTAAGTACTTCCGAAGCCACTTTATACTTCGGACGAGGCTGCTTCTTCCAAGACTTGGAAACTTCTTCATCATACTTCGGAAGTGGTCTTCACTTTATTCTTCTAAGTCTTGAACTTTGGAAGTATGCATTTGTCTTTGGAAGTAGAGTTCTGTCTTCGGAAGTTGGACTTTTCCTTTGTCTTCGGAAGAACTCTACAACCTTCGGAAGTTCCATGAAAAGCTTCGGAAGCCTTTGCATGCAGCATCAAAATAACTTAAGTGATCTAGTTTTGGTTGCATTAGCCTCTATTGATCCAACACGGATGGATAAAGAAAATCTCCTCGATGACTTTTGTGATTTTGTTCTCTCACCGTATGCATATAACCACAAGATTGTAGTACCTTGAAAAAAATGAGTTTCCCTTGTATGCACAATACAATCACATTTAAGTAATATCTTGACAACCTAACCAGTTATATTTTTCTTTAGTTGTGGGTAACAATAAAGCAACTATTCTTATGTACTATGGTAACAACCCTATCCAATCACTCATAATGAGACACAAACACTTGAAACCATTTTATGATTTAAATTCTATGAGGATGGTGATAAATAAGTGAAGGTTTGTCATAGCCAGATTGGATTTTGATACTCATTAGGAGATTCACCATTCATCTCATCTTTAGAAAATGCAACGCCCATATTGTAAGCATATTCAGCGAAATTATTGTAAGAAGATTCAGTATCCATATTGTTATAGCATTCATCTCCAAATAGATAGTTGGTGTCCCACAATAACATCACTAACAGGAAGAACTTTAGATATTGAGTAAATTATTGTTTACCTCCCTGTAGTTTGTTTATGTTTGCCATTATCATTCAAAATTTATTTTTTCGCATCTGGATTCCCTACGTTTAAAATTTAGTGCTATTTACATCCACAAAGTTAACACCGTAAAAAGTAACATGTTAAAGTTATAAATTATGTAAAAACCCTTTAAATATAAACCCTCCCAATGTGCAACCCTAAATGATTTTTATGGTTTATTCGACCTATGTGAGGGAAATCAAATTCATAGAGGAGATTTCAAGCTATTCACTTTACCAACTTAATCAACATTTGAGGAAGAAATCGACTTCGGTTTAATCGACGAGTGTGGGGGAGAAATCAAATAAGAAGAGGAGATTTCAAGTTCTTAGTTGTCATCGACTTAATCAACAAGAAAGTTGGCTCTATGCTTATGTGGTTCAACAACATTCAAAGGTTGATTTTGGTGTTGTTTATCTGATGTAGATATATTGATGTGTCAAATAATTTGATTTTATTACAGGTAGGACGTGATTATGGGTTTGTAGCTTAGGTCAACCCACCGATGTGTGAAAGATCTATCCAAATTATGCCCGAGCTTTTGAACTCAATCAACGAGCATCAAAGGAAGATCAACAGGCTGGAAGTAGTATTAGATCTTGGTTTTGTATCATATGTATCATCTTTGTACTCAAAATATTTATGCTTCAATGTAATTAATGTTTGATGTTTTAACATCTGATGCAATGTAAAGTCTTAGTAATTTGAATTTTCTATTCTTCAGAAGCATTTCACACATCTCTATTAGTCTCTAACTATTGGTGTAATTATATATAATTACATGAAATTCGTTGGAATTGATGTAATGCAATTTGATGCAAATATGGAATGGTATTGAAAGAGTAAAATGCACTTTTGATGTAAACATGGAATGGTGAACTTTTGATGCAATGCACTTTTGATGCAAATATGCAAATATTATGGTATGTATGAGTCATACATGTTATAATTTGAAGGGTAATCAAAATTGATGGAAGAAAGAAGCGTGGATAATATCACAACTAATGGAATAGTGATGTATGTTATACATGATGAATATGCTTCTTACGTAATCTTAAACTAGGGTTTTATTTTTTAAGCGAAACTACCTAAATACTCCTTAAAAAGATAATTATTCAACATTAATTTTAATGGAGTTAATTTGTTGGATGTAAATGGCACAAAATTTTAAATGTTGGGGATACAAATGCAAAATGATTAAATTTAGATAATAATGGAAAACATCATGGAGGTAAACGTCAATTCACATTAAAATATAATAAATATTCAAAATAATTGAAGTAATAAGATCAAAGAATTAAATAAAAAGATGAAGAAAATATGTCACGATTTATATGGTAATCTTATGTTGTGTAAGAAACTAAAGAAATCGAAATAATTGACGTAATAAATTCAAAAGAATAAAATTAAAAATTGAAGAAAATATAACGATTTATGTAGTTATCTTATATAACTACCCTTGACGAAATCTTATGTCGTGTCAACATAAAATTCACACGTATATCGAGAAATCTTACGTCATATTAAATAATGATCAGCAAACATATCGAGGAATTTCAACATTATATCAAATAATTAGCACATATCAAGGAATTTTGCATTGTTTCAAAGTAATTAGAACATATCTTTTTCGAAATTTTAGTCAACCTGGCTAATCATAAGACTGTAAGGCTATGCAAGACAACTATACAAGTCCTGTTGGACCAAAAGAACCAATGAGCCAAGATCAGAAAACCTCTAAGTCCCACATGGTATCACAACAACTGCTGAAAGCCTCATCAGTAGTTTGACAAGTGCTGAAGACTTCAACAGCTGAAGATCAAGTGCTGAAGACCTCAACAGCTGAAGAATCAAAGTGCTGAAGTACAACAGCTGAAGAACACAAGTGCTGAAGCTGAAAGACCAAAGTACTGAAGTACAACAGCTGAAGAGTTTACAAGTGCTGAAGATCAACAACTGATGTACAAGGTCTGAAGACAAAGACTGAAGACATCAGCTGATGATATCTACTGAAGTCATCAGCTGATGAAACACCTGAAGGTCAAAGTCTGAAGATCAAGTACTGAAGCCTCAGTAGTTTGTCACAACTGCTGAAGAGTACTTCTTCAGTAGTTGTGATATCAGTAGTTTTATATTTTTATGTTTCAGTAGTTTTGTAAAACGACTGAAGAGCTTGTTCTTCAGTCGTTGTAGTTTCAGTAGTTTTATATTTTGTACTTAACATGCTGATATGTTCTCAGTAGTTGTGAACATTTCAGTAGTTTGTTAAGAATTAGTTATTTTTGTATTAGATCTGCCAGTTGTCACTTTTCGTGATAACAGCCGTGATTGTTGCACTCTATATAAGGAGTGACAACTTATTGTAACCAGTGGGGAATGAATGGAATGAACGAATGATTTGATTAGAAATATTCTACATCTATAAACATTCCTTGAAATCAGAAATATATATTCTCTCCCTATAACCGTATGCGATCTTAATGCTTACAAGTATCGATTGCTTGCTACAATTTGTCTAATTCTAGTTTGTATTCCGCTGCTTTGTATCCTAATACATCAAACGTGTGATCGCTGATCCTGTCAAGTCCTATAACATTCTATGAGTCCTTTGATTTTAGGGTATACGTACAAAGTAGACTAATTTAACCGAGCAGGGTCGTCGAGGCTATCCAACCCGTATAGGGCACAACTTGTATAATGATTGTCCACGTATACACTTAAGTGCATCTATAACGACACCCTAAAATTTTCATAAAAGTTTAACATCATTCATTTTATATAACTGTAAGGCCCTGTTCCCGGGACGCTTACATCTGGTCTATCATTGCACATAAAGCATATAATTACACCAATTTAAAGAAAACATTGCAGAGGAAATGCTAAAACAAACATTTCATTTCATTATAATAAACGCTTTTGCAAAATAATACAATATTCATTACAAAAGATCATTTGTTTGCATTATAATACAAAAATATTGTACAAAGAATGCCATCCAAAAGAGCTGAGTAGCCATCCCGTGCCATCCTCAGCAACATTACCTGCCAACTGGAACACATAAAAGTCAACGTTGCTGAGTGAGTTATAGTTTTATACTTTATCCTCTTTTGGGTCACGGTTCAGCACCACGACCTCCACCACGTGAAGCTTTCAAAGATCTACTACTGGCCATCCACACATACACTAAAAGATTCAAACACCAACACGCTCATTCAAAGGAACAACTTAGTTCATGTCAAGTATAGTAAGTCCCTAATTATAGTGGCCAGTTGTGATTAGCCACTTACTTTACTCTTAATACCCCAAGCATTACCTATCCTAACTACATTAGTATTTAAATCTAAAAACAACACATAACCACATAACATGTGCACGTAATGTCGGTTAACATTAAGAAAATACCTGATGGCACGTACCTACTCAAACTGGCATCCCTTCCCTTTTCGTCCCATTTTCAGTTTAAGTTTAGGTTTATTTTAAAATTTTTCCATTTCACTTAAACTTTGGCTCTAATACCAATTTGTAAGGCCCCGTTCCCGAAACGCTTACAGCTAGTCTATCATTGCACATAAAACATATAATTACACCAATTTGAAGAAAACATTGCAGCGGAAACATTAAAACAAACATTTCAATTTCATTATAATAAACGCTTTTGCAAAATAATACAACATTCATTACAAAATATTGTTTGTTTGCATTATAATGCAAAAACATTGTACAAAGAATGCCATCCAAAAGAGCTGAGTAGCCGCCCCGTGCCATCCTCAGCAACATTACCTGCCAACTGGAAACACATAAAAGTCAGCGTTGCTGAGTGAGTTCTAGTTTTATAATAAAACATACTTTATCTTTCGTTTAAAACTGTCCTTTACTTTCTTTCAAATCATACCAGACTTAGAACGTGATCACACATCGTACGTACACATAGATAATAGTTATTATCTTTATCATCGTTTAGTTCATACATTTATTATCTTTTGTTTCCATCTAGGTCTTGTCATGTGCTTAACCCCCCTCTAGAGCACCAAGCAATTCATCTAGGGTTAAGCGACAAGGACCCCATACATATGGTCAATCACAAAGATTGAACCCATATGTGCATCCTCATGGGGTATTTAACCCGTACACAGTTGAACTGACAACCCCTCATTGGGTGTGAACCTCCATACATTTGCTTAATCACATGGATTAAGTCGTGTGTATACTTATAGGGTAGGTAACCCGCACACAATTGAGCTAACACTCATCATTGAGTGTGAACCTCCATACATTTGCTTGCAAGCCTTTCTTTCATTCGTTCATTCATTAGTGCATGCATTCTTTCATCTCGTTCCTCTTTTCATTATCTTCCATTTTACATTACATAATACTTTCATTTCATTCATTAACATACAAAGTAAAGCCATAGGAAGACAATCATACAAAGCAAGGAACATGAATAGAAACATACAGCATCACCATACAAGGCACAACGTACATACATAACATACCACATACATACAATCGTGCATAAGCACCCAACATACATCAAGCCCATCACAACGTCTACGAAATCGAAAGTCAACTTACATGAACCCTCGGGAATCCTCCAAGTCAAAGCCTACATAACGTTGTTCCCCCAAAAATCAGAAAAACTAAGTTCTTTCGGGCGCATGAGCCCTATTTGGGCGTATGGACCCTATTAAGTCACATGGCCTTCCATACGCATGAGAACACTTAGGGGTATGGGCACTATGGGCGAATGAACACTTAGGCGTATGGACTCCCAGTTGCATAGCCTTCAGTCGCATGACTCCCTTGCGTATGAAACTCAGTCGTATGGTATTCATGCGTATGGGCTTCAGTCGTATGACCTTTATCCGCATTTCCCCTAGTCGCATGACCATCATGCGGATGACTCTCAGTCGAATGACCATCATGCGGATGAATTTTAGTCACATGCCTTTGGGCCATATGGCCTCTAGTCGCATGCCATTCAGACGCATGGACCTACAGTCGCATGAGCCCTAGCTGATGCAATGCAGTTTTCCCCGAACCTAATCCGAAATTTTCGGCCTCCAAACCCTCTCAAACCTGCTCTAAGCTCAAATCAACCATCCTAAACCTAAGAAACACATACCACAACACCATACAAGCACAACCAAGCCTGAAATCAAACCTCACCCGAATCACACACATACCCATACACACACATACGAGTTTTACACCCAACACAACCAAAAACGATTTTGCCATGTGTTCCAGCCCTAAAATCAGTTGAAAACGTGTAAAAGAGGGGTCCTAGAACTCACATTAACAACCTCTTCGAGTAGAGCTTCCTACAAACCCGTTTGCCTTCGACTTTTGCGTTCGAATCCAAGAAAACCCGAAGCTTTTTTTGCCCTTTTTCTCCCTTTCTTCTCTCGGCCAAATGGAGTGAGTGTGGGAGAGGGTGTGGGAAGCCATGCCCTTTTTATACCCCCACTCCTCCAAATATTTTCCTATTTTGGCAAGATTGGTCTCTCGAATTTGGACTTTATATTTTTTCTTTCTTGTTTCTTTGGCTTCAAAGGAAATAACCGGGTGTTATAATAATATAATTAGAAGTGTCGACTACTACATGTCATTATTGTCACACCCCAACCATGACGGCGGAAACGTCGAGATGTGAGGGTTACGATTGTTCACAGCCACATAACGCTATTTATTAAATCCAAATATATTAAACATAAGATTCAATTGTGACATTACAAGCAAAAGTTTCAGCAAGAATACATCATGTACAAATGCTACAAATAACATGATCATCCATTTTATCTCTAGGTCCAATCCTAGGTGTGGTAAGCTTCAAAGAGTAGAACACAAACTTGAGGTATTCCTGAAACATGTTAAAAATAAAAGGTCAACATAAAAATGTTGGTGAGCATTCCATAGTTTTCAATACATAAGTATATAAAAGATGGAAATTCAAGTCATAAGTTAGTGAATAAAGTGATTAGGGATGTTATGAACAATGCAACAATCAAACCTCGACAAAAGTTTTACAAGTCTCAAACGTTAAAAGTATATACGATCAGCTAAGTGTACTCGGATCAACCAAGCAGGCTTGTCTTACCCATAGATCTATGACTTCGCTGGACTAGCAATAGTTAATGATTGTACATATAACGCCATAAAAATGTTGGTGAGCATTCCATAGTTTTCAATACATAAGTATATAAAAGATGGAAATTCAAGTCATAAGTTAGTGAATAAAGTGATTAGGGATGTTATGAACAATGCAACAATCAAACCTCGACAAAAGTTTTACAAGTCTCAAACGTTAAAAGTATATACGATCAGCTAAGTGTACTCGGATCAACCAAGCAGGCTTGTCTTACCCATAGATCTATGACTTCGCTGGACTAGCAATAGTTAATGATTGTACATATAACGCCATAACATGGTAACCATAAAAGTTCAACTAACCACAACTTTACAAGATGAATTGCCATAGGTTTACAAGTCTCAAATAAGTTTACAAGTGCAATGATAATATGTTAACATGTTTCACCCCAAAGTAGTGTGAAATAAAATAAAATGGGGCAAGGAAAACTCACTTGGATATAGGCATCACAAGATGATATAAAAGATTAACGTAAGATCCAAAAGATAAATCCAAAGTATCCATTACAAGCACCTAAATATATAATTTACAAGATAAAGATTAAGGTTAACAATACGATTAACGTTCACAAGAATTTTGGGTGTTAATATTTTTTTTAGGTTTTTGCTAAGCATTAAGTTTTTAATGTAGTTATTTACATTTTGATTCCATTAGAAGGAATTATATACCTTATATGATTAAGTATTTTAGAAATGAAATTAGATAATAATGATGTAATTAAATTTTAATAATTTTCTAAGAATAGTATATAATTCCCAAATTTTAGAGATTAATAAAGATAATATTATGCCCATTATTATTTTAAATGATTTTTAAAATTATTGTATCAAGTCCATAAGCATATAAGTAATTATTTAATTATTTTTTTTAAAGAAAACATTTGTAATCAAGGGTTAAATTTAAATAAACATTTTAAGATAACCATGATTTTAAAGGAGTAACGTTTGAACCGAAACTAATTTATTAGTTGAGACTCACTTTTAATAGGATTTAACCAAAAATAATGTTTGTTAAAATGTTTTTAAAACAAGTTATTTAATTTTTTTTTAAAATTACTAGAAAAATCCAGAATATTATTTGGTGTTCATGGAAACTTTTAAGGTTTGCAAAAACTATTTTTATATTTTTTAAAAATTTTCTACAATTAATTTGAGGGCTAAAAAGGCCCAAAAAAATGTTTGAGGGTGCCCGGGTTCGAACCCGGGACCTCAAGGTTTGGAGATGGACATGGAACCGGTGAACCAAGGCATACAGCCGCGGTTATCATCGGTTCGTATTGAATTTAAACACAATCCCAAGGATTCCCCCAAATTCTAAGAACCCTAAAATCAATTTCGATCAAATGGAACCTCAATTCTACAACGATTACTGAAATAAACATGGGGCTTTGATTCCCCAAGTGAAATCGAGTGTATAACAACATTTAATTACCCGTTTTGATTCGAATTGGTGATATGAACAATCGAAGAACAAGTCACGGTCGAAGATGCACAAAGTATGACCAAACTTCAATGATAATCGAATTAAACTTGTTGGAAGCTTCTTGGGTGCTAAAGATTATTTCCCCTCAACTAATTTCAGTTTAGACAAACCGAAACAAGCTCCATAGTTGGGTGCAGGTCGCGGTTAATGGAAGGAATCAAAAGAGATGTTTGAGTTAGTTTCAAGTAGAATTGTGAGTTGCATTCGATTAGTGATTGACATATGATCGTTCAGATTGCTTTAATTAGATTGTTATTAGGTGTAAATGCTCAAACGGATACACGATTTTAAGGTTTCGGTTATACGTCTGTTTGACGTTAATAATCGGTGTTTAAACGAATTTAAGGTGGCCACTAAAGTTCGAAACGTGTAAACGAACCGACTGGGATGATTTGGTACCAAAATTAAGGGTTTCGGGTGGATTAGGGGTTACCGGCGCCGCGCCGGACTTGGCCGGCCGGCGGCCGGAAATATGAGGAGAGAGAAAGGGGTGGGGGGTTGGGTTTGATAATTTACACAAATGGCCCCTGTGGTTTCAACAATTAACAACAAGGACTTAAAGTTTTGTTTTTAGTTTTAGCTAATTTACACTTTAAACCTTGAAGTTTTAAAATGTTATTATTTTATGCCAAAGCTAGTTAAATACAAGTTTTAAATAATAACACTTATATTGTTTCTATATTTTTTTTACAAGATTACTTTAATATGATAATTATTATTAATCTTATTATTATGATTATTATTTTTATTAATATTATTATCATTAATATTATTATTATCAGTGTCATTATTATACTATAATAATAATAGCTATTATTTTATTTAAGCTTATTAACACTTTAAATTTTATAATAATAAGCAAACATTATAACACTTATAATGTTATTATTATTATATTAATTTGTTAATCACCAAATTAATTATTAAGTATAACAAACCCCAAAGTTTCAAGATGGCATAAAAGGCCCTTTTAAGATTTAACAAAGTTAACTTCTAAGTTAACAAAATTAAGTGATGTCACAGTTATGCAATTAGCTTGTAATCTTTTTTACCTTTTTTCATTTATTTCAGAAAAAATTAGGCGTTAAATACCTTTTTATCTTATTAAACACAAAAAGGTGGGGATATCAACTGCATTAGTTATGAGTTTGGTGGTCACTGGTTTGATCCTTGTGGCCTATAACTATTGTTTTTGTTTTTTATTTGTTTTCCATTGATTTTTCAAATACTTTTTTCTTTTAAAAATAAAGAAATTTCTTATACTCAAACACATAAGATAAAATAATGTTTTGTTACTACGTGTCAATCTCCATAAATGATCTGCCAAACTTCATATATTTCCTTTAATTGTAAGTCACACCACAACATGTGCGTAACCAGTTCGTCGTGTTAAGATGTGAATGACTTTAGGCTTTCAGATAGAGTTATGGGCCTAGCCTATTGAAGCTTCTTTAAATCCTAATTATCTTTATGTATAGAGCAAGTCATTGTATTGTAATCTTGTCCCTTAAGCTTAATAAAATACCTAGTTGTAGAGAGTGGATGTAGGTCGTCCTGACCGAACCACTATACATACTCGTGTTCTTATTGTTTCGCATGTGCGCGTATAATAGTGTGCTTACTTCCACTGAGTAAAGATACCTAACAACTGGTAGCAGAGCATCAGGCTTTTGAAAACTACTGTCGCCTAAGGTTGTCGCCACCACCGTGACTGGTAATCAACTATTTAGCATGCCTATTTCGTTTGTATTTTGTCTCTGGTTTGCTATTATGGCTGAAGACAGGAAGTCTATGATCGAAAAGTTCAATGACACTGATTTTGGTTTGTGGAAAATACAAATAGAGGCATTATTATATCAAAAGGATCTAGATATGGTACTCGAAAAGAAACAAGAAAGTGTGGAGAAAGCTAAAGAAGCGGTTTGGAATTCCAAGTACAAGAAAGCTAGAGCGGCTATTATGTTATCTTTGATGAAAATCGTTGCTTTTAACATCATGAAAGCAACCAGTGCAAGTGGTATGATGTTGGCTATGTAAAATATGCATGAAAACCGTCTTCAGCTAACAAGGTGTTCTGTTGAGGGAACTGTTCATGATGAGAATAAAAGAGGGAAGCTCAACCACCTCCCACATAAATGATCTGATGTCTATTCTTACAAGATTAGAATCCATGGGAATAAAATTTGATAATGAGACTCGAGCCTTGGTGTTGCTATCTTCACTACCTGATAGTTGGTTTGGGATTTTAACTTGCTGTTACAAATCTTATGGGAGCTAACGAATTGACATTTGAAAAGATCCGAGACATTATGATAGGTGAAGACACACGTCTAAAAAGTGCAAATGTTGGATCATCTTTTAAGATGTTACATGTTGGCAGGGGAAGGAGAATAGTAGAGGCTGTAGGAGTCGAGTAAAGAGTTCAACTCAAACTCAGTAAAATGTATGGTGTTGGATCTGTAATAAGGAGGGACATGTTAAGAGTCAATGTCCAAAGAAATGTCTAAACACTACCGATGAGGATGTCAATTATTGTGACATGTTAATTCTTGAGGCTGAAAATAGTGTGGGCTCTTGGATCATGGATTTTGGTTCTTCATTTCACGCCGTACACAGTGGTGAAATTATGGTGAATCTAAAAACAAGCGATTTTGGGAAGGTATGTCTCGCTGATGGCAAAATGCTTGATGTCATGGGCATGGGTGATATTGATTTGGTGTCTCCATTGGGAACTACATGGAACTTGAAGAATGTCAAGGTGATTCCAAGTTTGAAGAAGAAATTAATTTCTATTAAGAAATTGGATGAACAAGGCTTAGAAGTCGAGTTTGGTGGTGGTAAATGGAGGGTAATAAGTGGGAACTGGGTGACTGCTCATGCTGATAAGCATGGGTCATTGTACATGGTGGAGGTACTGGATGAGGGACTGATCAACCGGGTTAAACAAGTCAAAGTCGGGTTCGTTAAATCTGCTACTAAGAGAGTTTATTTTACAAACATGAAGTCTGTAGCAAAGATTGTAGCTGAATGAGGTCAAAAGTCTAAACCAGTCAGATGATATTTTGATAATGGGAGCATGCGGCATTTTCCAAGTACAGTCAAAAAGAATTCTTGGGTTTTGAAGACTACGACTGAAAAAATCTCACCATATCTTTGAATCTGGTGGATCGTACAAACCAGTTGAGTGAGAGGATGGGTCATTGGTGGAATTTGCCACGACTGGGTGAAGCTCGGGGGAGCTCCAACGGGCCCTTAATTTCAAGTAGTTGATAAAAAGGGGCCTCTACAACTAGGGGATATGGATTGAAATCTTAACTTGTTCTTTTGAATTGAAGGCTTGGAGGATTTCTGTTACTTGAATTGAATTGAAGGCTTGGAGGATTTCTGTTACTTGAATTGAATTGAAGGCTTGGAGGATTTCTGTTACTTGAAGACTACAGATGATAGGATTGCTTTGTACTTAGATGGCTAGCTGGAGTATTCACAAGCCCTTTAAATAGGAGATGTTGAGGTGGGTTGTCCTTTGGGCATTAGGATTGAGTTATGGGTTTGGCCCATTGAAGCTTCTTTAAACCCTAATTATCTTTGTTATTGTATTGTAATATTGTTCTTTGAGCTTAATAAAATACCTAGTTGTAGTGAATGGATGTAGGTCATCTTGACCGAACCACTATAAATTCTCGTGTTCTTATTGCTTTCGTGTGCATGCGTATAATAGTATGTTTATTTTCGCTGCTTAATACCTAACACGTTGCAATTTCATATTTTTCTTTTAAGCGTAAAGTCACCCCAACATGTACGTAAATGATTGTCACAACTTTATCTTTATAATCATAATCTTTTGTCGTAACTTATGGGTGTTTATGTGATTTATTACATACATTAAGCTGCTTAGAAACCAAAATAATATCAATATTTATTAATTGAGAAGTATACTTTCATGTGAAACTTTAATGTTTTAAAGTCGCATGTCTTGTGATAACAATTACAACAATCTCACCTCCTACCATTATTTTTTGCATTAGTACATCAATCGGACATGACAAAAACTACATATGAACATGATATATAATAGTGGGTCTATGCATTTCTATAATTTCTTCATGATTATAGATAATCTTCTAGATAAAAATAATTTAACTTCCACTACACTAAATATGAAATACAAATTCAACATACACAATTACATATAGTAGTTATCGACATACACGTTAGCATTCTAATGTGCTTTTAGTTACGATATAACTACGAGAATAGTTATTAGGTAATCAAAACAAAACAATAATACACCTTTAACGACATTTTCGGAATAAAATAACATATTGACTTTTCTATATCATTTGTTTAAGTCTTGTCTAAAAGATATGGGCAAATTCATATTATATAGCATGAACCTTTTATAGAAAGAACAATAATAGAGTACAAAACTAATCTTAGGCTTACATTCTTAAATATCACAAGATTTATATATGTATAAACGATTCAATATAGTAACTAACGTGTGCGCAAGTTACAAATGAAATATATCTATCACCATTAAAACAAGGGAGAATTACATATTTACCACTAAAAATTTTATCAATTACATATATATCCGATTTAAAATTTTAATTACATATGGGTTTCTTGTAAATCTTAGTTAATTACATATATACTCAAATTAAAAGTTTAATTATGTATATTCTTTTCTAAAACTTAGTTAACTATATATATACCTGAACTAAAAGTTTAATTACATATATCCGTTTTATTAAAAATAATTATTACATATATATTCATTTGATTATTTTTATTAAATTTAACTTATATACTTAGTATTTACTCTTATTTTTATTAAACTATAAAATTATGTTTTTTCCTTTTATTTACTTTTCGAGTTATGATTGTTTACTAATATTTCTATACTAATCCTTTTTATGTTTTTTATATGTTTTTTCACCTTTTGGTGCTAATTTTTTCTACTAATTTTTTCTACTTTTTGTACAAAGACACTTCCAGTCTCATTATATAATATAATCTGAACACATAAGAAGTGTTTCGTACAGGTACCAAAAAAAGTTACCATAAAAGGTAAAAAAAATAAAAAGAACAAAAAAACGTTAATATAGAAATATTAATAAATAATCAAAACTCAAAAAGCAAGTATAGAAGGAAAAAAATAATTTTATGTTTAATATAGTGGATATATAGAATTAACTTTTAGTTTGAGTATATATGTAATTAACTAAGTTTTTGAAGGGGATGTATGTAGTTAAACTTTTAATTTGAGTATATGTAATTAACTAAGTTTTACAAAAAGATATATGTAATTAAAAATTTAAGCTGGATATATATGTAATTAATCAAATTTATAAGAGGGTATATATAATTTTTCAAAAAGGAATATTTAAGAGTGTTAAAAAGGCTTTATACAATATGTGTGTCTCACACACTTATAATGCATCTATTTAGGAACAAGTAGTATGTTCCTTAGGTATTTATGCATTTAATAATTTTAGTATGTATGACATAATTTATTGTATTTATTGACATGTTAGTTAATGAAATATAAGTATGAATAGTTTTATTTCATTATATATTGTATAGCCAAAATATAGATGTAGTATTCATGTATATAAACAAGTTAAGTAATTTATAAAATCTGTACGCATAAATAAAAATAATTTTGAATCTGACACAATTTTAAGTCATCTAATAATTGATTTTCCCGCTTCTCTCTACTCTTAATATGAATACTATAATAACTATTTATTTATTAAAACCATCCATAATTAAAATTTTAAATATGTTAACTTCAATTTTTCAAATTGTAATACATGGGTTCATTCAATCCATATAATACACAATATTTATGATATAACCTTTTATATTATAAACCATGTAACAATAAATTTATTAAGCCGTGTATTACACGGGATTGTAACCTAGTTATTAATATACTGAACTAAACTTATAAAGCTTGTGTTGTGTCGAACTTAATCATAGTTAGGTTTAATTTACTACACTCACAGCTCGCCTGCAGGACCGGTGAAGGGTGTGCAATTACAACACAACAACACAATGAGGAGAGTTGCTAAGATACTTAAAAGATCAAATAGTGGAACTGGATAACCTTTTGTAAATAACACTAAGAACACAAGTAAATATGAGACAGAAACAAGATAGCAGGATACACAAGGAGATGGTTTTCAAGATTGCAATATATTGCCTTCTCAAGTTCTATTACAATTGTTACAAAGCATAAATAAAAGTTACAAGAACATGAGATACTTATACTACATCCTACAGCTGGCTATACTTTGAAAGCCAGCCGGATACAATTGACTAGACACAAACAAAATCAATTGTAGAGTCAAAAGGCAGATTGCCTTTTGACTTGTGACTATGACATGCCATAGCTCACATCCTAATATATTACAAAAAGGATAAAGTACATGAATTAGAAAGTTACAGACTCAAGACCTCAATGTACAGTTACTAAAAGCATGGACCTTTTCACCAACTTATGTAAGTTGGTGACTTTACAGAGTTGTAGCGGAAAGGGGTCCAGCTTTATGTAAAGTACATCAGATAAAGCATGTATACTAAAAGTCTTCGGAAGAAATCTGTCTACAAGTGTTGGCTTTGGAAGACTTTGTCTCTAAAGCTTTGAAAGACTTCATCTTTGGCTTTAGAAGATATTGGTCTTGGCTTCGGAAGATATCACACTTGGAATATTTCTGTTGCATATGTGAAACTTTCGAAGCATTCTTCTTCAATGCACTTGTGCATGCATGCAGGAGACTTTGAGTGTTTGAGTTGTATTAGCCTCGTGAAGTCGTTGGATCGGTAGACATCTGAGCGTGTTCTTGACGGAAGGAAACAAAACCAAAACCAAGAGACAAACAATAACACAAACTATAGTAAAATGGTTTCATTAATAAAACCTAATAATTACAAGCTTGTTACAAAATAAGAATTACAACTCTTGGCAAGGGGAAATCAAGCATGATCTCCCCTCTTATCCGGCAGCTCCTAGGCCCCGGGCACAATCCTTAACTTTTTCTACATAATGAAACTGGTATTTATAGGCCTCAGCCCATATCAGATACAACTGGGCCCATTCGTATGATTGGGCCATGCATATGGTTCAGTCGTACGACTGGACCATACTTATGGTTCAGTCGTACGACTGGACCATACTTATGGTTCAGTCGTACAAATGGCCCAATCGTATCTCTCAGTCGCACGACTGGTCCATTAGCATGGTTCAGTCATACGACTGAGTCTCATTCGCATATTCCCCTGCGAATGACCTAGTTTCATGTGTTTACAACATATCAGGTGTATTACATTAAGCCTAGACTATTCGACAAGCGATGGACACACTATATATGACAATATATGCTCGAACAACTTCCCCCTTGGACGTTGCTTGCGGATAGTAGATAACACCTCTTACAATCTTCAGTCAATCTTTGCTCTGGTTTCTAATAGAATCAAACGAAAAACCATATTAGCTAACATTGCCGATCCGTCAAGTTGCTACAGTATCCCTGCAAATGAATTTAGGCACAATAGCTTTCATTTACTTTGCAGAATACCATCATAGCAGCAAGATTCCCCATATGACTGATTTTTCCAAATAATGACATGAACAGTTTTCCATTGCTTCAATCTTCACACAGGCTAACCTGATTAACATTAACACCTGCAGAAATTCCCCCTCAAATTCAGCATATCCCAATATATAAACGTTGTGCTCTCCTGGCATCTTCATACAGTGTATTGGGCAAAAAGTAGAAGGTTCCAATCCACAATAGACAATCTCAACAAATCAGCATGCACTCAGATTCAATATCAGAAACCAGCTCACATCATCACTTTCTAATTGCATCTTCAATTTCTCCATACATGGATTCCCCCTAAGAATGAGAATCCTATCTGTGCGAATAGATATAACTTGATTGGCTCATAAATAGTCAGATGCTCCAGACTACCCCACAAAATCAACACCGACTGCTAACATCTTCTCTTCTCTCTTTTGTGTTCTAACTACAATCACCTATTCCGGAAGTCCAACGAATAATAGGGTATCCATCGAACTTATTTGACAAAAGACCTCAAGGTGAATATGCTTCGCTCATCCTCAAATCTGTGCAAAAGGTAGTTCCATAACTTTTTTTTGGGTCTGGAACACCGTTCATTCGTATCACATGGAGTACAATTATCACATTCGTGTGAGTGGATAATACAAATGATATCTTTCTGACAATGGTCATAAGACTAGTCTAGTAGCATGACTAGTCATAAGACTGGTCTAGTAGCATGACTGATCATAAGACTGGTCTAGTAGCATGACTAGACATAAGACTGGTCCAGTAGCATGATCATAAGACTAGTCCAGTAGCATGATCATAAGACTGGTCCAGTAGCATGACTAGTCATAAGACTGGTCCAGTTGCATTCCAGTCATACGAATGGTCCACTCGCATGGTCCAGTCGTATGAATGGCCCATTAGCATGGTCAAGTCGTACGATGGTCCATTAGCATGGTCCAGTCGTACGAATGGTCCATTAGCATGGTCCAATCACATGAATGGTCCATTAGCATGGTCTAGTCGCACGAATGGTCCATTAGCATGGTTGTTGGAGCAATATATAGTCATATATAGTGTGTTTGTCGCTTGTCGAATAGTCTAGGCTTAATGTAATACACCTGATATGTTGTAAACACATGAAACTGGGTCATTCGCAGGAGCATATACGAATGAGACTTAGTCGTACGACTGAGCCATGCTAATGGACCAGTCGTACGATTAAGATATGCGATTGGGACATTCGTAAGACTGAACCATAAGAATGGTCCAGTCGTACGATTGAACCATACGCATGGTCCAGTCGTACGATTGAACCATACGCATGGTCCACTCGCACGAATGGGCCCAGTTGCATCTAATATGGGCCGAGGCCTATATATACCAGTTTCAGTGTGTAGAGAGAGTAAGGATTAAGAGGGAGTCTGCCCGAGAGTCTAGGGCTGCCGGATGAGAGGGGAGATCATGCTCGATCTCCCCTTACCAAGAGTCTTGATTCTTATGTTGTAACGAGCTTGTAATCGTTATGTTTTATCAATGAAACCATTCAATTATAGTTTGTATTATTGATTGTCTCTTGGTTTTTGCTATTGTTTATCCTTCCTTCAAGAACATGCTTGGATGTTTACCGATCCAGCTGACTTCACAATGGTCAAGTCGCACGAACGGGTCTGCAGCAAATTTTCAGATCTGCAGCCGCCAATGCTGCCAAAAACCCTAATCTTATGAATTTTACATGAACCGAAACAAAATAGACATCATAAGATTAGCAAGGGTGATAAGACGTGGTTTCGAGGTCGATTTTAATCAAGAAACAACATACGTGACAAGATCTGAGCAAAACACGAAGAACACGAAGTGGGTTTAACGTCAAAGAACTTGAAATAGATCCAGAAATCAAGAGCTCGGGTTGCTAGTATGATTGTTAGATCATTCTAGCAGTAATCGGCTCTGATACCAGTTGTGAAGTTGCTGGATCAGTAGACATCCGAGCGTGTTCTTGATGGAAGGAAACAAAACCAAAACCAAGAGACAAACAATAACACGAACTATAATAAAATGGTTTCATTGATAAAACCTAAAGATTACAAGCACTTTACAACATAAGAATCACAACTCTTGGCAAGGGAGATCGAGCATGATCTCCCCTCTCATCCGGCAGCACCTAGGCCCTGGGCACAATCCTTAACTTTTCCTACACAATGAAACTAGTATTTATAAGCCTCAGCCCATATCAGATGCAACTGGGCCCATTCGTACGATTGGGCCATGCGTATGGTTCAATAGTACGACTGGACCATACTTATGGTTTAGTCTTACAAATGGCCCAATCGCATCTCTCAGTCACACGACTGGTCCATTAGCATGGCTCAGTCGTACGACTGAGTCTCATTCGCATATGCCCCTGCGAATGACCCTGTTTCATGTGTTTACAACATATCAGGTGTATTACATTAAGCCTAGACTATTTGACAAGTGACAGACACATTATATATGACAATATATGCTGCAACAAGCATTAACATATAATCCTTACAAACTCCCCCTAAGCTGATGCTACCAAAACACTTTGAAGACTTCAGATATCAACAGTCGTCATTATGATAATCACTATCCCCTTCTTCATGACATGATCAGGATCACTCAAACTCTCAAAATGTCTTCTCATATCAAAGAGATCATGCAGAGGTAGATTAAACATGTCTTGCCATGTATAGACATTCTCAATGCCTTGATCTCTAATGACATGCCATCTTTCCGGATTTGTAGTGTATGTCCAGGACAAGATGAGTCTTTTCTGATGCTAGAAGAGCTGTTTGAATGGGAGATGATGGAACATCCTCCCGTTGCACATCCTTTGGATGTTCTAACTCATCCTGAGGTTCTGAAAAGGATGTTTCTTTCTTCTTCTTTGGCTTTGGCTTTGAAGTCATCATTTTCTTTCTTTTTGTTCCTTTTAACTAAGAAGACTGACCTGCAACACCTAGTTGATCTTCTTTGTCTTTCTCAGTTGGGTCTTCCTCTCTCATAGGTTCAGAAAGAGAGGGAGTTTGACCTGCTGTGGATCAGAAGACGAAGCTTGCTGAGTCACAGCAGGAGGTTCAGGTTATGTTGTCTTAAGTTGTTCAACCTTAACCTCCACTTCAGGTGGAGCTTGACTTGGAGGGGAGTGTAGTCTATTAGCTCTCCACTTTTGATCTTCTTCTTGATTACCTTGATATGCTCATCCATAGTGGACAGAGACATAAGGCCAAGTCTCCTTTCGGAGAATCCATATAGCTTCAAGAAGCTTATCATCCTCTGCATGTCTACAGATTTCTTCATACTCTTTTGGATGATGGCTTTTGAATTTGCAGCTTCTTCCCTTAGTTTCCTTTTAGTGATCTTTCTTTCCTTGACTATCTCCAGTTCAAGTTGTTTGAGGTACTCAAACTCAATATAGTCATAGGATAAGGGAAGAAGTACATCTGCCTGATAGAGGCCTGTGGCACTCAGGTAGTTGATGATTTTGATCCTATCTTCTTCTTTGTCTACCTGAGGTTCTTGTTGAACCACATCCTCATGTGCAGGACTTTCTTGAACTGGGGAGAGAGTAGGCACATCCTTGTATAATATTTTCTTTCTTCTTTCTTCTTTGATTTGTACCAGTAGCTCTGCATCCTTTGCCTCCTTCTTCTCATTTGACCTTTCCATGTCAAACAGTTCATTCATTTTCTCTAAGGGGAGAGAAATGACACTATCCATGTCATAGTTCCTGGTCTGCAAGTAGTTTATCCCCACTGCCCTCAACTCATCATCCTGAGTATTTGGTCTGGGGGCTGCCCTGATAGCAAGTTTCCATGAGTCTTGTAGACTTAGTAGAGGAACCTTCTCCCCTCAACTTCCTTTTCCTCTCTCTCTTTCCTCCTCCTCAATCTCCTTAAAAGTCATCTTTCTTTTTCTTTGTCACTCACAGATCTTTGTGACTCAGGGTGGAGAGAGCCTTTGCCTTCTTTGCTTGGTGTAGCTTCCAAGCTCTGGCCAGAGAGAGGTTGAGATGCACCTTCACCAGTAGGTGTCTCAAAAAGGTATGAATCTTTGCAGCAATTGATGATGATAAGACATGACTCTCAGGTTCTGCCACTGGGCCTTCAGTCAAGGTTTCCCCTATGAAAGTAATCTGAGGTTCTGCCTCAACATCCAATTGACTAATGACATTGCCTGATTGCCTTAGTCTCCTTTTGAAGTTGAACTCTGCAGTGATCCTGTCTTGGATACTTTGAGCTAGCCTGTCAGCTTGTCTTGATTGGCTTTGATTGACAAGTGGCACGTTGACTAGATCCAGACCTTTATAGAAGTTCAAGGTTTGAAAATTGAAGACCTCTTGCTGTCCTTGAACTCTAAGAATGATGAGGGCTCTTCTGCTTTCATCATACCTCCACCCAATGATGTGATTTGAAAGTTGGTAGAGATGACATAGCCCTTGGTATTCCTTCCTCAAATAGACTCTGTATGTAGGAGTCTATGGAGTCCACACTCTTTGAAGAACTCTCAGGTTCTATGACTGTAATGACTTTCTCCCCGTTTTTGGTAGCATCACCCTCTTGCATAGGTGAGCTACGAGTTAGGTCAATCACACTCACAAGTTCTTGTGTTCCTGGTTGAGCTCCTCTTAAAGGTCTCCTAGTTAGTTTTTTTCCTGAGATAAGAAATCTCAAGTTGCTGATCATTGACCCTTTTTTGCAAGGTAGTCACTTGAGATTCAAGATGACTAACCTTGGAGACTAAATAGGTGCATGTTTTGGATAGTTTTTGCACCTTTAGTCTCAAATTCCCCTCATCTTCATCAGAAAAATCATTGGAGGATGAGATGATCGTACCAGAGTCCTCCCTCTCATCACCAGCTTCAGGTTCTTGACTATTGGATTTCCACTGCTCACTGGCAGCCTTAGTTGAGGTGTCAATGGGCTGAGTTGCCATGGTTGAGGTCTTAATGATGGAATCACTTGCAAAAGCGAGAGCCTACTCTATATGGACATCCTGAACTGGTTTAGAAATGTCCACCTCAATAATGGGTGACTAATGTGGGCTCGATGTAGGAGACTCGGGAGCACTCATCTCTTTTTGAATAGGGGAAAACAAGAGAGACTCATGGTACTCAGTGAAAGCTAAATCTTCATCAGTATAGAAGTTAAGGTTGGGAATTGGTTGGTATAAGTCCAAAGGCTGGGGATGATAACTTTCCCCTGAAGATTGTTCACTTGAGTGTTGACACTCAGAGTGAAGGCTTAAGCCATTTGGACTTGTGACCTCATCAGGCTGAGCATGAGGAACCTCAGTACTGATTATTGAAGTAATGGGAGTGGTCTTCTCCTTAGGAGAAGTGGGAGCTCTAGTGTCCACTTCTTCCTATGTGGGTGAGTATATGGGGATCTGCACACACTGAATAGTTTGAGTAGGGGTTCGTTTGTATTTTCTTTGGTAGGTGAGGATGATTTGTGGCTGTTGAGGTGGTTAGGATGTAGAAGGTGTGGGTTCAACACTAGCTGGTACTGCTAGGTTGTCACCTTGAGTAATGAGCTCTAACATTTTTGGGACAAGGGCTGTTTCTACCCTAGAGAAGCCAATAGTGGGCTTTCTCAAGATTTTAAAGATTCCAGGCTTCATCTGTCCCAGTTTAAGAATATTACCTGTTCCCTTTAATCGTGAGCCCAGTTCATAGTTAAGAACATGTTAAACATATCTAGGGAACATGTAGTATTCTAAGGAGTCCAAGTTTGCAAGCAAACTTGTATAAATAACCTGAGAGTACCTGAAGTTGACCCCCTGAACCATCCCATGAACAATGAATGAGAGATCTTCAGAAATCTGGTCCCATCCACCATGCTTGTTTGACAAGCTGTGGATAACCACATGGAGCAGGAATTTCCACCAGGATGAGACCTTTCCTTTCCTGAAGGTCTTTACAGAGAAATCTCCTTCATAGCCCATCTGCTCAAAAGGGTGGTTGATAGATTCTTTAGGAAAGAACACTTCACCTTCTTCATCATCCAGCTGAAGATGCATGTTGATGATGGCCGGAGTGATGAAAACTGTTCTCCCTGCATTGTGGCAAACAATGCCTTCTCACCATCCATAATGACCTCTTCGTAGGTCTTCCAAAATTCTAGCAGATGATCCTCATAAAGTGTAGGATCAATGTTAAGGGAAGTGAAGTAGTTGGATAGAGCTAAGAAACGGCAAACCTCTGAGAAATATGGATCTTTCTCAGAGTGCAACAGAGCTACTTGGTTGTGTTGCCTGTGTAACTGCATGGAGAAATTTGGTTCAATTCTATGATTAAGGTTGGCCATTTTGAGGAACCTTAAGGATGAAGAAAGATAAACAAAAGTAATTTTAGAGAGAATTTAGGGTTTAGGTTGGAGGAAAGAAGATGATGATCAAAAGAGGGGAACCGTTGGTTTATATGTGAAAAGGATTTAAGACAAAGTTTATGAAAAAGGATAAACTTTGAAATCTGGATGTTGGTCCCACCTCTGAAAAAGTAGTTCGCTTTTGCTTAGAAAGTAGTTTTCTTGGAAGTCAAAAAGCTTTCGAAGGTAAATTGTCTTCGGAAGTTTTAATGAAAAAGCTTCCGAAGCTAAAATGACTTCGGAAGAATTTCAGAAGAGTTATGAAAAAATTTGCTTCGGAAGAGAATTAAAACTTGGATGCTTTGTTTAGAAGAGCAAAGCTTCTGAGAGTTAACTTGCTTCGGAAGAAAAAGGTCCTTGAAAACATATAAGTGTCTGAACAAGTGTTAAGCTTGGGAAGATTTTTCAGAAATTCCTTCTGAAGGTAAGTTTACTTAGACAATTATTTGTTTTGAAGGCATGATTTTCTTCAGAAGATAAAAGCATATCTTCCGAAGGATCAAAATTTTCAGAAATAAGAAGCATTAGTTTTAAGAAAAGACTACTCAAAGTTTATCATCCCAATAACTTATATAAGATATTTAAATCTCTGTTCATTAAAAGTCTTGGTGAACAAATCAGCATATTGTTCATTTGTGTGGACTTTGACTATTTCAAATAATCCCTTTTCAAAATTATCTCTAATTAAATGATACTTGATGTTGATGTGTTTGGTCCTTGAGTGCTGCACATGATTCTCTATGATAAAGATAGCACTGTTGTTGTCTTTGTGAATGGGATTCTCCTTGAAGTTTAATCCATAGTTAAGGAATCGATTCTGAATCCATAGCACTTGAGCACAACAACTTGTAGCAATAATGTATTCAGCTTTAGTAGTTGATGTAGAGACACAAGATTGTTTCTTGCATTGCCATGAGACAACCCTTCCACCAAGAAACTGACACCCCCCAGATGTGGACTTTGTAGTCATGTTGCAACCACCATAATCATCATTTGTATAAGCATACAGATTGAAGTCAGCATTCTTAGGATACCACAGACCAAGTGTTGAAGCACCTTTGAGGTATCTTAGAATCCTTTTGATAGTGATGAGGTGAGACATCTTAGGGTTATCTTGATATCTTGCACAAATACATGTAGCAAACATGATATCAGGCCTGCTAGCTGTAAGATACATAAGAGACCCAATCATAGCCCTGTAAAGGTGTTCATCCACACACTCCCCCTCAAGATCAGGTCCAAGGGAGTGGTTTCTTGCTATGGGTGTCTTAGCAATCTTACAATCAGTCATGTTGAATCTCTTAAGTATGTCTTGAACATACTTTGACTACCTAATGAAGATGTCATCTTGAACTCGCTTCACTTGAATTCCCAGAAAGAATTTGAGTTCTCCGATGGCACTCATTTCAAATATGTCCTTCATCAGTTTCTCAAAGTATTTGCAGAGCTTTGGATTAGTTGAACCAAAGATGATGTCATCTACATATACATGAACTAGAATTAGGTCATTTCCCTGTCCTTTGATGAAGAGAGTTCCATCTATAGTACCCCTTCTATAGCCATGTTTGCAAAGATACTAAGATAGAGTCTCATACCACTTCCTGGGAGCCTGATGCAACCCATAGAGAGCTTTGTCAAGCTTGCGGACATAATCATGATGATCAGGATCTGCAAAACTAGGTGTTTGTTTGACATACACTTCTTCATCAATCATTCCATAAAGAAAAGCACACTTGACATCAAGTTGATAGACTATGAAGTTCTTGGATGCATCAAATGCCAGGAATATCCTAACATCTTCCAGTCTTGCTACAGGAGCAAAGACATCAGTGTAGTTAGTTCCTTCTTCTTGTGTGTATCCATGAACAACTAGTCTAGCTTTGTTTTTGATGACAATGCCTCTATCATCCTTCTTGTTCCTAAACACCCATTGGTTCCAATAGTAGTCTTACCATAAGGAAGAGGACAAAGGTTCCAAACTTTCTATCTTTTGAATTGAAGCATCTCCTCTTGCATAGCTTCAACCCAACTTCCATCCTTCAGAGCCTCATCAATTTCTTTAGCTCTATCTGGGACAGGAAACAAGAGTGAAGACAAACATTTGCTTCATGGGTTTGTCCTCTTGTTCTTACCCCTGTGTCAATATCTCTAATGATGTTTGTAATGGGATGAGTCTTGTGGATCCTTAGCTGAGGGGTCAGAACAAGTTGCTGAGAGAGATCTAGATTAGAGAAATTTAGATCTGGCAAAGATGTTTCTCCCACCACATCAACACACATATAAAGAGAAACTTGATCCAATAAGTGTGTGACATCATTGATATTTTCATCTATGGAGTGGTTATCAGCATCAAGAAATTCATGATCCTGTCACCACCACCATCATGTTCTTCTATATTTGAAGTGTCTTTATCTGGTTATGAAGCCTCTGAGCTGGAATTTGAAGGCATCCCAGATGTATCAGCTGGATTTGTCATTATGGTGCTGATAGAAACTTCATTTGCAGAAGTAGTTATAACTGGAGCTAAAGATATGTTACTTGAAGGTCTTCTTAGCTAAAATCTTGGGTCAGGATCACCTGTAGGTAAGATTTCTACAGATACTGAAACAGTCTCACAAGATTTGTTAAAATAGTTGGTAAATAAATCAAGATCAAACAGCCAATCAGGACCAGAACCAGCCACACAGGGTGTGTGTTCATTGAAAGTCACATTGGCTAACTCCTCAATAATTCTAGTTTTGAGATTGTATACTCTATAAGCCTTAGCTTGGTAAGAGTATCCAATGAAGTGTCCATCATCTGATTTCTTAACAAAGTTGGCAATTTGATCTTTGGTATTCAAGATGGTGCAAGGACATCCAATAAACTGAGAAAACTAATACAAGGTTTTCTCTTGTGCCAAAGTTCATAAGGAGTCTTGCCATGAGTCTTAACCACTAAAACTCTATTCTGCACATAGCAAGCATTGTTGACTGCCTCTGCCCAAAAGGTGATAGGCAACTTAGAGTCAATAACATGGTTCTTGCAGCTTCAATAAGTGTCATGTTTCTCCTCTTAGCAACACCATTTTCTTGAGGAGTCCTGGGAGCACTGTATTGTCTTGTAATACCCTTTTCATCATAATATGTATCAAAGATTTGGTTCTTGAATTCAGTTCCCTGATCACATCTTATGGTTTTGACTTTGTGATCAGATTGATTCTCAATTTTTAAGATGAATTCTTCTGAATCTTAGGAGTCTCATCCTTAGTTCTAAGTAAGAAGACCCAAGTGAATCTTATAAAGTCATCTGTGATCACCAAACAATAAGAGGTCCGTCTTAGACTCATTACACTGGTGGGGCCAAAGAGATCCATATATAACAAGTGTAGGGGTGTAGTGATGAAGTTTCTTTCCATAGGCTTATGAGATACCTTATGTTACTTCCCTTTCTGGCATGCAACATAATGATCATCACTTGTAAACTCTTTCTTTGGCATTCCAGTTACCAAATCATTCTTAATCAATTTATTCATATTCTTAAAGTTTACATGGCATATTCTTTTATGCCATAGAAAATACTCATCACTATTGGCTTTAGATAGAAAGCATGAAACTTCTCCAGAGGGAGATGTTTCTTGCAAGTCATCTTGTACATGTTCCCTTTCCTAAGGGCTCTAAGCAAAATATGCTCATGAGGAATGACCACCCCAGGTTTGAGTACAATGCACTCATGCTTAGTAAAGAGCATGTTATGACTCTAATCACAAAATTAGGATACACTAAGAAGATTATACCCAAGCTCCTTGACAAAGTTTACCTTTTTAATGCTGAGCTTACCATTTATGACCTTGCCCCTTCCAGAAATGTAACCACCTTTATCTCCTCTAAAAGCAACTAGTCCTCCATCAATCCTTTCAATGTTCTGGAATAGTGACTAATTGCCTGTCATGTGCGTGGAACAACCACTATCAATGATCCAGATATTTTTTTTGTCTTGAGTTGTCCCTGCACAATGAATATGATTAGTTACATTTGGAAACCCAAGCCTTAATTGTCTTGGGCTCACTAAGAGAAACAGAAAGTAATGCGACAATAATAGATCCTATAGTTATGCTATGAGAATATTGAGTTGTTGTTGATTTAAAATATCCAGTCACTTGTCTTTTTTGACTTCCACACCACCTTTGGAAGTTTGGAGTTGACCTTCAATACTTCGGAAGCTTTTGAGACTTCGGATGTTTTAATGACTTGACGTTCAAAAGATTATGTAAACACTGCAGTAGACTTCAGTGCTTTGGAAGTATTCCTTCCTTCTGAGACCAAATTTTCTTCCGAAGGCAATTTTCTACTTGTCTTCTTCTTAGTTTTGGAGCTTCCGAGGGAAACATATTTTCCTTCAGAAGCTTGAATCTTCTTGGAACTCTTGGAAGTCTTTTTCCTGGTGATGAAGAGTACCTTTAGGAATGTATGGACAATCCTTAGCAAGATGAGAAGCACTTTCACACATGACACACTCCATTTTCTTCTTCCTAAAAGCCTTTTGCTGAGAACAAGACTGACTTTGATCACATCCCTTCTCCACCATCATCTTTGCAGATGCTGAGACAGTCCTTTTGAGCTGAGGACTGTTCTTGGAGTTGGATGGTCCAGGCTATGTAGCAGTGGTACATAACAGATTAGCCTTCTTCTTGGTGCTGAGATGATTTGAACATGAACCAGAACTCTTGGCAGTAGAGTTTAGGTTGATATCTTCAGTCTTCACTTCTTCAAACCCTATAGAGATAAAAACTTATTTCTGCTTCGAGTCAAAAGTAGCCTTGATCTCTTGAGCCTTCCTAGCTTTACTTTTGCTTTTTCTGATCAAGTTCTTTCTCATTGACTTGGTCATCACAGTTTTCTTCTTCTCCTCAGAAGGATAGTTACCCTTCTTAGAATCCTCCTTTTCACTCTTCTCAAAGGAATTCTTCACTATCACTTCTTCATCCTTTTCACTTAAAAGGTCTATGAGAGGAAGCTCATCTTCACAAGTTCCACACCTGGGTGATCTTACAGACAAGATTGCGTGTGGAGGAGCTATCTCATTAGATCCTAGTCCCTGCTTGTTTTGATAGCACACTTTGTTGGGCAGGGATGAGGATATCATGTTCTTGAAGGTCTCTTCTTCAAGAACACACTTTTCTGCCCTATCTTTGCTGATCATAAGCTTAGCTTGGCACTTAGTCAGCTTAGTTATGAGATCCTTGATCTATGTCCTATAATTTGTATGCTCATGTTTTAGAATTAAAGTGGTTTTCTCTAAGTCCTCTATCTTTAGTTTATAATCACTTTCAGACTTTCTAAAATCAGATTTTAAGATGTTTAAGGACTTAAGATCAGATCTCATTTCTAAGTTGTAGGACCTGTATCTGTTGACTTTAGCAATGCATTTAGGGGTACAAAAATGTTCCAATACCTTGGCTTCATCATGATCTACCATTAGTGTTTGGTTTGCAGAAGCATCTTCCACCTAAAAGCTCCAATCAAAACCTCCTTCTACAACAGCAACTGCAACTTGCTGCTTTGGCTTCTCATTCTGGGTGGCTTTGTAAGTGTGGTTTGGTCTGGATTGTTTTTTGGCCACCATTGGGGTTCTATGTTATCCCTCTTAACCACATGAAGGGCTGAACCCATTTGATTGTTGGAGTTTCCAGATGAACCTTGCATGTTCATCTCCATCTGGTAGCCATTGAGAATCCCATACAACTTTGTCAGAGGGAGAGTTTTCAGATTCTCAGTTCTCTTGATAACCACATAGTAGTGTGTCCATTGCCTAGGAAGTGAGGACATGAACTTTCTTACAATGTCTCTGTTTTCAAGAGCAACTCCTCCATTCACCAGGGTATCCACAATCTCAACATACCTGAAGTATTGTTGAGTCATGGTTTCACCTGCTTTGCAGGTGAAATTTTCAAACTGCTGCTTCAGGAGGTCCTTCATGTTCTCCTTAGCTTCAGAGGAACCCTCATAGATCAGTTTTAATGCATCCCATAAATTATCTTTATTTGTATACAATATTTGGTGTTTTGTTGTTTATTTTTTCATTATTATCTAATATTAATAATTTTAACATCTATCTACTTTTAACTCGAGATAATACAAGATAGAGCCGATCATTATTCATGTTTAAAAACAAAATAACTTTGGATATTGATTATCATTGGTTATTGTTTTATTTTCATTGCATAACATAATCATAATAACAACTGTCTTCTTTGAAATTTAAAAGAAATTCTTTTGTTTAAAGTTGTGAAAACCAACCATGAAATAAAAATATGATTTTAAATATTACTTCCAGATACATCAAAATAATTTGTACGTATCAAACGAACTTCTATCAACATAATAATAATAATAATAATAATAATAATAATAATATAATAATAATAATAATAATAATAATATAATAATAATAATATGGTACTACACATAAAAGAAGATAAAAAGTTTAAAAAGTAAAAACATATAATATCTCTTTATAGATTGACTTGTGAAGTAGATTATCTTTTAAAAAAATTAAAATAAAATAATATTAATCCAAAATCACAATTATAGACAATGATAAGTTAAATAATAATCGCAGAGGATGAAAGTTAAAAAAGATAACAAAAAACAAATACATTTTGTTGAAGAAAACTTGATAAAACTAAAGTCAAAAAAGTAAATGAAGTCTCTCGAATGCGATATTATAAAGACAAATTGTGAGGGTCTTAAACCTAGGATGGTGAGAAATATTTTAATATCGAGTCGATTAAAAAATTCTGTCATATTTTAAAAAGATGCTTATGGATTCCTTTAAACTGAAGAAGAGTCGATTAAAAAATTCTGTTATTTTTGTCAAGATTTAAATATAAATCGAGTATTTAATGGAAAATCACAATCAAAGAACCAATTTAATAGATGAGGAAAATCATAAATGATTTATATAGTTTTTATTGATGAATTATTTGAAAAAAGAAAAAAAATATAAGGTATGATTGAATTTCTTTATAAAAGATGTTCTTTAATTTATGGTTAAATTTCTAAATTCTCTTTAAATATCTCTTGTATATAAGTTAATTTTTAGTCAAATGAACCTAGACTAACACTAAGAACATATACATATTTAGGTGGAAGTTGAAAAAAATAGAGGCTTAAGAGAACGACATGTGGTACTAAAATTATTGTTTTATTAATAAGTATATATTATTATATTGAGGATACTGTTAAATGATACCCGCTAGTTTTAGTTTTTAAATTATTTAAATTTAAATTATTCAGTTAGTTAATTTAGGTCAATTCAAAGTTCGTTGTAAAGCTTAATCTTCTCCTAATTTTTCTCTCAATTTGTGTATATGTACGTATTGTTATTCAATGGATTGGTTATCATTTTCCAATATTATTCTTAATACAATATTCAACTATCAATTTGCATGTTTTCACGGATGTTGACTAGGCAGGTGACAGACCATCATATCGTAGTACTATACGTTACATTGTCTTTCTTGGTTCTTACTTGCCTGGAGTTCCAAACGTCAATCAACATTAGCTTGTAGCTCAACCGAAGTTGAGTTTCTGGCCGTAGAATCCACAACGACTGAAATTCAGTGGTTGTCCAAACCTTTTTCGTGAACTGGGATACTTGTTCTCAGCAGCCCCGACTATTTTCTATGACAACTTAAGTGCCACCAACCCAGTTTTTCACTCTCGCATGAAACATTTAGCTTTAGATTTTCACTTTGTTCGTGAATGAGTACATGCAGGTTCGCTACGGGTTATACATGTTTTCGGGGATGATCAATTAGCTGATGTTCTTACCAAGCCGCTCCTACGTCACCGATTTCAACTCTTAATTTTCAAGATTTGCCTCACTTCCAGCTCCTCCATCTTGCGGGGAGTGTTAAGTGACACCCATCAGTTTTAGATTATAAATTATTCAATTAGTTAATTTAGTTCAACTCAAAGTTTGTTGTAAAACTTAATTTTCTCCTAACTTTTCTCTCAATTTGGGTATATGTATGTAATTGTGATTCAATGGAACGATTATCACTTTCCAATTTTAATTCTTCATACGATATTATTAGATACTTGTTTGATAATCTTTTAAGAATAAAATGATAGAAGCATTATTAAGTTTTAAAATTGTAAGCTCGGTAAAACATTTATATTGGATTTGTATGTTTAATAGTCAACTAGACAAAAGTAAAACTTACATGAGTTTGGATATTGATATCAAGACGTTTTAAAAACTTGTATTATTCCATTATTACATATAATAAGACTAATTATTGATGATAAGAAAAATCTATTTATTTACGTATTTAATATTGTTATCCAATTATATGTTATGTTGCAATAAATGACATGAGATTAGCAGACAAATAGATAAATGGTTTCATACACAAAACAAAGATTATGAACATGTTCTAACTTTATTAGAAAATATATAGTATTTTATTCATTAAAAGAAAATTTTAATCAATATAAAGCATAAACTAAATACCGAGAGGCCATATTCTTGCTACAACTTACTACCGAGAGACCATACAATAGGTATTTAGCGACTATGGGTTTGGTTCTTGGTAATGATCATGAAACTGATTAGAGTGTATGAAGTATGGTGGTGTACGATTGGCAAAGGAAAAATACATTGGTACCTAGTTGTTTTGTAATGATAGATCTAAAATACAAGTTCAGGGTAAGGTAAATTGTTTTACCATACATTTATATAAATAAAAGGAAAAAAACATAATAATAAAGGCGGTGGGCGGTGGCAGGTGGACGATGGGTGGTGGTAGGCGGCGACCCTATAGGTCGGCGGAGGGCGGTGACATCCGGTGGGTGATGGGCTTGGCGCTGCTATTGTGGTATGTGGAAGTGTTGATCTTGTTGTTTTTTTTTTATGTTTTTTTAGGCTTATTAATGTTTTGGGTAATGGACTAATGGGTTATGGGTAATGTGTACTTTGAGTTTTAATGTTATTGGGTAAACATTTTTTATGTTTTTATAAAAAGTATAGTTTTTAAATATTATTACTTTTTTTTATAAAATTTAAAACTTTATATGAAGTGTTGAATTTAAAAAAATTTAGAGCTAATTTAAATTTTTTTAGGGGTAACATAAAAACCGTAATTTGTTTACATGCTTGTAAAAAGTAAGGGGTAGCGGGGGCTGCCCCTCAACAATATATAGGTCCGTCCACGTTGCTTTGTGTGTTCACATTGGGAAACAAAAATGACCAGGTTAAAAACAACAATATGTGTGTGTTTAGAAAGAAGTAGTGTTAGTATAAAGAAGTTGAGTTTGAACAAAATCGGGCACACCATTAATCAAGCCATTCACATACATCTTAACTCTCTCGTGTTTTGTGAGTTTTATCGACTAGGATTATTAACGCAAGAGTATACGAGAAGTTGGATAGGGTTATAGTTATTTTAAGGAATAGATGGGTAAGGTGGTGACTACCTAAGACTCATGTCCTAGATAGGTGACGAACCGGCTACTTACGGTTTTAATTATAATATCGTTTATCATTTTTGTCTAATTTTTTAGGTGGCGTAGGTCCATGATTGTTCCCCTAAATGTTTTCCTGATACATGGCAACACTATCATAGTTTTCATGCACTTGTTGCAACAATTGTAACTAATAATGAAAATTAAGAAGAAACTAGTATTAAGCCCCTTTACTTTGTGGCGGGTAGTGGTGTGAAAAAAAACCGAAAACCATCCGTATTCCTAACCCGAAAAACCGAAGTGAATATGAATTCGGTTTTCTTGGTGTGGTATGTAACCGAAACCGAATTGGGAATTTGGGTTACGGTTCGGTGTAAATTTTGAATTTGGTTTGTTCGGTTTAACCGATTTAACCAAATTCAATATGTTACTTTATGTTTTTAATTGTAAGTTTAGCCCAACTTCTTAAGGCTTAAAATTTTAAGGTGTTTTATTTAAACCAAATAACTAAGAATTTATATGCTAGCCAAGTCTAATTACCAAACTGGAGCGGTAAATCTTATTTTTTACAAAGTCAAAGTCGACTATTTATATTTTTAAAAACAAAGTTGTTAACAATTCCAGAGTTTAATTATTTGATATATATTTTGACTAAATATATATGATGAGTGATTCGCGTACAAGCGATATAAGTTAACAATGTCTTAAAAAAACAAACAAATGGCGAATTCGGTTGAATACGTTTTTTTTTTTCCAATTTTTAACCGAAACCAAACCAAATTGAATTAGGTTGAATTCGGTTCGGTTAGCCAAATTCCCATTCGGTTTGGTTCGGTTTTCGGTTATGCTTGAAAAGTTTTCAAAACCGAATAAATCGAACAAACCAATAACCGAACCGATGAACACCCCTAGCGGCAGGGGCGTAAGATCATGCCAAATAGCATTAACGTCACACCACCATCACTGACCGCCAACACCAAAAAATCTCGTATTAAAAAAAATAAAAACAAAAAAAAAAAATTGAACAAAAAGTAGATGTTAAAACACTAAACCACACTTGTGAAACTTAAAACTTTAAAAACAATAGCTAAGTCGATTTAGGATCCAGACGTTGCAATCGGGTTGTTAAGTAGAAAAAATAGGCGTAAGATTGTTGAGCCATACATGAACGTTATGACGTATTATCTCTCAAAATTTAGAGTGAAATGTACACATAAATTTTGTAAAAGAAGAAGAGAATAGACAATCAAAGTTAAAAGTAAAAAATTATAGGAGAAATTAAAAGACGTAAAAATATTAGATTTAAAATAAAAAAATAGAAAGAAATTAAACAAAAGACATGTATAACCCCTATTGAAAAATGTACAACTACCAATGTAAACAAAGTTGCTAATTAGTATAATATAAATATTCAATCAATTTGATAACCTTACTAGGCCAAACTAAGATGATAGTTGTGTTAGCTAATTAGTTTGAAAATTGCACAATACAAAACCGACTACAACCTGCATGAGACTGTCATGTAGGAATTTTGTTAAAACATTGCTAATATGGTGTTTTTATATATGATTGAAGCTATAGTGCAAATGTGATATACATATTATGACAGTCTCTCTAGTGGTATAGTTAGTTACAAGTTGTACAAGTTAGTTAGTAAGAAGTTAGTTAAGAGCTATTTCTAGGAATGTTCTCTGCTTCCTATAAATACTGTACTTGTTGGACAAAAGAACCAATGAGCCGGATCAGAAAAACCTTAAGTCCCACAGACGTCACAAACTACTGAAGACCACACAGCTGAAGACAACAGCTGACGACAAAGTCTGAAGACACAAGTGCTGAAGACAAAGTCTGAAGACAAGTGCTGAAGACAAAGTCTGAAGACAACAGTGCTGAAGACAAAGTCTGAAGACAAGTGCTGAAGACAAAGTCTGAAGACACAAGTGCTGAAGACAAAGTCTGAAGACAAGTGCTGAAGACAAAGTCTGAAGACAAGTGTGAAGACAAAGTCTGAAGACAAGTGCTGAAGACCAAAGTATCAGACGTTGTCACAACAGCTGAAGAGGTCTTCTTCAGTAGTTGTGACGGTTTACCTTTCAGTAGTTTTATGTTTTATCTTTTCAGTAGTTTGACACAACAGCTGAAGATACTTCTTCAGTTGTTGTGCTCATCAGTAGTTTTATATTTATCAGTAGTTTTGTAAAACGACTGAAGAGCTTGTTCTTCAGTCGTTGTAGTTTCAGTAGTTCTTATCAGTAGTTTCTTATTTTGTACTTAACACTCTGATATGTTCTCAGTAGTTGTGAACATTTCAGTAGTTTGTTAAGAGTTAGTTATTTTTGTAATAGATCTGCCAGTTGTCACTTACCTGTGATAACAGCAGCGATTGCACTCTATATAAGGAGTGTCAACCTAATGTAATAAATGAATGATTTGATCAGAAATATTCGATATTATTGAAACATTCCTTGTTACAGAAATATATTCTCTCGTTATAACCGTATTTGTTCTTAATGCATACGAGTATCAAATTCTTGCTACAATTTGTCTAATTCTTGTTCTTATTCCGCTGTGCTACGCTCCATTACATCAAACTTGTGATCACTGATCCTGACAAATGGTATCAGAGCAGGTTAATCATTGATCGATCTAATAATTGATCATTGAAACTGCTATTCAAGATCCAAGTTTGACTGAATTAGCATTTTTGTGTTTTGCAAGAAACGGTTATAGAGATTGAATTTTCTGTGTTTTCTGGTCATTCATCCTGAGATTTTCTCTTGGTTTTCATTGAGTCTGTTGTGGTCTTTATAAAAACGTTTAAAAGCTTGAATTAAATTGTATTTGGACTCAAAATGACTACTCCTTCCAATGATCCTCACAATACTGGTTCCTCAACCAAGCCTCCAATGCTGGTTAGGAATGAGTATAACATATGGCAACGACGAATGCTCCATCACCTGTCTGTTAACAGCGCAGGTTGTTGGACATCAGTGGTACATGGTCCACACAAGCCTATGGTGAATAACCCGGAAACCAATCAAATGGTTCCGAAGAGGAGGAGCAATACTCAGATGAGGATAAGAAGTTGTTTGAGATTGATGCAAAAGCCCATGGAATTCTGGCCATGGCACTGCCTAATGAAATCTATTCTGGGCTAATGCATCATGAAACTGCCCATGACCTCTGGAATGCCTTGAAAGAACAATTTGGAGGAACAGATGAGGTCTTGGCAAATAATAGAGAAATCCTTGCCCAACAATATGAGACATTCTCTCATAGGAAGGGTGAGACACTGACTCAACAGTTCGAGCGGTTCCTTGTTTGATCTCTGAATTAAAAATGGTCAAACATGAGTACACCAATAGCCAGATGAATAACAGATTTCTCAGATCACTGCCTGAGAGATGGGACACATACACTTGTCCTACGCTCCAGTGCAAATTTGGACAAACTATCTCTCACCAACTCCATGGGAAATTGCTCACATTTGAGAGAGAGATAGAACAGAAACGAAAACTGTCTTCATCTGGAAAGCTCACTGAAGACTTTGTACCAGGCAACACTGCCTTGGTTGGTCATGAGTTAGAATATGCTTCATCTGAATGCCAGTATGATGAGCATATTGACTTCTCTTCAAACACTTCTGATTCTGCATTTGTGAGTGTTGATAGTCAGTTTACTGGATGTAATAATGACAATCTATGCTTCATCATGGATGATCTCAAGGGGATTGCTGATGATGACTTAGAAGAGATGGATATTTTGAGCCAAATGGCCTTGATAAATATCAGATCTCAGAAGTTCTACAAAAGAACTGGAAGAAAGTTCCCAGGACTCTCTGGCAAAACCAAAGTTGGTTTTGACAAGAGTAAGTTGAAGTGTCACAAATGCCAGGCTTGGACACTTTGCTAGAGAATGCAGATCATCTGGATCTAATTCCTCTGCACCTTTTGTGACTTTCCCTGGCAATAGTCAACAACACAGAGGGCAACATCCTGTCAATTCTAGTCATCATTCTCAACCACAATCTCCTGCATATTTTGTTCCTCAGGGTCAAATGCCATATCCTTACCCTTGTTATTACATGCCACAGTCAAATCAAGTTCAAGTTCCTATAGTACCACAACCTCATGCACTACCAGAACCTCAACCATCTCAATCTCATCAACCTCCTCAACCTCAACAACACAGCTTCTTCACCCTGGAGGTGTTGACTGGAGCAGTTTACCGGATGACATGTCTGGTCATGAACAACTGTTCACAGGTGCTGGTCAACATGGTGGTGACAGTCCTTTGGGAATCTGGCTCTCATGGCCCTGGAGTCTACTGAGGGTTCCTGCTCAAATGCATCATCTTCACAGGTAACTCAGGTATCTTCAGAGGCTAAAGCCAAGTTATGTTCTGAATCATGCATTGCTGCCTTTGTCTCAATTAGAGAGGCAAATGTAGCATTAATAAATCAAAAACTTGAGCTTGAGAAAACCATTTCCAAAAGAAAAGCTGAGTTTGAGTCTGCTCTTAATTGTAAAAATGATGAGATTTATAAGCTTAAATGCCAACTAAATGATGAAAAGGCTAAGCTAGAGGTTATTCTGGATGACCAGAGAAGTCTAAAAGAAACCCTTGCAGTCACCCAGGTAGAGTGTGATCGATGGGTACAATCATGCAAAGGTTTTGAAATGCTTCTTAGTAAGCAATCTGCTTCCAATGTGAAGTTTGGTATTGGTTACAATCACACTGCTCCTCCTACAGATTTTGCTTCAAGAGCAGAAGTGAAATCTGATGGAGAAAGCAATAACCAATCCACCTCATCATGTGATTCACCTTTTGATAGAGCATCATCAAAAGTTGAAGTCAGCACTAAGCCCTCTCAGAACCCATCAGCTGATATTGATGGTTCTACTGCTGACACTCACATGATAAAAGAGATGATCAACTCAGGAGTTATTTCTGAAAGTCCTGAAAGGACTGGAGAGCAAGATTTAACACCTGAAGTTCAAACTCCAACTAATGACAGCACTGAAGAGAAGAAAACTGTCAGTAGAAAGAGTTTGAAGACTACTAAAGAGGAAGTCAAGAAAGCAAATAATGCTTCTAAAGTACTGAAGAGCAAGTCTTCAGTAGTTTCATCCTCTTTAGTTGATGATCATCATAAGAGAAGAAGAAAAACCATGTGAAGTATGTGGTTTGTTCAATCATCTTACAGATGATTGTTGGTACAAAAGGGATCCAAACTCAAACATAAAGAAGAAATTCAAGAGAAAATGGCTAAAATGAAAACTGAGTTTGGAGCCACATTTGTACCAGCAACATCAAATCCTGTAACCCTCAAGTCCAAAAGAAATCCAAAAAGGAAGGGGTTAAACAGGTAACAGCTGAGATTGCTCAAAAGAAGAAGGTGCAACATAGGAACTTATCAAACTCCAATGCCAATGTGTCTGAAGAGCTGAAAGCCTTATCCCAAAATCAGACACAGCTGGTTATGATGGTTCAACATCTATTGGGAAGAGTTAACCAATTAGATGTTCCTATGTTGAAACACAGAAAAGGGGGTCCAAGCCAAAGGATTCTTTTCTTCACCAGCTTCTTCCTCTCAGGCTGTTGTTTCCAACAAACATGTTAGTTTACCATCTGTTGATGAGAACAGGCCAAGACAAAAAGGTTTGGGTCTCAAAATCTAACTAATTTGTTGTATCTTGCAGGGTTCTTCAACATACCTCAGAGGCATCTGGTATGTAGACAGTGGAGGATCCATGCATATGACAGGAAACAGATCACTTCTTAATGACTACTCTCAAGGAAGGAAGGGGTTTGTGTCATTTGGCAATGATGCAAAAGGTTACATCATTGGCAAAGGCTTTGTTTCCAATGGGGAAATAAAGTTTGATGATGTTAACCATGTGGAAAATCTCAAGTACAACCTCTTGAGTGTCAGTCAAATGTGTGACAAAGGCCATGTTGCTCTTTTCACCAGTCAGAACTGTCGGATTCTGTCATCCAAAGTTCTAAATTTGATTGATAAGGTGTTGGATGAACACACTCTCCTAAAGGCCAACAGGACAGGAAGAGTGTATGCCTTAGATCTTTCCAAGAAAATAGATCTCAAAGGCCATCCTTGCCTATTTTCCAAGGCTTCCCCCCAAGAATCTATTCTATGGCATAGAAGGCTGGGTCATGTTAATCTCAAAAACATGAATCAGCTGATAAACCATGGTTTAGTAAGGGGACTGCATTGAAGGAGTCAAGTGTGAAGATAACTGCACTGCCTGTTTAAAAGGAAAACAGCACAAAGCTTCATTTCCCTCCATAGAAGAACCTAAGTCCACTGCCTGCTTACAGCTTCTTCACATGGATCTCTTTGGTCCTGTGAAAGTGATGAGTATGGCTAAGAAGAAATACTGTCTGGTAATTGGTGATGATTACTCCAGATTTGTATGGACTTTCTTCTTGCATTCAAAGGATGAGGCTGCACAGTCCATTATGAACTTTGTGTTACACGTTGAGAAGCAGTATTCCCTACCAGTTAAGTGTGTGAGGAGTGATAATGGTACTGAATTAGAAACCACACACTTGATGAGTTTTACTTATCAAAGGGAATCAAGAGGCAGTATAGCATCCCAAGAACTCCTGAGCAAAATGGAGTAGTGGAGAGAAAGAACAGGACCCTTATTGAAGCTGCAAGGTCCATGTTGGCTGATTCTGGACTGCCAATGACTTTTTGGGCTGAAGCTGTCAATACAGCTTGCTATGTACAGAATAGAGTTCTAGTAAATCAGAGGTTGATGAAGACTCCATATGAAGTTCTTCATCATTTGGCCCCTCTAATTTCATTCTTCAGAGCATTTGGGTGTCCTTGTTTCATTCTCAACACACGGGATCAACTCCAAAAATTTGATCCTAAGGTGGATGCAGGGTACTTTGTTGGTTATTCATCAACTTGCAAAGCATACAGAGTCTTCAACTGCAGAACAAAGATGGTTGAAGAGTCTACATGTTAAGTTTAATGAATCTCCTAAGGACAAGATTCCACAAAGCCCTGTGGAGCTATTTGATTTGGACATACTGCAATATGTTCCTTATCAAACTCCTGCTGTTGCTCCTGTCAACAGTTCACCACCTGGTGGTACTGCTGGTGCTGATGATGATGATGATAGCAGTACTCACCTCTTCAGGTTTAGTGATCAACTGCCTGATTCAGCTAGACCTGATGTTCCTGTAGCTCCAGTAGCACCATCCACAACAAATGCTGATGAGATTTCTTCAAATTCAACCTCCTTTGAATTACCATCCACTGATTGGTTTCAAGGAAATGATTCACCATCACCATCTGTTGCTGCTGAACCTGCTGCAAACACTTGCACAGATCTCATTGTGTATCAAGATCTGAAGAATCACCCTATGTCTCAAATCATTGGTGATATCACTGCTGGCGTATCAACAAGAAGTCAATTGTCAAATTTCTGCTTCTATGCTCTCTTCATCAGTCAGCAAGAGCCAAAGAATTATCACATTGCTTTAAAGGACAATGGATGGGTTGATGCCATGCAGCTTGAGCTTCTTCAGTTCAAGAAACAGCAAGTGTGGGAACTGGTTCCTCTACCTCCAGGTAAGTGTGCAATAGGCACTAAATGGGTGTTTAGGAACAAAACTGATGAAAATGGGCTTATTGTTAAGAACAAGGCCAGACTGGTTGTTCAGGGGTTTGCACAAGAAGAAGGTATTGATTATGATGAAACCTTTGCCCCTGTAGCCAGACTGGAAGCAATTCGATTGTTTTTAGCTTATGCTGCTTATCAAAAACTTAAAGTTTTTCAAATGGATGTCAAAAGTGCATTTTTGTATGGGAAAATTAAAGAAGAGGTTATGTATGTCAACCACCAGGCTTTGAGGACAATAAACATCCTAATTGGGTGTATAAGCTTGATAAGGCTCTTTATGGGTTGAAACAAGCTCCTAGAGCCTGGTATGAGACATTATCAAACTTTCTTCTGGAAAATGATTTCACTAGAGGCTCCATTGATAAGACTTTATTCATTAAGAAAGCTGGGCAGCATAATCTACTTGTTCAAATTTATGTAGATGATATTATTTTTGCATCCTCTGATCCTCAGTTGTGTGATGCCTTTACAAAGTTGATGCAACAGAAGTTTGAAATGAGTGCCATGGGAGAATTACAGTTCTTTCTGGGTTTGCAAATCAAACAAAAGGCTGATGGAATTTTCATTCATCAGTCCAAATACACAAAAGATCTTTTGGAAAAGTTTGATTTACAAAACTGTAAGCCCTGTTCTACCCCCATGTGCAGCACCACACAACTGGATACAGATCAGAAAGGTAAAGTGGTTGATGAAACACTTTACAGATGTATGATTGGGTCCTTGATGTATTTAACAGCTTCTAGACCAGATATTATGTTTGCTACATGTGTTTGTGCTAGATTTCAGGCTGCACCTAAAGAGTCTCATCTGATTGCAGTCAAGAGGATCTTTAGATATTTGCAAGGTACACAATCTCTAGGTTTATGGTATTCCACTGGGCACTCTTGTAAATTAGTTGCTTTCTCTGATAGTGACTATGCAGGGTGTAAGTTGACCAGGAAATCAACTTCTGGTGGATGTCAATTCCTAGGCAACTGTTGATTTCTTGGCAGAGTAAGAAACAAACATCTGTTGCTACATCCACTGCTGAAGCCGAGTACATTGCTGCTGCAAGTTGTACATCCCAAGTACTCTGGCTTCAGAATCAACTTTTGGACTATGGCATTACAGAGACTAAGACTCCGTTATTAATGGATAGTGCTTCAGCTCTTTGCATTGTCAAAAATCCAGTCCAGCACTCTAGGACCAAACATATAGAAATTAGACATCATTTTATAAGAGATTGTTTTGAAAAGGGTCTAATTAATCCATGTTTGTGCCTAGTGCTGATGAGCTTGCAGACATTTTTACTAAGCCTTTGGATAGTTCAACTTTCCACAACCTGGTGTTAAGGCTTGGTATGCTGCAGCTAGAATAAGTGACAACTACTGATGATCTCAGTAATAAGTACTGGTGATCATTGGTAACCATGTCACATATAAGTACTGATGAGTTCTTTCACCCTCAGTAGTTTTATAACTACTGAAGGCTAAATGCCTCACAAGTACTGAAGTACTTTATCTGTTCTAAACTACTGATGTAGTTACAACTACTGATGTAGTTACAACTACTGAAATCAGTACAAACAGATAAGTACTGACGTCCTATGAAACACCTGAAAAGCAGATGCAAAGTCTGATGAGTAAGTGTTGAGGACAGTATGAAACAGCTGAAAAGCTAAGAATTGACGAAAACAGCTGATGAGTAATTTCTCTTCAGTTGTTTCTACAACTGCTGTTTCAAAACAACTGAAGCCAAAACCATGTCTTCAGTAGTTTACAACTACTGAAGACTAACACCAAGTCTTCAGCTGTTTACAACAACTGCTGACAAAACCACTGTCTTCAGTAGTTTCACAACTACTGATGACTAATACCAAGTCTTCAGTTGTTTCATCACCTGAAGTCAAAACTGTCTTCAGTAGTTTTATAACTACTGATGACTAAATCAGAGACTTCAGCTGTTTCAACGTCTGACGGTTAATACCACGTCATCAGTAGTTTCAACAACTGATGACTCACACCAAAACCTTCAGTCGATTTCTATCCCGACCCTTTAAATACCTTATCCCACCTTCAGAGTTTTTATCTTCTCTTCTCAAACCTAACGTTCAAAAACTCTCTACCCTCTCTTCATCAATGGCGACCATGCAACTAAAACCACGACACAACTGTGTCGCACATCTCACCAAATCGCCATACTGGACCAAGTTTCACAACGCCATTGATTTAATGGTTCAATCACCCTACAAAACGGCGTTTCTGGTAAATCCCACCATATATGCCGCATCCCTTAACCACTTCTGGACAAACGTCACTTTGGTCTCTGAGGAGAACGACACAGAGTCTCTTCAATCGTTTGTCCATGGCCAAAAAGTGGTCATCACTCCAGACACTCTTCGTCAAACCCTTAATCTGGATGATGCCACTTTCCCAACTGGTTATCCAAAGGGCACAACAGATCAATCATTTGCCCACCATGGATACCAGGGTGACTTGAGTGCATCTACCTTACTGAAGAAACATTTCCCAGATGCCGAACGTCTCATATTTCATATGGTAAATGTATGCCTTGCCTCCAAGACCTCATCATGGGATCAAATGTCCACAAGGTGGCAACAGGTAATGTACTCCATCCTTGAGCAACAACCTTTAAATTTTTCGGAAATACTATTTTTAGAGCTCAAGGATATGGCTCAAAAACAAACTGCTAACCGTTGGATATTATATCCTCGGTTCATAATGGCCATAATTGAAAACCAGCTTCAAGCTGAGGGACTTGTTGGCCTGGGAGTCCCTGCTATGGCTGTATTGCCTGAAGTATACTCCCGGCACAACTCTGACCAATCACTCAAAATGGCTGCCAAGGCGCAAACCCACGCAGCTGGAACCCACAGCCACCACCTCCAAATCAAAAGTCCCCACCAAACCCACTAAAAAGAAGACAAAAAGGCTACTCAGGGAAATGAGTCCCCTGAGGATGCCCCTGCAACACAAACGCAGGCTATATCCACTGGTTATAACCCCTAGTGGATATAAGGACTCTCCCAGCCACAGCCGCTCAGGATTCCTCTCAAAAGGAGCCTGCAGCAACCACAGAGGGGTACCCACAAATCTGGGATCTTCCTCATTTGAGGAGATTGCCATTGAAGAGCACCATTCTCCCCAGGTGCACACTGCTTTTACCCCATCTCCCCATGCAACCGCCCCCAAAGTCCCACCCTTATCATTGCAAACGTGCTGACTCAGCTGCATGCCTCTCCTCCTCCCCAACAACCACCAACAAAGGGGAGAACCACAGCTATTGAGGACGAGGATCACCATGCTTCTGACAACCCACAGCACCGGGGTTTAAATGTTCTATCTCCTGGTGTGGATATGGAGACCAGAACATCTGGTGAGGCTGCCACCTCTTCTGAATCAGCATATGATCAGACTGAGGCTGGTAACATTCCTAAGACCTCACCAGAGGCAACAGCTGATGAAGGACAAAGTCCTGAGGCTGGAAGTCCCCAGTTCCAAGACAAAGGGGCACATGCTACAACTGGTCTACACCCAGTGCATGTACATCCTGCTACAAGCAGGAGGTCAGGTGATTCAGCATCTGCTGATGATGACCTGGGCTTCTTTTATGATGTTCTTGCCCAGAACACAATCCTAGAGGAGGAAGTCAGTAGGCTGCAAAAACTACTTGACCAACTCTCTCAAGGAGAAAGACCATCTGCCACCACATTAACCAACAGATGGCACCTTCCTCTGAAGGTCCCTTAAACACACAGCCACTACAAAATTCTCAGCCACCTGCCTCTGTTTCTGGCACCATTTCTCAGGACCAAAACCCCCCTGAGCAAATGGATGCTATCCCTCAAAATCCCCTATCTCTCATCACACCACAGCTAACCGAATTTGTTATTAAAACTGTTGATGAGAGACTTTCTACTGTCTTACAACCTCTGGTGGAGGATGTACTGCGCCAACAACTTTCTGCTACTCAATCCCTTGCAACCAATGCACCCAAAAAGGGGAGAGTTAGCAGTGAAAGCTAAAAGAAAGAGGATGGAGAAGGAGAGAGAGAAAGAGAAAGATAAAGAGGTGGAAAAAGAGAAGGATTGTGTGTATGAGGCCGAAAAAGAGAAGGAGAATGTGATTGAGAAGGGAGCTGAAATTGAAAAAGTACATGAAAGTCAAAAAGATTTTCATGTCACATACAAGAAAAAGAAGAGAGTGCTGAGAAAGAGAGAAGAACTTGAACGAAATGGTTAAAGAGGCTGATGCTAACACAGCAGATCAATGGACAATATCATTGATCAGCTGTTTAGGCAAGGTTTCGACACTGAAAAGCTGGATTCTGAAATAAGAAGATTAGAGATCGAAGAGATCCAACAAAGATGGGCCAGCTACAGCACTATGGATAGAGAGAGACTTGAGATCATGATCAGATTTATCAGCAAATACCTTGGGAGATCATTGATCGAAGTAAAATCATGGACCAGGGACAGCATCTTGGCCATAACCTCCAAGATCTGTTCGTCTGAGGCATACACTAAGGGGTTAGTAGTCGAAGCTTTGAATGAAGCAGGAGCAGGGAGCAGGACTGAGCTAGCCAAATACTCAAAAGCAACACTCACCTCCAAAATGCTAACTCAGCCTGTCAACATTCCTCTCCAAAACAACCACAATCACAACCCACAAAACCAACTCCCTTACCTCTAAACCAACAGCCGATGATGCACCTAAGAAGAAGAAGAGAAGGGTGTTGAGGCTAGAAGAGAAGAAGAAGAGGATGATGTGGAAGAAGATAGGCTGCCTCTGTCTGCAGTCCTAACATTGGCTAAAGCCAAACCCATGCCCATCACTCCCACCTCACAGATGGAAACTGTGAGAGTAAAGATTGAAGAAGAACAGCAGCAAAGGCTTCATGATGATGAAATGTTGAAAAGCATCGACAAAACTTATGCTGCTTCGTCATCAATAATAAGTATGAAGAAAGAAGCTCTGAGGTTGTACACCCTTGCCAACACATTTCAATATCAGAAGGAAAAGGTGAGAGTATGGCTGATCCTAGGGTGGCTCACAGGATTGTAAAGAAAGACATTCCTTCGAGATACAAGGCCAAGTAAAAAGGATCGTAGATGAAGAGATCACAGTGGTCCTTGTAGTATCACCCTGGGAGATTGTAGAAGATTTCAAGAAGGCCTATGAGACTAAACAACCACCCCAAAAGATGTTAGAGAACAGAATTATAAAAAGGGGTTAGTCTACAAGAGGCTTGAGAACTTCAAACAAAATGAGCTCAGTCTGTTACTTGAAGGGACTCATCCTGATGAGTTTGCATACAGACAGATTACAACAGTTGAGCTCAAAAATGGTAAACAGGCCAAGTACATCTCAGAGCTGTATGGGCGTGAAGATTGTTTGATGGTGAAGCCGAGAACCTGACCATGGAAGAACAAATTATGTTTCTCAGAGCATACACCAGAGAATCCTACAGGCTTATACATGGGAAGTGAGTCTCATGGATGGGGGAACAGCTCAGTGTCCAATTCCCCAATACAGAGCTCCCATCCATACATTGCCAACCAAATCATCAGAGACTCATTCCAGGCCAGTGCTTATATGGGTCATCTTCTCAACTGATCAAGAAGGAAAAAGACCAACCATTCTGCCAACAATAAGTGGGACCTCAATAAAGTTAAAGGTTTTGGCTGCATTGGTTCAGGGGGAGTTTGTTGGACCAAAAGAACCAATGAGCCGGATCAGAAACCTTTAAGTCCCACAGACGTCACAACAACTACTGAAGACCACAACAGCTGAAGACAACAGCTGACGACAAAGTCTGAAGACACAAGTGCTGAAGACAAAGTCTGAAACACAAGTGCTGAAGACAAAGTCTGAAGACAAGTGCTGAAGACAAAGTCTGAAGACAAGTGCTGAAGACAAAGTCTGAAGACACAAGTGCTGAAGACAAAGTCTGAAGACAAGTGCTGAAGACAAGTCTGAAGACAAGTGCTGAAGACAAAGTCTGAAGACACAGTGTGAAGACAAAGTCTGAAGACAAGTGCTGAAGACCAAAGTATCAGACGTTGTCACAACAGCTGAAGAGGTCTTCTTCAGTAGTTGTGACGGTTTACCTTTCAGTAGTTTTATGTCTTATCTTTTCAGTAGTTTGACACAACAGCTGAAGAATACTTCTTCAGTTGTTGTGCTCATCAGTAGTTTTATATTTATAGTAGTTTTGTAAAAGACTGAAGAGCTTGTCTTAGTCATGTAGTTTCAGTAGTTTCTTATCGTAGTTGTGAACATTTCAGTAGTTGTTAAGAGTAGTTATTTTTGTAATAGATCTGCCAGTTGTCACTTACCGTGATAACAGCAGCGATTGCACTCTATATAAGGAGTGTCAACCTAATGTAATAAATGAATGATTTGATCAGAAATATTCGATATTATTGAAACATTCCTTGTTACAGAAATATATTCTCTCGTTATAACCGTATTTGTTCTTAATGCATACGAGTATCAAATTTTGCTACAATTTGTCTAATTCTTGTTCTTATTCCGCTGTGCTACGCTCCATTACATCAAACTTGTGATCACTGATCCTGACATACTTTCCTTTAATTAATAATGAAAATACAATTCATAGATTTTTCAATTGTTTTATGGTATCAAAGCATTGCTCTGGGATTCCAGTAATCTTACTGGTAATCCATACCACTATCGATCATATTCATCTGGTCAAACTCGTTCTTCTTCTTCTGTCACCATGACCACTCTACTTCATCCTCTGCTTCTGAAACCATGAACATCACCATGAATTCAACCAATACTTTACCACATATTTGCAAATTTCTTATCTATCAAACTTGATGATAGCAATTACCTTAATTAGAAACATCAAATTATCATAGTGTTGAAAACTTTAGGTATATTGAAGTTTCTAAAATCAGAAACAACAATTCCACCAGAAGAATCAGTTGATCGTGAAGTTTGGGAGAAGACTGACGGTTACGTACAGACACTAATAACCGCTACACTATCTCCTTCTATCTTACATATTGCTCAAAATTCAACGACCGCATCGTCTTTATGGAAATCAATTGAGGACTCGTTTGTTCAGATTTTTTTTGCAAAACAATCTCAGTTAAGAACTCAGTTTCATGTGCTGAAACAAAACACAAAGTCAATAGTTGAGTTTTTGAATGAAGCAAAGGAAATAGTTGATTCACTTAATGCGATAGGTGATCCGATTTCTGATGAAGTGCTTGTCTTACAAGTTCTACAAGGATTAACCTCTGAATATGAAAACTTTGTCCTGAATGTTGAGAATCAAGGTGTAACTCCTACTAATTCTTTGTTACGGTCGAAATGACATACATATGAAGCACGATTGAAGCAGAGACAAGTGAATACACCATTGCTGTTAGCTACCATGACCGCAACATTAAACTCGCCTCATAATTCTTCTAAGCTAATATCAGGTCAAATTGTGCAAAAGTTGGACATAAACCTTCAAATTGCTATTTTCGTTACACATAACCATCTTACTCGAATCAAGCTTCTCGTAACATATAATACCAGTGGATGTAAATAAAAATAATACCTATGAATCAATATATATTAATAATATTAAGAAAGTCAACCCATCTTCGGTAATAAAAAAACAACAAAACAAGAGTTTTGGAAATTTAAACCAAAAGTTGTTGCCATACTTGACATGCTACCCACCTTGCCATCGTGATAATTAACAAATCAATGCCGCGTTTATAGTTAAATTGTTTCCAGGGTTGATTCTTATCGGTTCGTAACAAACTCATGAGTGGATCGGGATGTGAATCTCTTCTCGATCATGGTTGATCAACCGATTATACCCCCTAAATCTAAATAAATGGAATTGTCGTTCAACTTTCATCTCACTTTCCGAAACCCTTCAACCGCACAACCATCGTGAAACACCATAGCATACACAACCACGACAAAAATCAGCTTCTTGATAGGCCCCGGACTACTACCCATATCGAAGCCGTTGTCGCCGTCCTCAATAGTTGTTCTCTAGGCCGCAAGTTTTAATCTATTGGAATTGGGGTTGCGAACAGGTGATGAACCTACCGTTACTTCAATTCTATTTTAAATTCCTAGTTCATGTGTGAATCCTTGAGTTAACATGAATGTTTCTAAATTGTTCCGTGAAACAGCCCGAACATTGTGTCTTGACATTGCTGCATGCTCCGATACATTTTCTGTTGGCCATTGAGGTAACGGTCCTGATTAAACAGTTCAAGGGTTCAAATCTGATTCGTCTCGTTAATCGACTCCGTGTAACAACATTGCTCCGACTTATATTGTTCCGTATAAGCTTTGCATATTTATGTGTTGTTCATGATTCTTGAAACTGCCCCACGGCTGATTTTGTTTGCATGAACCTTATAAATGAAGAATATATATATATATATATACACATATGCAGTTATAAGAATATTAAGGATAATTTGGAGTTCATATGAATTCGTGAGAATATCTAAAACATAATAGGATCATTAAAACTTCATGTTTGAATACATATGGGATTAATAACCTTTAAATTAACTATCTAATAGTAAAAATATATTTTTTTTTCCTTACTGTAGTTTTTAAAAGAAATAATTCAAATAGTAAGATGAAAATATTATTTTTGGTGTTGGCTATGTCACTATAATAACAAATTATCATGTAATCAAATAATAAGATATGTATAATATACACACATAAGAGTAGCAAGGTTATTAATAATATTGCAATCAAATGGAGTGAAGGAGATGGAAAACTTAACTCCTAGATGTTAATGCACACACGATTGTGTATAAACTAATAAAAATGAAAACTTGTAGCAACGAGCTTCACAAACTAAATTTTACTTTTCTACCATTTAATTAATGCTAACTAATATGTGGAAATGTCACATTAAGGCTAAGTTAACTTAGTATATTATTGAGCAAGTAAAGATATAATTATAGGCTAATAACAAGTGTTATTATTAATTGTTGAGGTTGTTATTCGTCAAAATTATTGTTATTCAAAGACGAATAATAATAAAGTAAAACAGAAGCTTTTAGCTTTGTAACATAATTTTTAATGAACAAGACACCCAATTCATGTCGTAATTGATGTGACAAAGTTATGTTGTAGGTATTAGTACCTCTTGAGATCAACTCAACTCTTTCGCTTTGCTTTAGCATTTGGGTTAAGGTGCGGATTCTTGATTCTTGTCTCATATTTGATTCCCGTTCATCTCTAGTTTTGATTCCTGTCATACGTAGTCTTTTTTTATTTTGTTATAAGTACCAAGACTACTTTATGTTTCTGAAATTTGTTACCCGAGCTCTCCCTATCTTGGGGGTGACCAAGATGCGTTATTACGACATCGATAACATGGCACCAACCTTGGCGGTGAGCTGAGATCATGGCGTTTCTAAAGAGGGCTCTGAAATTATGTTGATCGTCTTGTTATATTATTATTTCCTCAGAGGCGTATGGATCAATCCTAGGTTAGTCCTATATTTTCTCATGGATGGTTGCATACCATTCCAGTTAGGACTGTGGTGAATGGTTTGTATCTTTGCCCATACTCCATATTACATTGGTTCACGATCTCGCTACCTGTGTTCCCTTTGCTTAGTTATTATATGATATGATTATTAGCTCGAGTTATGTTCTATTTAATATATACATTATGTTATTCTATTCTCTATTGTCATCATATCCGATTATTTTCGTTATCTGCTTTTCCGTTCACTGAGCGTTATGCTAAGGCGTACTTTTGTTTTCATGCACGTCAGGTCAGCAAGGCCATTCGGGTGGGGAGTGAAGAGTGGAATTCTTCATAAAGAAGAGTTTATTTAATTTGATGTAATGACTTTTCTGTTGGGTTTAGACTAGTGTTTTCTTTTTGAAAATTTAACTTTTAATCGTTATGAATAATGGAATTATGTTTTTGATTTTGATTACCACAATAGCGACACGTCAGCCTTCTCGGGTTGGGGTGTTATAGTTATGGTATCATAGCCCAGCCTCTTTCCTCTAGAAACTTAAAATTAAAAAAAAAACTAAAAGTGTGAGGTAATGGGTAGACTTGGGGTTTAGGTTCTAATCTTTTGCTTAATCTTTACCTATATGCTTACACGTAAATCTTTGTTTTCAGTTATCATGGCTCCTAGTAGACGCACGAACAACCAAAATGTTAGGAATACTCTTCATCTGATACTCCTCTAGAAACTCTCATTGCAAATGCTGTAAACGCAGCTATTTCTGGAATACTCCCTAATCTGATGACTTAGACTGCTCAAACAGTCATCCAACAGATGCAACAAGCGAATTTGGGTGGAAACAACACAGGACCTCCACCCGGTGGAAATAACTCAGGGCCACCTCCTGGCGGGAACAATACGAGATCACCTCCTCGTGGAAATACAACACCACCTGTGGCTGAGATTCATGTTTGGCTTGAGCGTTTTATGAAGCAAAGGCCAAGATCTTTTAGTGATGCTGCTACACCAATGGATGCTCGAAACTGGATAGCCCATATGGAAAAGATCTTTGAGGTGCTAGGAGTGGGTGATGTGTTTAAAACTAGATTGGCTTCTAACAAACTGGAGGATGATGCTCTAGTTTGGTGGGAAGGGGTCAAACTTGCACATGGTGGAGAGGGTTATGCTGCTACCCTTCCTTGGTCTGACTTCCGCACTATATTCTTCCGGAAGTATTTCTCTGAAGTGGAACAAAATGAGTATGCACAAGAAAATGCATCTATTGAACAATGAGATGATGAACCTTGACAAGAATTCATGTCTAGATTCTGTAGGCTGGCTAGTTTTCTTGGGGAAGCTGCAGGTAGCCCAGTGGTCCAAGCAGAAAAGTTGAAATGGACAATTCATGAGAGAACTCGAATATGGATAGTCACCCAAAAGTTTAACAACATCAATGAAGTAATTGATGCGGTGAAAACACTTGACATGGAAAACAAAAAGAGGTTGACTAAAGTTGAGGCGAGCCGTAAGAGAAATCGTGAAGGGAACCATACCACACCTTCCAGGCAATCTTCAAATGAGAATCGTAATACATGTGTTGGAAAGCCAAATTCAACAAAAATAATATCTGCCAAGGTAATCAATGGAAACAAAAATAGCAGAATTCTAAGCCTACTGAAAACCAAGGTCAAGAGGAAGCCCCGGTATGCACTACATGTGGGAAACATCATTTTGGTGTTTGTCGTAGAGCCTCGGGATCCTGCTTCAGATGTCGAAGACCGGCCATTTACTGAAAGACTGTTCATATCCTAATAATAAAGGAAAGGCCGGAAGTAACAGTAAACAACCTACTAATGAAGGACGAGTGTTTGCCTTGAATGCAAAGGATGCAACAGACACACCAAGTATGATTCTTATTACTCCTCACATATGTGAATCTATCATATTTGAATAATCTAAAATTCTTACAATTCAATTGTGCTTGTTATCTATTTACTAAGTGTATCATGGTATCATAAATTCTTTAGGTACTATTTCTGGAACTATAATGTTAGGCACTCGTGATGTTCAAGTCCTATTCGATACCGGAGCAACACATTCTATAGTCTCCCAATCTTTTGTTAAAAATATAGCGAGGACTCCCACATTATTAGAAAATACTCTGAATATTATGACTCCTATGGGAATTCTATTGCAATCTCTCACATGTATGAAGATTGTCCGATCCGAGTTGAATCGCTTATTCTTGCAGCGGATCTGTTACCCATGCAAATGGAAGATTTTATTATCTTGGGAATGGACTGGTTAACTCGACATCATGTCACAATAGAGTGATAGACTCGTTGCATTCTGTTCAGAGATCCCTATAATCCTGAACTCATTTATCAGGGGACTAAATCTCGAAATTGCTCAGCATTTAAGGCTCTCAAATCCTTACTGCACGGCTGTGCAGGATTCCTTGCTTTTGTTAAAATTTCATCTTCTGAGGAGCCTAGTATTTCTGATTTTCCAATTATTTTTGACTTTCCTAATGTTTTTCCTAAGGAGTTACCTAGACTTCCATCGGATCGCAAAGAGGAATTCATTATTGATCTTATTCCTGGTTCTAAGCCTATTTCAAAAGCACCATACCGTATGGCACCACTTGAACTCAAGGAACTAAAGGAGCAATTACAGGAGTTATTAGATCTTGGATTTATTAGACCAAGCGTCTCACCTTTGGGTGCACCAGTTTTATTTGTGAAGAAGAAAGATGGTTCTATAAGACTCTGCATTAACTACAGAGAACTCAACAAGATGACTATCCATAATCTTTACCCTCTCCCTCGTATCGATGACTTATTTGATCAGCTTCAGGGCGCGAAGTGTTTCTCTAAAGTTGATTTGAGGTCCGGGTATCATCAGTTGAAGATTAAAGATTCTGACGTTCCGAAATTAGCTTTCCGTACACGATATGGCCACTATGAATTCTTGGTTATATCGTTTGGGTTAACTAATGCCCGGCTATTTTCATGGACCTAATGAACCGAGTTTTCTGTGAGTTTCTTGATAAGTTTGTTATCGTCTTTATTGATGACATTCTGATATATTCTAGGAGTAAGGAGGAATCTTCGTATCGTGCTTGAAACTTTACGTAAAAAGAAGCTTTATGCTAAGTTTTCAAAATGCGAATTTTGGTTGAGTCAAGTAGACTTTCTAGGTCATGTGGTTTCTACAGATGGCATTATGATAGACCTAGCGAAGATAGAGGCAATCACTAAATGGCCAAGACCTACTTCAGCCATAGAAGTCTGGAGTTTTCTTGGTCTTGCTGGTTACTACACAGATCTGTCGAGGGGTTTTTTATTATTGCTCTACCCCTTACGCAACTTCTAAGGAAAGGGGTTAAGTACTCTTAGAACGACGAGTGGGAAAAAGTTTTGAAGAACTTAAGAAGAGATTGGTGTCTGCCCCGATCCTTACACTTCCATTGGGTACGAGTGGATACCAGATTTATAGTGATGCCTCAAAGAAAGGGATCGGATGTGTGTTTATGCAACACGGAAAGGTCATTGCTTATGCTTCACGACAATTGAAACCTTATGAGGTTAATTATCCTACGCATGACCTTGAGCTTGCTGTTGTGATTTTCGTGTTAAAGATCTAGCGCCACTATCTTTATGGAGAGACTTGTGATATCTTCACTGATCATAAAAGTTTGAAGTATATATTCATGCAAAATGAATTAAACATGAGACAAAGGAGATGGTTAGAGTTGTTGAAAGATTATGATGCCAACATTCAGTATCATCCCGGAAAGGCTAATGTGGTAGCTGTTGCTCTTAGCCGAAAAAGTTCAGGGATTGTAGCCTCACTCCAGTTATAGCCTCTGATAATTACTAACCTTGAAAGACTGGGTATTGGCTTGCAAATTGGTAAGGGTGATGCATATCTGGCCATACTTCAAATTGAGCCAGATCTGGTATCTCGGATCAAAGAAGCATAGAAAGATGATGGTGAACTTTGGGCAATTGTGCAAAAGTTGGATAATGGAAAATAGTCAGAATTCAGAATGGATAAGCGTGGTGTAATTTGGTATGACAAACGTTTGTGCATGCCTAATGATTCTTCTCTTCAAGAATCGTTATTAGCCGAGGCACATAGATCTCCTTTCTCTATCCATTCTGGATCTACGAAGTGTATCGTGATCTTCGTCGGAACTTCTGGTGGAATGGTATGAAAGAGGACGTGGCTAGATTTGTTAGCAGGTGTCTTACTTGTCAGCAGGTCAAGATTGAGCATCGAAGAGCTAGTGGATTGCTTCATCCACTACCTATTCTTGTATGGAAATGGGATGATATTTCCATGGACTTTGTGATAGGGTTAACAAGAACATTCAAGAAAAATGACGCAATATGGGTTGTGGTTTTCATATTGTCAAAGTCGGCTCATTTTCTTCCAATTCAATAGGGATTCTCTATTAGTAAGCTATCTGAAGTGTTTACACAAGAGATTATCAGACTTCATTAAACTCCCATCTCTCTTGTGTCAGATCGAGATATGAGGTTCACTTCTTGATTCTGGAAAGGTTTGCAAGCTGCGTGGGATACTAAGTTGAGATTTAGCATAGCGTTTCACCCTCAGACAGACTGCCAGTTAGAACATACTATTCAGACACTCGAGGACATGCTTCAAGCGTGTGCCCTAGAATGGACTGGGAATTGGGATGAGTATCTGTGTTTGGTCAAGTTTGCCTATAATAATAGTTGGAAAGCTAGAATTGGCATGGCACCTTTGAATTGTTATATGGTCATAAATGTAGAGCGCCCATCTGTTGGGAATAGGTCGGTGAAAAAGTTATTAAAGGACCTGAATTAGTACAAGTTACCAATGAGAAAGTTGCTATTGCTCGAGAAAAGTTAAAGGAAGCCCAGAGTAGACAAAAGAGTTATGCAGATCAACATCGTCGACCTTTGGAGTTTCAGGTTAGTGATAAAGTATTTCTAAGAGTTTTGCCTTGCAGAGGCGTACGTCGTTTTGGAATCAAAGGAAAGCACAACCCTCGATTCATCGGGCAATTTGAGATTTTAGAACGAGTTGGTGAAGTCTCCTACCGTTTGGCACTACCACCTTAGTTATCACATGTGCATAATGTCTTCCATATACCTCTTTTAAGGCGATACAATTATCATCCACTTCACGTTGTAAATTACCCGCTTCATTTGATTCGAGAAGACTTATCATTTAACGAAGAGCCAGAAGCTATTCTCGACCGACAAGAACGCATTATGCATAAGAAAACTATCCCTTTCGTTAAGGTGTTAGCAAAGAACTATTCTGAACGTGAAGCTACATGGGAGATGGAGAATGCAATCCATTCTCAAAACCCACAATTATTTACATCTTAGTAATTTAATTCAGTTATTTCAATTTGGTATGATCTGGAATTAAGCTATAATAATTTAAGTAATTGCTTTTGATTATAAGGTGTCAGTTATGTGTCTTATTTCATCATATTAGTCCATCCTTCCATCTGAATAAATATCAGTCATTTCTTACACTTGTGTCTTTATCACTTCGTATATATATATATATTATGTCATAACTTTCTTTGTTTCCGTAACAAACAATTTCAGGGTCGAAATCAGTTTAGGTGGGTAGAACTATAATACCCGTGGATGTAAATAAAAATAATACCTATGAATCAATATCTATTAATAATATTAAGAAGTAAACCCATCTTCAGTAATAAATAAAAAAACAACAAAACAAGAGTTTTGGAAATTTAAATCAAAAGTTGTTGCCATACTTGACCTGCCACCCACCTTGCCATCATGATAATTTAACCAATCAATGCCGACTTTATAGTTAAATTGGTTCCAGGGTTGATGCTTATCGGTTTGTAACAAACTTGCGAGTGGATCCGGATGTGAATCTCTTTTCGATCATCATTGATCAACCAATTATACCCCCTAAATCTAAATAAATGGAATCGTAGTTCAATTTTCATCTCACTTTCTGAAACCCTTCAACCGCACAACCATTGTGAACCACCATAGCATACACAACCATCACAAAAATCAGCTTCTTGACAGGCCTAGGACTACTACCCCATATCGAAGTCGTCGTCGTTGTCCTCAATAGTTGTTCTCTTGTAAGGCCCCGTTCCCGGGACGCTCACAGCTATTCAATCATCACACATAAATCATATAATTACATTAACTTTACTAAAATCATGCTACAGAAACACTTTATACAAACATTTCATTTCATTTAAATAAACACTTTTGCAAAATAATACATCGTTCATTACAAAATATAGTTCATTCATATTACAATGCAAAAACATTATACAAAAGAATGCCATCCAAAAATTCCAAGTAGCTGCCCCGCGCCATCCTCAACAATGCTCACCTGCCAACTGGAAAATGCATTAAAAGTCAGCATTGTCGAGTGAGTTCTAGTTTTATAAAAAACATTGCATTACCTTCCATTCGTTAAAACATTTTCATTACTATCACACGTGATCACACATCGTACATACATCAAGGTAATTATTATTATCTTCATCATCGTTCGTTTCGTACATATCACACGTTTCGCACATTTCGTACTTATCGCACTTTCGTACATTTATTATTTTTCACTTCTATCTTGGTTATGTCATGTACTTCACCCCCATCTAAAGCACCCAACATTTCATCTAGGGTTAAGCGACAAGGACCCCCTATCGCACGTATGGAGTGGTCACTAGGACAGACTCCCCCTATGTGTGTGAACTCTTATGGGTTCGCCAAGATCGCACGCTGTATAACACACAGTAATTAGGAAATCGTACGTATTGGAGCAGTCACCAAGACTGAACTCTTACTGTGTGTATGAACCCTTATGAGTTAGCCAAAATCGTACGCTGTAGACATACATAGTTGGGCTAACAATTCTCATTGAGTTGTGAACCTCCCTTCATTTGCTTGCAAGGCTTTTCATTCGTTCCTTCATTATGTTCTACTTTCATTATCTTAAATCTTTCACTTTTTTAAGATAATACTTTATGTAGGATCGATGCTTGTCACTAAACACTTATGTTCTTCTCTCAAACTCACTTAGAACAACACTCGGGTAAAGATAGAATCAGTAAGAGTTGATCACAATATAGAAAGTAGTAAAGAACACATGAAGTAATTTTCAAGGTACTTTTATATATTGCTTATCAACTCAATAATACAAGACTCTAACAAGCAGTTGTTATTTCAATGAGTTACAAAGAGAACCTATATATAATACTACCTACAGCCGAATATACTTTGATACCAGCTGGGATCCTATAGCTAAAGTCTATACTACAAGACTAAAGTTTAAGGTATCTCGGATAAAGTTTTATCTGAGATTTGGTAGTCAAGACATGTCCCTAACTTACCTTTTGTCACCAACTAAAATTGGTAACATGTACTATCATGAAAAGGTGAACAGTGGAATAAAGTATGGTCAACTGCATGGCTCTTTAGGAAGAAGCCATACAGTATCAGAGGTCTGCAGCAAAGTGTTAGAGACCATACTTGTGTCCACTAGTTCATAGTAGTGTCTTTCGAAGGTTAAATGGCTTCAGAAGAGTAAGTACTTCCGAAGCCACTTATACTTCGGAAGAGACTGCTTCTTCCAAGGCTTGGAGACTTCTTCTTTTCATCATACCGCGGAAGTGATCTTCAGTTATTCTTCTAAGGCTTGAACTTCAGAAGTATATACTTGACTTCGGAAGTAGAGTTCTGTCTTTGGAAGTTGACCTTTCACTTTGTTTTCGGAAGAACTCTACAACCTTCGGAAGTTCCATGCTAAACTTCAGAAGCCTTTACATGCTACACCAAAATTTATCTAGGGTTGCATTAGCCTTCTTCTTGATCCAAAAAACTTCCCTAGGCTGATGCTACCAAAACTTCACTTGTTTCTGCTTCTCAAAACTTTCAACATCAAGGAGAGTAAATATTTATCTGTCTCCTTGTTCTTCCCTGATGTGGTGCTAAGAAGTTTGTATAGATCCTTAGTGGACAGGAAATCCAGTTTGTCACCTTGGATAACATGTACCCTCTGTTGTTGCCCTCTGAAAAGAGTTAGTTGATGGGAACTATAATCATATTCCCATCTGACTATAGGTTCTAATTCTGGACCCTCCACCATCTGTAGAAAGGCAGTGCCTTTGGTAGGAGGTCTTTCCTTATCTTCCTGTCTTCTCAATCTCAACTCTTCTTTAATCTTGGCCTTTGCAGTTAGCTCCGCTAGGTGAAGGCTGCTAAGATGATTTTTGATGAGTGCAATAGCTTCAGAGTTGGAGGGGTTGGAGAATGGCTTCTCTGCTAACTCAGCAATATCAAACCTGCTGGAGAGTAATAGAGAGGTTGCATTAAGGCTATTGAGTTCGCCATTATCCCTTTCCACAACAAAGTTGTGAGAAGTTTCATCGAACCTCCACTGGACTATTTTCTTTCTAGGCACAAGAGACTGACTGGGAATCTTGTCCTCTTTCTTGGTATCCAACAGAGTCACCAGTTTCCTTTTAAGTTTCTTCTCTTCATCATTTAATGAATCTGAGTTGAGGCCTAGAAGTCTAGCTGCCTGGTCCAGTTTTCCTCTAGGTAAATCAAGAAATTGATCTCTTGTGAGGGAACAAGAGGATCCATCAACATAGGTAATGTTGACAGAATCTTCATCACCTGAGACTTCGCTCAGAGTCATGCAGTTGATGAGCTTGGTCTTGATTACCTTGAACTCCTCAAGAGAGAGATGTTGAGAAGGCTGAGGGGATGGTGTGGATGGTTGTTGGGTAGGTTGAGGCTCAGAGGTTCTGGCGAGTGTTTTGGGTTGAAGGATTGGAAGTTTGGGTGGTTGTGGTAAGGGAGAAGATGTGGGTAATGGTGTGAATTCAGGGGTGAGAGGTTTGGTTTTAATGGTGAAGGGTCAGGGTGAGGGTTCAGGTTATGGTTAAGAGGTTGTAGTGAAGGTCATCCCCTTTACCCTTCTGTACATCTCTTTTCTCTTCCCCATCCAGATGTCAGCCTTGATTTCACTAACAATCCGTTGAAGTGTCTTCTCAGACATGGGACCCACCTGCCTGCCAGAGAAGCCATGGGCCCGAAGATAGTCTTTCATCTAGGCCTTTTCAGTGAACTTCCTGGTTGCAGTGACCCTAGCTTCTTCCTCCTCCTTCTTCTCCTTTGTCTTTTCTCTTGCAGCCTTCTTCCTTTCTTTCTCCATTTGATCCTGCTCTTTGTTGTAGAGCCAAAGGATCGTATCATCATTGTGTGGAGAGAGTTCTTGAATATTAAAGCCTCTGGAGAGTAGGAATTTATCCTGTCTCTCCTCAGTTGCAGTTCAGCCTCCTTCTATTTCTCTTCTTCTTTCTCCAAGGCCAACCTGGCTTCTTCTTCAAGTTTTAGCCGGGTTGCCTTCTCCAGATTCACTAACTCCTCTAGTGGTAGCAGGAGTGTCTCTTCATTGGCAGCTCTCATTTGGATAAGCTGGTCAATGATTTCTTATCTTTTCTTGTAGTTGATAGCAACCTGATTGGCTGCAGCTGGTTTTGTGCTGGCTGCTAGCATCTTCTCAGTTGGAAGTCTTCCTTTCTTCTTAAGTTTCTCAATCTTTTCTGCTTTCTGAAGCTCTTCCACAGTCATCTTTCTTTTCCCTTTATCTTTTTAAGATCCTGACTGTGATGGTTCTTGGAGAGTGGATTTTGATTGTGAGAGAAGCAGAGATGGTGTCTGGGATGGAGGTAGATTCAGAAAGTCCTTGCTATTCACATCAGATGCCATTTCAAGTGTTGCATCTGTGATGATTAGTTCCTTGGAAATCTTAAACAGTCCTTCCGCAACTTCCATTTCAGCTTCGGAAGATTCAGCTTGTTCTTTCGAGGCTTTAACTTCAGCTTTGGAAGTTGGAGAAGATGTAGATTCTGTCCCAACTATTTCAGTTGCTGGGCCATCAGTCCCCATTTCCCTTTTGAAATGAATCTTAGGTTCCATGTGGACCTTAGGTTGACCAACTTCCTCCACAATGGTAGAAGGTGCAGTCAGCCTTTGAAGCTCTTCAGCTCCAAAGTAGAGCATTGCAGCATCTGGGCTTGGCTGATCAGAAGAAGTTCTAAACAGAAACTTGGTGAAGAGTCTGTAAAGATCGCTGAGCATCGTTGAGTCAATTTGAAGAATGACTTGCGATGGCTTAGACACAGTAATGATAGGAGTAGATGAAGTTGAAGTTGAAGTGTGGCTCTGTTGTGGGTCCTCAAGTGTTTGTCTCGGAACATTCCACCCCTTTTTGGTAACATCATCTTGAGAGCTAGATAAGCTAGAGAAAGAAGTCAATGAGACCTGAACAGATACATACCTAACAGACCTCTCTGTCTGTTTCTCAGCTAGTTTAGCCTTGAGATTGTCAATTTCTAGTTGCTGAGTGGCGGACCTTTCTTCTAAAGTTCTAACCAAAGATTCAAGGTTTGAGACTTTAGATAGAAGGTCGTGAATGAGGAGTTGCATTCTTCCCTCATCTTCTTTTGAAGAATCACGGGGAGATGAGGTAACATACCTGGTATGTTCAGCCTTACCACCAGATGTGGTTTCTTGGCACCCTAGTTTCCCGTGCTCAATGATGTGTCTTTTAGATTCATCAAAGGGCTCGGTTGCCGTAGATTCAGTCTGAGATATATTACCACTGTCCACAAGGTCCATTAAGGCACCTTCTGTAGTGGAAACTGAATCTGCATGAGTCCCCTTCACATCAATGGGACTCACCTTAGTTATTGGTTGCTGATGGGGGCTAGAGATAAAGGATTTCTCCGGGCTCTGTTGATCTTGAAGAGGGTGTTGTAGATCAACTTCATTGCCATGGAGAAAATGTTATCTCTTCATCAGTTTTGAAGCGAAGGTTAGTAAAAGATAGGAAGGTTAAGCCTACTGACCCGGGACCTTGATCAATATCTACAAGCATTGAGCCTTTAGTGGGGCTGTCCTAGTTGGTTGTTCAGAAGAGTGTAGATACTCATTCTGAAGGCTGCTGGTTTGGGTGTCGGGCTCTTGGGTTTGAGACTGAGGAGACTCAAAACCCATATTGAGGTCAAAAGAGAAGGATGGAGAGACCTCAGACTGAGTGAGAGCCCATGTTTCCATTCTAGTCTTTTTGGATTGAACAAGAGGGGCTTGTTCAATCAGAGTAGATTGAACAAGGGTTCGTTTGGGGCATCTTTGATATGTGATGGTGATGGGTGGAGAAGGCAGTGTTGGCATTATGGTGGTGGTTGCTGGTGTGGCTTCATCACCTGTGGGGTGAACATGGATGTCACCAGGAGCTATGCACTCAATCATACCAGGAAGCAGAGTGGTGTACCTTCCAGTGAAGTTGGTGGATACCTTCTTTAAGGTTTTAAAGATGGTAGGCCGCATGTGGGGGATAGTCAGAGCAGCTGCACAAACAAGCATGCTCTGGTCCAACTCACAATTGATGATGTGTTGAATGAATCTAGGATACATATAGCACGTCTCCCTTTGTAGATTCCCAATCAGATTGGTGAACACAAATCATGAGTAATTGAAGCGCAGGCCTATCACCAGTCCATGAACTAAGCATCCTAGTTCATATGGGATTTGATCCCATCTGCCGGACTTGTTGGACAAGCAGTGGAGAACAACATGCAGGAGGAACTTCAAATTGTAAGAGAAGTTGATCTTGTACACCGTTGACCTGCTTATGTCTCCGCCATATCCCATTAGGATGTAAGTGCTGTCCAAATCTGCCTTCGGGAATTCAATAGGAGCACCTTCATCGTGAAGCTCTAGATGCTCCCTGATGAGTTGTTCAGTAATGATCAAATCCTATCCACAAATGCTGGACCTCAATACTCGAATCCCATTTAGGGTTTCATCTTGACCATTTCCCTAAAATTTAACCATGTGGTTGGAGTAAACAGTGGGGTTAACGGTAAAAGCAGTGTAGTAAGGTGATTGGATGAGAAAGGAAATGATTTCAGAGAAGTCGGCGTCCCTTGAAGAATCAAGACTTGGTTGTGCTGAGGGTTAAGTGCTATTGGGAGAAAGGTGAATGTGGAAGATTTTGAGCTTGGGTAAAGTTACAGAAGGAGAAAAAATTTCTAGGGCAGTAAAAATTGCAAGTAAGAAGATGAGATTGAACAGTCGAGATTATTTAAAAGAGGGTGGGAAGGCGGTAATGGGGGTTAGGATAAGGTGATGTGATGGTTTAGTGGATGAAATGATAGTGGCGGTAAGGTTAAAATCAGTTAAATAATCCGACATCATTAACAAAATCTTTGCTTTTTACAGTGTGGGGCCCAAGAGATTTACGTTACACAGTAGAATCTTTCTTCCGAATGTAAATGGGGCCCAAGAGATTTACGTTACACAGTAGAATCTTTCTTCCGAATGTAAAACATTTCCAAAGGTAATTTCTCTTCTAAAGGCAATTCTTACTTCTGAAGCAAAAACTTTGCTTCCGAAGGTTAGAGTTGCTTTCCGAATGGAGAGTTTGTAAACCTCGGAAGTAGATCTGATATGTAATCAATCACTTCTTCTGAGACCAAAAGTTCTTCCGAGAAGAAAAATTATCCTTTGAGAAATTATGCTTCTGAAGATATAAAAATAACTTCCGAGGGTTAATTTTCTCTTCGGAAGAAATTTACACTTAGAAAATTTTCGGAAAGATCTTTTGTAATAGGGCTTAAATTGTATTGACAGAAGACATTACACATTAAAAAGTTTTCAAAAGAGGTGATCTAATCAATGTTTATCATCCCAATAGCTATTATGAGATACTTAAATCTTTGCTCATCAAAAGCTTTGGTGAACAAATCAACATATTGTTCATTTGAGTCAACTTTGAGTAGTTTAATCAGATTTTTCTCATGAATATCTCTAATGAAATGGTACCTAATGTCAATATGCTTTGTCTTTAAGTGCTTCACTGGATTTTCAGTAATGGAGATAGCACTGTTGTTGTTAATATGGATAGGAATACTCATAAAGTTGAATCCATAGTCTAACATCTGGTTCTAAATCCATAGCAGTTGAGCACAACAGCTAGCAGCAGCAATGTATTCAGCTACAACAATTGATGTAGATACACAGGATTGTTTCTTACATTGCCATGAGATGATCCTTCCACCAAAAAATTGACATCCTCCTGATGTTGATTTCTTATCAATATTGCAGCTACCATAGTCACTGTCAGAGTATCCATAGAGATTAAAATCCTTGTTTTTGGGATACCAGAGACCTAGTTTAGGTGCTCCTTTGAGGTATCTGAGGATTCTCTTAATAGCAGCTAAGTGAGACACCTTTGCAGCAGCCTGATATCTTGCACAAATGCAAGTAGCAAACATGATATAGGTCTACTGGCAGTAAGATACATCAGAGAACCAATAATTGCCCTATACTGATGTTGATCAGTATCCTCCCCCTCAAGGTCAGGCGAAGATTATGGTTTCTGGGTATGGGTGTCTTGGCAGGCTTGCAATCCTTCATTTCAAATCTTTCTAAGATGTCAGAGACATACTTAGATTGATTAATGAAGAACCCTTCCTTCATTAGCTTCACCTGAATTCCAAGGAAAAAGTCCATTTTCCCATGGAACTCATTTCAAACTTCTTCTTCATAATGGTCTCAAAATCCTTACACATTTGGTCATTCGAAGAACCAAATATGATGTCATCAACATATACTTGAACGAGCAAGATGTCCTTTCCAGACTTTCTGATGAAGAGAGTCTTGTCAACGGTACCTCTAGTATAGCCATTCTTCAGAAAAAACTGAGACAGAGTTTCATACCATAACCTAGGTGCTTGGTGTAGCCCATATAGAGCTTTATCCAATTTGCACACATAGTTGGGGTGCTGTGAGTCTTCAAATCCTGGAGGTTGGCATACATAGAATTCCCTATCTATATCCCCATATAGAAATGCACACTTGACATCAAGTTGATAGACAGTGAAGTCCTTGGATGCAGCATAAGCAAGGAAGATGCTAACTGCCTCAAGTCTTGCAACTGGTGCAAAGACATCAGTATAATCAATTCCTTTCTCTTGTGTGTATCCTTGAAGTACAAGTCTTGCTTTGTTCTTGATGACCAAGCCTCTATCATCTCTCTTGTTTTTGAAAACCCATTTAGTGCCTATTGGTACTTGACCAGATGGTAGCGGACATAGGTTCCATACCTTCTGTCTCATGAATTGAAGCAGCTCCTCTTGCATTGATTCAAGCTAGCTACTATCTTTTAAGGCATCTTCTACCTTCTTGGGTTCTATCTGGGATAGAAAGCATGAGTACAAGCAGACATTCCCATGATGAGTCTGTCCTCTTGTTCTCACACCCTAGTGACCTCCCCTATGATGTTCTCAGCAGGATGAGTGTTATGAATCCTAAGGCGAGGAATCACTTCTAGTTGCAGAGATAGATCCAGGTTGGACATATTCTGCTCAGGAACTGGAACACTCTGTCCTGCTGTTGTTTCAAAATTATTCAGTGAGGACTGATTGTATGAGTGAGAAATGTCATCAATGGTTGGCAGTGAAGGAGTATTAACAGTTTCCTATTCCTTCAAAACACTACTTCCTTCTGCCTGGTGTTATGGTGGATCACCTGATGAGTTTTGAGGCTCAGTAAGTGATTCACTTAAAGAAGCTTCACAATTCCTTGATATAGTCAAGCTATCAGATCTGTGAATGGTGGAGACTTCGTGTTGCAGCTCTTGGAGAATTTGGACTAGGTCTGGGTAGCTCAAACAGTTGATCATTAGCAGTAGCATCAGCATTATTTTGAACTCCTGTTCCAACTGAAACATTCTCACAAGAAGGTTTAGAATAGTTTGGAAACAATTCTAAATAAAGATATTATCAGGGCCATTCCCCCTAACACAAGGAGTGTGCTCATTAACAACTATATGGATGACTCCTCAAATTGTTGATTCTTAATGTTGTTGTGGGATCTTGTATTCAAGCGAAATACAACTAATTAACGTGTAGACCAAACCAAATAGTGCGGAATCCTATTTGATTGGCGATCCAATCAGTGAGAACGCACGTAGAAACAATAAGATATTGTATCTAACATTATGAATCGATTGGGAATCGATCAGCAACGTTCTGTGAACTTGGAGTATGAACTTGGAGGCTACTGGACGGCTAGGGTACGTCTGGAATTGAATAGGAATGAATGCTCCTTAATTGTTACCTTTTTTACGAATTAAGTGGTATTTATAGGTTAAGGTTGCTCATTCGGGCGACTGAACCATTAGCATGGTTCAGTCGTGCGATGATCCATGCGTTTGATCCATTCGCACGATAGAGCTTTCAGTCGTGCGACTGAGTTAGACACATGAAGTTGTTCAGGCGTATGGACTATTTAGGCGCATGAACACTTAGTCGCATGGCCATTCGGAAGCATGACCACTGTTGGGGCGCATGGTCCAGTCTGACGCATGAGAACTTCACTTCACCAAGTTTGAGTGTATTTAACATTATAACATTATGCATAACACTTCAAACAATCACAAACCTATATAATTATGTCAATATGCGTTAATCAACTCATTAATGAAATATTTAAACATTATAACACAACCAATATTTGTATTTCATTAAGTACCCAATAGTTACATAAGTGTAAGACATATAACATTCAGATCAGGATCTAGGTACATATATGTATCAACAAACTCCCCCTTGGACCTAGATCTATCTAATGTCTTACCTTGTGCATCACCTCTTCATACTTCTTGTACTTTTCCTCTCTTGTGACTCCTGCATGTATCTCGAACGCAAAGCAGAGTCTTATGACATTTTGGAATTGAGAGCTTGTATAATATCTTGCGGGTCATAGAATAGTGGCCACTTGTATAATGTGTAGACATCATTATCAGACAAGTTAGTGAGCCACATTGGGTCAAACACCCTGATGGTATCCATTTGTCCCTCTTTATTTAGAACTATGACCGCCTCCCCGGTTCTCCAATCATAGTACCACCACTTAAAGTGTGGAGTGTAGTCCTGTGGCATTTCCTTGAGAGGGATTCTAGACATTGTTCTTGGGGGACTCCACTTCAGGACTATCTTGGGCTTTCCAGTGATGGAGTCAACTTCGGATCGTCTGATATACCTCGTAGGTTGTGAGGTTTGAAGTTGATCCACCTGGTGTGGTACTCTTTCTTTAGAGCAGCCTCAAACCAGCCTGACATCTTCCTTGGATTAGCATATAATAACTTCAATTTCACCAGCTGGTTGAGCTCAAAACTAGGTAGAGTCTTTAGATCATGTGGAAATCTAAAGTACTCTATGCCCTTTTCCCTCTTTATTGCATAAGCATTTAGATCCTCGAAATGTGCCCACGCAATAATCCTGCCTGACACCTTATGATATTTTTTTCACTCTGTAGAGTTTGGTGTAGACATTCTGTTTAAGAGCTATGCGTTGAGCTCGGATTTCTTCGAAACAAGCAGCCCATTCTGTCTTTCTAATATCAACATCGTCGTTTGAGGCTTGGGCTTTTCCTTCAATCTTCTCAGACTCCTGCTCCATCTGATCCAATACCTCAAATGTGTCACTGACTAGGGATTCACCCAGATTGGGGACCACATTTCCCTCATTGTCAGTGTACTGAGGATAATGCTCTGCTGTGATGTCTTCTATCTCTATCTCATCAATGTCATTTAGCTCTTCTTCACTGATAGACTCACAAGTTGGAGCATCCTTAATGATCTCATCTGGGTTCAGCTCGAACATTTTAGCCAGTTGCTCATTTGAAAGATCATGAATTATTTCCCCTTCTTTAGGGGTATAGCTCACAGATCTCCTGACGATCCCTTGCAGATCAAGAATCATAGTCAATTGAGTCTTGATTTGCTGAAGGGGAGCAACATCAAATTTGTCCCTTTGAAAGTTTGGATCTGCTTGTTGTAAACATGTAACCATCAAACATTAGTTAATAATCAAGACAGAAATACATTAATCTTAATATAAACATCAAATGCATAAGTTTAATACATGATTCAAGTACAAAGGCTATCAAATACATAATCATCTAATCATACTTTTATCTTGAATCGCTGGATCATCACTTGGTGAGGCAGAAGAGGAAGCTCGTTGGTCTTGATTTCTCTTTGATCTTCTTTCTTGACCCTGAGCTGAGGCTGATGCAGCTGCATCTCCTCCTTCATCATCATCATCCTCTGCCTGGCCTCTATTCTTTCTTCCTCATCCCCTTCATCATCATCATTCTCTTATCTCATCCTCATCATCATCTACACCCTCATCACCATCCTTCCTTTATCTTCAGAGGCTCATCTTTAGTTCCTTTGAGCTTGAGCATGATAGACTTTTTAGCATCCTCCAACTCCTCAATCTTCTTTTCTGATATGACTCTATGCTCTTGGGTTGGGCAATCTCTTCACTGTGAGCAGCCATTTGTTGTGCTGCTGCTCAATCAGTGAGCCTGCTGACAGATCTGCTGGGACTGTTCAGCTGTGAGATCTGAACTGACGAATCTGCGCAGTCTTCTCGTCATTGGCTGCTAACAGGTGCATCACCATACGGTTCAGCGCTGATAGCTTGTTCCTACCCCAATGGGAGGTAGAGATGATCCATATAGGTGGGTGGGATGTGATGATGGCCCAGCTTTGTGGCCGTGGTAGTAGTGGTGGCAGTGGTGAAGATTGGGTTAGGTCTAGATGATAGTGGTGGTGATGTAGGTGTGAATGATATAGTGGTGGATGGGATATATGTAGTGGTAGGGGGTGTGGGAATGGTAGTGGTTGTGGGAGGTGGTCGTGGTGGTGGCTATGGCTGTAGAGGTGGTTATGGTGGTGGCTGTGGCTGTAGAGGTGGTTATGGTGGTGGTGAGGTAGTGGTGGTATGGTAGATGTAGTGGGTGCTGTGGTGGTGATGAAGGTGAGCCGTCTCTTCTTCTTCATCATCCATGGGGCTGAGCCATCCTCTTCTTCCTCGACCAGTCGAGGTGGATGCTCCCCCTAGGATACGGCTGGACGACTCTGGAGCATAGGTCGGGTCAGCGACAGTCTCTCCGATCCACTGGGGCGTTCACCAACCGCCAGAGTCCATGTTCTGTGGGAACGACTTTGCTTCCCATAGTCCTAGTCAGTGGCTCCTCATCTGACTCCTCATCATCCTCACCAGGTATAAAATCCTGGTGAAACCAGCCGACTCTGTTGTATCTCCAGTGGGGGCAGATACTGGAGGTGTACTATCAGTCGTTGTGCCCCTCGGTGATGAATGGGCATGGCATCTCCAGCATCCTGCTGTCATCATCATAGAGTCATCGGAGGGCAGAGCAATCTGCAACATCAGAATCACTATCATCGTGACGCCACTTCCTCCGAGCTGGCACCACATAGTCCTCACGGGCCAGATGCCCGAACAGTCTCTGACAGAGGGTTTCACCTACTTCCCCCTGTACACCTTCATTCGGCCTAAGGTGGTATCATCCATCACCTCAAGCACTACTGCATCGTCCTTCTCCTTCGGCAGGGAAGGGAGCTTCTGGTCTATAATCATCTGCATGAATAGGGGGTACATGCAGAAGCCTCCTTCCCTTTCCCCTCAATGTTCTCCACTAAGTAGGAGAAAATTATCCTGGAGAAGCTGAATGGATGGTTCAGCACAACGCTACATAGGCGTTCTGGATCTGATTCGACAACTCATCAATCCTCCCTTCCTGGATGCTATGCACTTTAGCAGTACGTGAGCAAGGTACTTGAACTGGGGACACAGGTTGCTCTTGTTGACCCTGCTTTGATGTCCCCAGAGTACTTAGCTCGAAGAAAACATCCTCTGACAGTAAGGGGGTGTAGTCTAGTAGGACAGTCAGCATCTTCCCCAACTGCAGCACAATCTGAGATCTTCCTCTGTGATCTCAATCGCCTCTCCAAAGATAGTACTCCTGATACAGTGAGGCTCAGAAGATCGGTCAACTACTGCACCTTCCCAGAAGGCCTGCTGTATAGAACGATATGTACATGGTGCAGATATAGCAAGTGCAATTCTCGATCTTGTTAGAAAGGTGATAATGCCAGAAAAGTCTGAAGCATTTCTGGATGTCAGATCTAGATGAGCACATATGTTGTGCTTCGTACTCATTGTCCATCGACTTGCCATCTGTTACACAATGAAAGTAAACATTAGTATCCATATGCTAAGAATGTCTTGAATCACTTGGACTTGACAAACTTCTTTTCTGTCATGCGAATGAGGTTGTGCGACTGAGATCAAGTCGTGCGCATTAGCAATGCGACTGAAATTTAGTCGTGCGAATTAACCCATACGTATGACTAAGTGTGCTATTAGACTCATGCGTATGTGAACTTATGCGGTTACACCAGTCGTGCGACTAAACTCATACGCATGGTTCATTCATGCGGTTTATCTAGTCGCACACATCAGTCGTGCGACTGAGGTTCAGCAACCTGTCCATTCGCATGTTGTTCTGACTGTTCAATTCAAATTCAATTTTTTTCAATTTTGAATTTTAGACTTCATGCTCTGGTTCATTAGACTCGCAATCTATTATTTTAACACCTAACATCTTTAATTTCATCTATTTACGTCGTTTAGTTAGGTTATTTGAACACAAATGTTACGGTTTTCTAAGAGTCCGATTGTCCAGATTATGTATCAATTTGAGTGATATAATAATGGTTCTACGCCGCAAATTACCTGTAAGATCAGTGCAAATGGTCAGTGCTCGAGAATCAAGAGTTTATGGCGATCAAATGAAATTTGGGCAGAGTAACGTTAGTCGTGCGAATTAGGGAAAATTTGGGAGTGGTGAGTCTCTGTGACCGATTCACCCTCTATTTATACTTGGCCTAAATTCAATCGTACGACTGGGCTAATACGCACATTTCATTTGGCGAATGGGCCTCAATCGTGCGATTGGTTCAGTTGGCCCCCTTCAGTCGTCCGACTGAAGTACAGTCATGCGACTTACTCATTTGTTCGCTCTGAAACATCCGACTGGTTCATTCGTATGGGCCATTCGGTTGTATGGTCCATACTCATGGTCTATTTGTACGAATAGCTCCCATTCGCATGATAAGTCCATACTCATGGTCCATTCGTGCGAATGGGTCAGACTTATGAAATTTTCTGCATTTCTTACATTTGCCATTTAAACCTTCTTTAAGCTTTAGAATTTACATTATGCACATTTGATCATCTCAGACATGATCCTTTTTATCTTGAACACTTTTGATCACCTCAGACGTGACCCATTTTTCTTTGAAGACACATGTGGTCATCTCAGACATGACCCTTTTAGGTGAATTAAAACCTTACTAAATTCCAACATGTAGTCTGACAATAATTAAAGTGAAATGACTAAATAAATTGAAAATTAAGCTAAAGTAAAAAAAATTAAACTTGGTTTTAACCTTGATGCTCTTACTTTGTTATTCATCTAGATTCATTTAGCAAATTTAGGAATCATACTAGTACTATTAGGTCCTCACACTGATTTGAACTTTCACGAATTGTAGCCACAGCGATTGTCCGTATACTTGTCCTTTTAAATCCATACACAGATTTTCAACACAATTTGGTGATCGTTTTAAGTTTGTTTGTTTCAACAAGCATTTGTGGATCCCACACTCATGTGGTAATCAACATTCCTCAGGATATTTTGAGCGGTCTAAGGGTAGAATGCAAAAGAGACTATTCTTAGAACATTCAAAGAGAAGCCTATCCTCAGGTCAGTGCCATCGCACAGCAGAGAGGCGGCAAACAACAATGAGTTCTAGAATATATAGGTTATGCTTATCCTCAGGTTAGTGCCACCGCACAGCAGAGAGGCACATAACCTATCTTCTTGTTTGAGCAACTTTTTTTCTTTTTGCATAGATCTCCCCACAACATCGGTCATCAGTTTGATTGTATTTTCATTTTTTTATGTGCTTTTGCTCATGCTTTGGTCTTACGCACACTTTTGTGGCGTTTATTTTGCTCGTCACCCCTTATTGGAATCTTGTTGATTGTGTTAACTAGGGATAAGGTGTTGGCCATAGCTAGTCAAACATTTTAGTTTAATCTTGAGATCACCAAAAAGGTCTAGTCATCTATTGTGTTGAATCTACCGAATATCATCTGTGGTCTAGCAACCTCTAGTCTACTTTCTTTTCTGTGTTACCTTAGTAGTAGCTAGCTTATATCATATTTCTGTTATATTGCTCAGACTACATAGACTTATACTTAATTTCGCATCCTTTCAATTTTGAATTTTAAAGTCCCAAATAGTTTGTACCTGTGTACTATCATATTCCAAAGTATTTGAATCGGTATCACAGATACGATCTACCTTCTGTCAGCTAGCCTCTCCTTCTCTCTTTTTTTTTTAATAATGTTACTGGCTGACCTATCTCCTCCTAAAGTTCTAAAATCATAACCGATTTACATATTTTAGGATTTTAATAAACAGCTAAATAACCTGAATTTAATTTAAAACAAAATAGAATAACTAAATAAAATAAAACCGAAAAATAGACTAAATTGTATCGGACTACACATGATCATCATCAGGAATAACATCACTTTTCTTTTTAACGCCGTTGACCTCTAAAGATATAGAAAACGTGGTTTGTCAAAAGCTTTTGTATAGAGGTCAGGCGTTGAAATCCGTATTTATTTTTACCATATCGATTAATTTTTTCAAAACAGTCCCTATAAAATGATATTTTATACCATGATGTGTTTGGTCTTAGGATGTTGTACTGGATTTTTAGTGACTGCAATTGCAGCCGAGTTATCAACATAAATAGGAGTAGAAGAGAAAATTAAAACCGTAGTCCCGCATTTGCTGTTGAATCCAAATGATTTGAGAACAGCAACTTGCAGCGGCAACGTATAACCGAGGTCTGCTTCTTACATTGCCAGGTCACTAATCTCCTCCTAAAGAATTGACACCCTGCTGATGTAGACTGGTAATTCATCTTGCAGCCCCCGTAATCTGAGTCACTGTACGCCGTGAGCTCAAAGTCATCATCATGAGGATACCACAACCCAAGTGTGGTGTGTGCCCTTCAGATAATGAAATATCCTCTTGACCCCAATCAGATGGTTAACCTTTGGTTTTGCCTGATATCTAGAACATAGACATGTAGCATACATATATCAGGTCTAGAGGCAGTAAGGTACATGAGAGATCCAATCATCCTCGGTACATTGTTGCATCTACCAAATCAACATTTTCATCAGGTGCTATATCATGGTTTGTAGCAAGTGGAGTCACAGCTGCAGAGGCATTCTCCATGTCAAAACGACTGAGAATGTCTCCCACATACTTGGTCTGATGTAGAAAAATCCCTTTGGGTGTCTGATCCACCTGTAACCCGAAAGAATTTCATTTCCCCCATGGCACTCATCTCGAACTCTGCCTTCATACTGCTTCAAATTCTTTGCATAACTCTTCGTTCTTTGAACCGAAGATTATGTCATCGACATATATCTATACTAGCAGTAAATCTCCATCCTTTTCTTTGATAAACAGTGTGCAGTCAATGACTCCCCTGCGAAAGCCGTGTTTCACAAGATGAGTTGAGAGTTTCTCATACCAGGCTCTTGGAGCTTGATGAAGCCCATATAAGGCCTTGTCAAGTTTGTAAAATCTGTCTCGATTATAAGGATCTTCAAATCCCTCGGGTTGACTGACATAAACGTCTCTTGAATTTTACCATGAAGGAATGCACTCTTCACATCTAATTGATAGACTTTGATCTTCATATACGATGCATAGGCAAGGAAGATACGGATGGCTACTATCCTGGCCACGGGTGCAAACACTTCATTATAATCAATCCCCTCGACTTGTCGAAATCCTTGAACTACCAGTCAAGCTTTGTTCCTGATAATGACACCTTGATCATCCTTCTTGCATTTCAAGACCCATTTGGTGCCGATGACCTTAGCACCTTTAGTTCTATCTACCAGTGTCCATACACCTAACTTCTTGAATTGAAGAAGTTCCTCTTGCATAGCACTCACCCATGCCTCATCATTCAGTGCTTCACTAATGTATTTTGGCTCAAACTGCGAGACAAAGCACCGATAAGCACCATCGTGAATGTATCCTTTTTTCCATTATCGAGGCATAATCAGCTGAGTACAGCTGATTTCTGGTCTGCACTCCTGATCCGAAATCCCCAATGACATTTTCTAGGGGATGATAGACATTTAGACGTGATCCTGGAGTGGTAGGAACAACTACCTCAGAGCCAAGATTATGAACATTTGGTTCTGCATCTGAGGTAGAAGGAGTTTGAGGATTCGGAGTCAAAGAAGCATCATTGTTAGATGTTTGTGGACTTGTAGGAATTGGTACTTGTGTCTCTTGATTGTTCTGGTCATCCTCTGTAGACTTATCTTCTGAGGAGGAGTCACTGTCTTCTAGTGCTCCCCCTGAGTGATGAGATGATTCTCCCAGTGAGCTCGATGATGTTAGATCATGATATGGTGTATTCAAGATATCATGCATCATTCGTGTAGCTAACTCGTCATCAGAAGGGGAGATAGGGATGTTGAAGGACTTGAAGAATCCATCATAGTCGAAAAAGTAAGCGGGTCCTTTTCCAGTAGGGGGTGTGGTATATCTCTAAACATCAACATTACACCACACTTCTACTAAACCCGTTGAGTTGTTGTAAACTCTCTTGTTCAGTATGTGTATCCTAAGAAGATCCCTTCATTAGTCTTCTCGCTAAATTTTCCTTCTTGAGTTTTCTTCAAAAGTGTGCACGACGCGCCAAATGGTTCGAGATACTCCAGATTAGGTTTACGTCGTTGTAGTAATTCGTAACATGTCTCTACAAGCAGAAGGTGACTACCAGGACTCGATTTAATGTATAACATGCATTAGATACTACCTCATTCCAGAATTGGATAGGTAGTTTCGAGTCTGCTAGCATTGTCCGTGCTGTCTGTATCAAGCTTTTATTCTTTCTCTCAGCAACACCGTTCATCTGAGGTGTGTAGGAAGAGGTGAACTGGTGTAGAATTCCTTTTTCCTTGCAGTAAGCCTCCATCCACTGATTCTTAAATTCAGTCTCGTTGTCTGAGCGTACCTGTCTCACCTTCAGCTTGTAGAGAGATTCCAGTGTGGTTACTAATTCTTTGAATGACTCAAATGTTTCTGACTTGGACTTCAAAGACATTACCCAAGAGAATCTTGAATAGTCATCAGTAACCACATAACAGTACAGGTCACCTGCAATGCTCTTTGTACTGACTGGACCAACAGATCCATGTGAAGAAGTTCAAGAGGAAGCTTGATAGAATGAACTTTCTTTTCCTTATGAGTCTTCTTCGTCTGCTTGCCTTTCTTGCATGCTACACAGAAATCAGGAAGTAGGAAATTTTTGACGTTAACACCTCTCACTAGATCCTTCTGAATCAAGTGATTCATCTTCCGTTGATTTATGTGTCCCATTCTCCTGTGTCAGGAAATCGAGTCCTTCTTAGTAGCTTTTGATAGGAAGCACTGAACTTCATGATCCGTTGTAGAAGCCGTTGAGAGATCCAAAACATAAAGGTCTTATATCTTGAAGCTGTCATCAGAACTTGGTCCTCCGGAATCACATAGTCTTTCTTTAGGACGTAACACTTCTTGATGTCAAATATGACTTTAAACCCTTTGTCACATATTTGGAGAACAGGGAGTAAGTTGTTTTGAAGTTGTTGAATGTAGTTCACTTTGTCAAATTTAACATTTTGATTTCCAACCTCTCCCTGAGCTATGATATAACCTCCTTCGTTACCAGCAAACGAAACATGCCCACTTTTTATTTGTTTGACGTTTGATAATAGAGCCCTGTTAAGATCACGGTATCTAGTTTGATCAATTAGATTGGATTTGCAGTGGAATGAGCACACAAATTAACAAATTTAAACAAGAACATATGAAATTTATCAATGAAACAGTGATTGTTATAGAGAGAGAAAATATACCAAAAGGAATATATTCATCCAATCCACGCTTTGGCTCGGCTTATCGCACGGTTCCAATTAGGTCATCTTTCCTTTTATAAGGAAAGCTGACATCAGCTAATGTCACTTGACAGTGACATCTAACTGTTATTTAACTACTGAAAGTTAACACAACTACTAAAGATGTCAAACAGCTGACATCTTCTAACAAAAATACCAAGTGTTAACTATCACTACAACTACTGAAAAGAAACTACTGAAACAACAACGACTGAAGAACATGCTCTTCAGTCGTTTTACAAGTACTAAAATAAATAATAAAACTACTGAACAGAAACCATCACAACAACTGAAGAATGCTTCTTCAGCTGTTGTGACAAACTCTGAATGCTTCAGTACTTGGACATCTTGAACCCCAGTTATTGTCATCAGTTGATGTCTTCAGTCTTTGTACTTCAGCTGTTGATCTTCAGACTTTGGCCTTCAGCAGTTGAAGTCTTCGGTACTTTAGTCTTCAGCTGTTGATCTTCAGACTTTGTCAAACAGCTGATCAAGTCTTCAGCAGTTGTTGTGATGTCTTGTGGGACTTAAAGGTTTTTCTGATCTGGCTCATTGGTTCTTTTGGTCCACAAACTCCCCCTGAACCAATGCAGCCAAACCTTTAAGCTTATTGAAGATGTCCACTTATTATGGCAGAAAGATTGGTCTTTTGTCTTCTAGATCAGCTTAGAAGTGACCCTTGTAAGCACATGCCAAGGAAGAAGTCTCAATGATTTGTTTGGCAAATGATGGATGGGAACTCTATCTTGGGGAACTGGACACAGAGCTGTTACCCCATCCATGACATCTACTTCCCAAATATGAGTCTGTAAGACTCCCTTGTATAGGCCTCAATGAAGGTTACTTGTTCCTCCATGGTAAGCTCTTCTGCTTCTCCTTCAAAGAGTGATTCAAGCCCATAGTACTCAAATAGGTATTTGACCTGTTTCCCATTTTTTAGCTCCATAGTTGTTATGATTCTATATGCGAATTCATCTGGGTGAATACCCTCTAAGAACAACTGGAGCTCATTCTTTCTAACTTCCTCAAGCCTCCTATACACTAACCCCTTTTTCACCACTTTATTCTCCAGCATCTTTTGTGGGGTCAGTTTAGCTTTATAGGCTTTCTTGAAGTCATCTAGGATCTCCCAAGGTGATACTACAAAGGCCAGAGAGATCACTTCATCTACAATCTTCTTTACTTGGCCAATGTATCTCTGTGGAATATTTTCCTTTTGATTCCTATGAGACACCCTGGGATCAGGCCAAATCCTCACTCTCTCTTTGATATTTAAATGTGTGTCTGAGAGTGTATAACCTCTGAGCATGTTTCTTCATGTGATGATTAAAGATGTGGCAGCATATGCTTTGTCAACTCTTCTCAACAATTCCTCATCAAGTTGTTTGTGAAGCTCTTCTTCTTCTAACTTCACTTTCACAATTGTCTTTGAGATTCAAGAGTAATTGTTGGAGGGTGACTTATGGCCTTAGGCAACTGTATAACAGCTGAGATTGGCACCCTATCTTATCTTCATCATATCTTCTTCTTCTTCCTCTTCTAGCCTCAATACCCTTCTCTTCCTCTTCTGGGTACATCATCGGCTATTGGTTTTGTGGGTAAGGGAATTGGTTTAGTGGGTGTGGTTGTGGTGGTTTTGTGTGGGAATGTTGACAGGCTGTTCTAGCATTTTAGATGTAAGTGAGGCTTTGGATTGTTTGACCAGTTCAGTCCTGCTCCCAGCACCAGCTTCATTCAAAGCTTCAATGACCAGCCCTTTGGTGTATACTTCAGACGAACAGATCTTGGTGTTTACTGCCAAGATACTGTCCCTGGACCATGACTTGATTTCAATCAATGACCTTCCAAGATATTTAGCATCATCAATAAGGGTTTGTAGATTTGAGTGAATCCTCTCATCAATGGCTTTATGCACTATGTTAGTGATGATGGGAGTGATGAGAGGTAAGGAGTATTGAAAGATAGCAACCATCTGCTCAGAGGGGTTTTGTCCGTGATAGATGGTGCCGAAAGCAGAGGCTGGTGCTCAGTTGTGGGTAGGCTCAGTGTTTGGTAAACCTTCAATTGAAGGTGCCATCTGTGGGGTTTGTGGGGTAGATGGTCTTTGATCCTGAGACATGTTGGCAAGTAGCTCTTTGAGTCTACTCACCTCATTCTCGAGGATGGTATTGTGGGCTAGAGCATCATAGAAAAAGCCCAGGTCATCATCATTCTGAGACGAATCACCTGACCTCCTGATTGAATCAGGATGTACATGCTCTGAGTGTAGATCAGTAGTAGCATGTGCCCCTTGTTCATGGTACTGGGGACTTCCTACCTCAGGACTATGTCCTTCATCGGCAGTTGCCTCTGGTGAGGTCTTATGGATAGTACCAACTTCATCCTGATCATTTGCTGAAGCAGGAGAAGTGGCAGCCGCACCAGAAGTTCGAATCTTCTTTTCTACACTTGGAGATTGAATATGGTAACCCTGTGCTGTGGGTTATCAGAAGCACTTTGGTCCTTCCCCTCAATGGTTGAGGCTATCCCAGTTTTGATTGGTATCTGGGGAGGGGGTGAGAATGCAACTGAGTCATCATTTTTGCAACTATTATGGTAGGACTTTGGGGGGCGGTTGCAGTGGGAGATGGTGTGAAGGCAGTATGCACCGGGGAGAGTGGTGCATTTCAATGGCAACCTCCTCAAGTGAGGAAGGTTCCAGATGTATAGGTACCCCATAGGTGGTTGCTACAGGCTCCTGTTGAGAGGAAAGCTGAGCGGTTGAGGGTGGGTGAGTACGTGTATCTACTGGGGGTTATGATCAGTAGATATATCCTGCGTTTGTGTTGCAGGGCATCCTCAGGGGACTCATTTCCCTGAGTAGCCTTTTTGGTTTCTTGTGTTTGGGTTTGGTGGGGACTTTGGATTTGGAGGTGGGGCTGTGGGTTCCAGTTGCGTGGGTTTGCGCAGTTTGGCAGCCTGTTTGAGTAACTGGTCTGAGTTGTGCCTGGAGTATACTTCAGGCAATACAGCCATTGCAGGGACTCCAAGGCCAACAAGTCCCTCAGCTTTCAGCTGGTTCTCTATTATGGCCATTAGGAATCGTGGATATAATATCCATCGGTTAGTAATAGGTTTTAGGACCATATCCTTAAGTTCAAGAAATAGTATTTCAGAAAAATTTAAGTTTTGTTGCTCAAGGATAGAGAAGAATACCTGCTGCCACTTGGTAGACATTTGATCCCACGACGAAGTCTTAGGGGCTAGGCAGACATTCACCATATGAAAAATAAGGCGTTCGGCGTCATGGAAATGCCTCTTTAAGATGGTAGAAGCGCTGAGGTTACCCTAGTATCCATGTTGGGCAAAGGATAGATCAGTGATGCCCTTTGAATATCCAGGGGAAGTGGCATCATCCAGCTGTAGTATTTGGCGAAGGATTGCCGGAGTGATGACCACCTTTCGGGAGTTGATGAATGACTGGAGAGACTCGGTGGCATTCTCCCCAGTGGTAAGGGTGACGTTCATCCAGTACTGTGTCAGGGATTTGGCATAAATGGTAGGATTGATAAGGAAGGCTTTTGTATGCAGAATGGACCATGAGATCAATAGCAGTATCAAACTTTGTCAAAAAAGGTGATTTGGTAAGGTAGGCAACACAGTTGTGTCGTGGTTTAAGCTGCATGTTCGCCATTGATGTGAGAGAAGGTTTGGAGTTTTTGAACGTTAGGTTTGAGATGATAAAGCTCTATAGGATTAGGTATTTATAGGATAAGGGTTATGAAGCAACTGAAGGGTTTGGTGTTAGTCATCAGTAGTTTTAAACGATTGATGACGTGGTATTAACCTTCAGAGGTTGAACAACTGAAGTCTTGGTTTTAGGCATCAGTAGTTATAAAACTACTGAAAGACCATTGTTTTGGCTTCAGATGTTGGAAACAACTGAGAACTTGGTGTTAGTCATCAGTAGTTATGAAACAACTGAAGACATGGTTTTGTCATCAGTTGTTGTAAACAGCTGACGACTTGGGTTAGTCATCAGTAGTTGTGAAACTACTGAAGACATGGTTTTGTCATCAGTTGTTTAAGATGAAACAACAGTTTTAGAAACAACTGAAGAGAAAATTCCCGTCAGTAGTTTTCGTCAATTCTTAGCTTTTCAGCTGTTTCATACTGTCCTCAATACTTACTCATCAGACTTTTTGGCTGTTTTCAGTTGTTTCATAGGACAACAGTACTTATCTGTCTTTACTAGCAACAATAGTTTGTAACAGAATCAGTACTTATTTGTGACATTACTAATGATCATCAGTACTTGTTTACTGAGATCATCAGTAGTTTCACTTATTCTAGCTGCAGCATACCAAGCCTAACACAAGGTTTTGGAAAGTTGAACTATCCAAAGGCTTAGTAAAAATGTCTGCAAGCTCATCAGCACTAGGCACAAACTTTGGATCAATCAGACCTTTTTCAAAACAGTCCCTAATAAAATGATGTCTGATCTCTATATGTTTGATCCTAGAGTGCTGGACAGGATTCTTGACAATGCAAAGAGTTGAAGCACTGTCCATTAATAATGGAGTCTTAGTCTCTGTAATGCCATAATCCAAAAGTTGGTTCTGAAGCTAGAGTACCTGAGAAGTACAGCTTGCAGCAGCAATGTACTCTGCTTCAGCAGTGGATGTAGCAATATGTTTGTTTCTTACTTGCCAAGAAATCAAATAGTTGCCTAGGAATTGACACATCCACCAGAAGTTGACTCTCTGGTTAACTTACACCCTGCATAGTCACTATCAGAAAAAGCAACCAATTTGCAAGAGTGCCCAGTGGAATACCATAAACCTAGAGATTGTGTACCTTGCAGATATCTAAAGATCCTCTTGACTGCATTCAAATGAGACTCTTTAGGAGCAGCCTGAAATCTAGCACAAACACAAGTTGCAAACATGATATCTGGTCTAGAAGCTGTTAAATACATCAATGAACCAATCATACATCTGGAAAGTGTCTCATCAATAGCTTTACCTTTCTGATCTACATCCAGTTGTGTGGTGTTGCACATGGGAGTAGAACAGGGCTTACAGTTTTGTAAATCAAACTTATTCAAAAGATCTTTTGTATATTTAGACTGATGAATGAAAGTCCCATCAGCCTTTTGTTTGATTTGCAATCCTAGAAAGAACTATAATTCTCCCATTGCACTCATTTAAAACTTCTTTTGCATTAAATTGGTAAAGTCATCACACAACTGGGGATCAGAGGATGCAAAAATAATATCATCAACATAAATTTGAACAAGTAGCTTATGCTGATCCACCTTCTTAATGAACAAAGTTTTATCAATGGAGCCTCTAGTGAAATTATTTTAAAGAAGAAAATTTGATAATGTCTCATACCAGGCTCTAGGAGCTTGTTTCAACCCATAAAGAGCCTTATCAAGCTTGTATACCCAATATGGATGTTTATTATCCTCAAAACCTGGTGGTTGATACACATAAATCTCTTCTTTTATTTTACCATATAAAAATGCACTTTTAACATCCATTTGAAAAACTTTAAGATTGTGGAATGCAGCATAGGCTAAGAACAATCTAATTGCCTCCAGTCTGGCGACAGGAGCAAAGGTTTCATCATAATCAATACCTTCTTCCTGTGCAAACCCCTGAACAACTAGTCTGGCCTTGTTCTTAACAATAAGCCCATTTTCAATTGTTTTATTCCTAAACACCCATTTAGTGCCTATTGCACACTTACCTGGGGGTAGAGGAACCAGTTCCCACACTTGCTGTTTTTTGAACTGAAGTAGCTCAAGCTGCATGGCTTCAACCCATCCATTGTCTCTCAAAGCAACATGATAGTTCTTTGGCTCTAGCTAACTGATGAAGGGAGCATAGAAGCAGAAGTTAGACAATTGACTTCTGGTTGAGACACCAGCATTGATATCACCAATGATTTGAGACATGGGGTGATTCTTCAGCTCTTGGTACACTATAAGATCAGTGCAAGTGCTTGTAGTAGGCTCAGCAGCAGCAGATGTTGATCCAGATTCTTGAAACCAAGTATGAGATGGCAAGTCAAATGATGTAGAGGAATCAGAAATCTCATCAGCATTTGTTGTGGATGGAGCTACTCAAGCTACAGGAACATCAAGTTTAGTAGACACAGGCAGTTGGTTACTAAACTTGAAAAGGTGAGTACTAATATCATCATCATCTTCAGTACCACCAGGTGGAACACTATTGACAGGAGCAACAGCTGGAGCCTGATAAGGAACATATTGCAGTATATCCAAATCAAATAACTCCACAGGGTTTTGTGGAATCTTGTCCTTTGGAGATTCATTAAACTTCACATGCAGAGTCTCTTCAACTATCTTTGTTCTGCAGTTGAAGACTCTGTATGCCTTGCAAGTAGATGAATAACCAACAAAATACCCTTCATCCACCTTAGGATCAAATTTGTGGAGTTGATCCTTTGTGTTGAGAATGAAACAAGGACACCCAAAGGCTCTGAAAAATGAAATCAAAGGAGCCAAATGATGTAGAACTTCATATGGAGTCTTCATCAACCTCTGATTTACTAAGGCTCTATTCTGCACATAGCAAGCTGTGTTAACAACTTCAGCCCAAAAGGTCAGTGGCAAACCTGAGTCAGCCAACATGGACCTTGCAGCTTCAATTAAGGTCTTGTTCTTTCTCTCAACTACTCCATTTTGTTCTGGAGTCCTTGGGATGCTAAACTGCCTCTTGATTCCCTTTGAGAGATAGAAATCATCAAGTGTATGGTTTCTGAATTCTGTTCCATTATCACTTCTGATACACTTGACAGATAGGGAATACTGCTTCTCAACATACAACACAAAGTTTATAATCGTCTGAGCAGCCACATCCTTTGAATGCAAGAAGAAAGTCCATACAAATCTGGAGTACTCATCCATAATTACCAGACAGTATTTCTTCTTTTCCATACTTATTACTCTCACAAGACCAAAGATATCCATGTGTAGTAATTGCAAGCAGTCAATGGACTTAGGTTCTTCAATAGGAGGGAAAGAAACTTTGTGCTGTTTTCCTTTCAAACAAGCAGTGCAGTTATCTTCACATCTGAACTCCTTCATAGGCAATCCCCTTACTAAACCATGATGTATCAGCTCATTCAAGTTTTTAAGATTCACATGACCCAGCCTTCTATGCCATAGAATAGATTCTTGAGGAGAAGCCTTGGAAAATAGGCAAGGATGGCCTTTGAGATCTATTTTTGGAAAGATCTAAGGCATACACTCTTCCTGTCCTGTTGGCCCTCAGGAGAGTGTGATCATCCAACACCTTATCAATCAAACTCAGAACTTTGGATGACAGAATCCTGCAATTCTGACTGGTGAAAAGAGCAACATGGCCTTTATCACACATTTGACTGACACTCAAGAGATTGTACTTGAGATTCTCCACATGGTTAACATCATCAAACCTTATTTCCCCATTGGAAACAAAGCCTTTGCCAATGATGTAACCCTTAGCATCATTGCCAAAAGAAACAACCCCTTCTTTCCTTGAGAGTAATCATGAAGAAGAAAGTTGTCCCTGTCATATGCATAGATCCTCCACTGTCTACATACCAGATGCTACTGTGGCATGCTGAAGAACCCTGCAATCATAATAAATTAGTTTGTTTTTGAGACCCAAACCTTTTTGGTTTTGGGTCTGTACATATCATAGATGGTAAACTAACAGATTTGCCATGAAGAACAACCTGAGGGGATGGAGATGGTGAGGAAGAAGAATCCTTTGGCATGGATTTTCTTCTCTGTGGTTTCAGTACAGAATCATCTAATTGGTTAACTCTCCCCAATAGATGTTGAACAATCATAACAAGTTGTGTCTGATTTTGTGATAAAGCCTTCAGCTCATCAGACACATTAGTGCTTGAAAGTGATGGATTCGTGTGTTGTACCATCTTCCTTTGAGCAACCTCAGCTGTTGCCTGATTAACCCTTCTTTTTTGGATTTCTTTTGGATTTAGGGGTATAGGTTTTGATGTTGTTGGTACAAACTTGGTTTCAAACTCAGTTTTCATTTTATCTATTTTCTTTTTAATGTTCTCATTGTGTTTGAGTTTGGAGCCCCTTTTATACCAGCAATCATCAGTAAGATGATTGAATAAGCCACATATTTCACATGGCTTTTTCTTCATCTTAAGTTGATCATTTGCTGAAGAAGATGAAACTACTGAAGACTTATTCTTCAGCAGTTTGCGATCAGTACTAACATTTTTCTTCCTTGCAGTACATGCTTTCTTGATATCTTCTTCAGTAGTTTTCCCACCCTTTCTACTGACAGTTCTCTTCCCTTTAGTACATGCAGTAGTTTGGGTTTGTTCTCCAGGTGTTATGACTTGCTCTTTAGTACTTTCAGTACTTTGTAAAATACCACCTGGAGTGATCAACTTTTTGATCAGTGAGTGTCAGCATTTGAACCATCAACATCAGCTGATAGGTTTTGGGAGGAATTAATGCTGACATCAACCTCTGATGGTGTTGTATCAGATAGTAGATCACATGATGAAAAGGATTGGTTATTGCTTTCTCCATCAGATTCTACCTCTGCTCTGGGAGTAAAATCCGTAGGAGGAGCAGTGTGATTATAACCAATGCCAAACTTCACATTGGAAGCAAACTGCTTACTGAGAAGCATTTCAAAACCCTTGCAGGAATGTACCCATCGATCACACTCTACCTGGGTAGCTGCAAGTGTTTCTTTGAGGTCTCTGTACTTCTCTAGAAGTACATCTTCCCTAGCCTTATTATCAGTGCTTTGGCATTTGAGTTTGTAAATCTCATCATTCTTATCATTAAGCACACACTCAAATTCAGCTTTTCTTTTGGATATTATTTGTTCTAGCTCAATGTTCTTGTTAATTAAAGCTACATTAGCTTCTCTAATTGATGCAAATGCGGCTAGGCATGTTTCAGAACATAACTAGGCTTTGGCCTCAGAGGATACCTGTGGTGTGGAAGCATTAGAGGATGAAGTATCAGCAGACTCCAGAGCCATAAGAGCAAGATTTCCAAAAGGATTGTCACCGCCATGTTGACGAGCACCAGAAAAGAGTTGTTCATGACCCGACATATCATCTGGTAAACTGCTCCAGTCAACAACTCCTGGGGTGAAAAAGCTGTGTTGAGGAGGTTGAGATTGTTGATGAGATTGGGAAGGTTGAGGCTCAGGAAAAGCAGGTGGTTGTTGAGCAATGGGTACTTGAACTTGACTGGTTTGTGGCATGTAATATAGGGATATGAATATGGCATTGGACCTGAGGGACAAAATATGCAGGAGATAGAGGTTGTGATTGATGACCAGAACTAGCAGGATGTTGCCCTCTGTTTTGTTGAATATTACTTGGAAAAGTAACAAAGGGTGCAGAAGAGTTAGATCCAGATGATCTACACTCTCTTGCAAAGTGCCTAAGCCTGTGGCATTTGTGACACCTCAACTTACTCTTGTCAAAACCAACTTTGGTTTTGCCAGAGAGTCCAGGGAATTTCCTACCATTTCTCTTGTAGAACTTCTGAGATCTGATATTAATCAAGGCCATTTGGCTCAGAATATCCATCTCTTCTAAGTCATCATCAGCTATACCTTTCAAATCATCCATAATGAAGCACAAATTGTCACTATTACAGCCTGACTGACTATCAACACTCACAAATGCATGATCAGAACTGTTTGAAAAGAAATCTATATGCACATCATAATTACTTTTTGATGTAGCATATTCTGACTCATGACCGACCAAGGCAGTGTTCCCTGGTACAAAGTCTTCAGTGAGCTTGCCTGATGATTCCAGTTCCTTTTCTGATCTATCTCTCATTCAAATGTAAGCAGTTTCCCATGAAGTTGGGTGAGAGATCGGCTATCCAGATTTACATTGGAGCGTAGGACAATTGTATATGTGTCCCATCTCTCAGGCAGTGATCTGAGGAATCTGTGGTTCATCTGACTTTTAGTGTATTCATGTTTGACCATTTTCAGCTCAGAGATCAAACATGAAAAACGCTCAAACTGTTGAGTCAGAGTCTCACCCTTCCTATGAGCAAATGTCTCATATTGTTGGGCAAGTATTTCCCTATTGTTTTCTAAGACCTCATCAGTACCACCGAATTGTTCTTTCAGTGCCTTCCAGAGGTCATGAGTAGTTTCATGATGCATAAGCCAAGAATAGATTTCATTAGGCAGTGCCATGGCCAGAATTCCTTGAACTTTAGCATCTATCTCAAACAGTTTACGATCCTCATCAGAGTATTGTTCCTTCCTCTCCGAAACCATTTTGTTGGTTTTCGGATTGTTCACCATAGGCTTATGTGGACCATGTACCACAAATGTCCAGCAACCTGAACTATTAACAGACAGGTGATGGAGCATTCTTCGTTGCCATATGTTATACTCAGTCCTAACCAACATCGGAGGCTTGGTTGAGGAACCGGTATTGTGAGGGTCATTAGAAGGAGTAGTCATAATCAGACTTCAGACAAATTCAAGGTAAACAAAGTAATTCTAGCTCAAAACCACTTCGAACCTCAAAAAAATAGCCAGAAGCAGCAGAGACTCAATCTCTATAATCGATTCTTGCAAATTTGCTAATTCGATCAAACGTAGATAGCAAAAGAACAGTTTCAATGATCAATTGTTAAGTCGATCAATGATTAACCAGATCTAATACCATTTATTAAGATCACGGTATCTAGTTTGATCAATTAGATTGGATTTGCAGCGGAATGAGCACACAAATAACAAATTTAAACAAGAAGATATGAAATTTATCAATGAAACAGTGTTTGTTATAGAGAGAGAAAATCTGCCAAAAGGAATATATTCATTCAATCCACGCTTTGGCTCGGCTTATCGCACGGTTACAATTAGGTCATCTTTCCTTTTATAAGGAAAGCTGATGTCAGCTAATGTCACTTGACAGTGACATCTAACTGTTATTTAGCTACTGAAAGTTAACACAACTACTGAAGATATCAAACAGCTAACATCTTCTAACAAAAATACCAAGTGTTAACTATCACTACAACTACTGAAAAGAAACTACTAAAACAACAACGACTGAAGAACAAGCTCTTCAGTCATTTTACAAGTACTAAAATGAAAAATAAAACTACTGAACGGAAACCATCACAACAACTGAAGAATGCTTCTTCAGCTGTTGTGAGAAACTATGAAAGCTTCAGTACTTGGACTTCTTGAACCTCAGTTGTTGTCATCAGCTGATGTCTTCAGTCTTTTTACTTCAGTTGTTGATCTTCAGACTTTGGTCTTCAGTAGTTGAAGTCTTCAGTACTTTAGTCTTCAGCTGTTGATCTTCAGACTTTTTCAAACAGCTGATCAAGTCTTCAGCAGTTGTTGTGATGTCTTGTGGGACTTAAAGGTTGTTCTGATCTGGCTCATTGGTTCTTTTGGTCCAACAAACTCCCCCTGAACCAATGCAGCCAAAACCTTTAAGCTTATTGAAGATGTCCCACTTATTATGGCAGAAAGATTGGTCTTTTTGTCTTCTAGATCAGCTTAGAAGTGACCCTTGTAAGCACATGCCTAGGAAGAAGTCTCAATGATCTGTTTGGCAAAGGATGGATGGGAACTCTGTCTTGGGGAACTGGACACAGAGCTGTTACCCCATCCATGAGATCTACTTCCCAAATATGAGTCTGTAAGACTCCCTTGTATAGGCCTCAATGAAGGTTACTTGTTCCTCCATGGTAAGCTCTTCTGCTTCTCCTTCAAAGAGTGATTCAGGCCCATAGTACTCACATAGGTATTTGACCTGTTTCCCGGTTTTTAGCTCCACAGTTATTATGATTCTATATGCGAATTCATCTGGGTGAATACCCTCTAAGAACAACTGGAGCTCATTCTTTCTAACTTCCTCAAGCCTCCTATACACTAACCCCTTTTTCACCATTTTATTCTCCAGCATCTTTTGTGGGGTTAGTTTAGCTTTATAGGCTTTCTTGAAGTCATCTAGGATCTCCCAAGGTGATACTACAAAGGCCAGAGAGATCACTTCATCTACAATCTTCTTTACTTGGCCAATGTATCTCTGTGGAATATTTTTCTTTTGAATCCTACGAGACACCCTGGGATCAGGCCAAATCCTCACTCTCTCTTTTTGATATTGAAATGTGTGTCTGAGAGTGTATAACCTCTGAGCATGTTTCTTCATGTTGATGATTGAAGATGTGGCAACATATGCTTTGTCAACTCTTCTCAACAATTCCTCATCATGTTGTTTGTGAAGCTCTTCTTCTTCTAACTTCACTTTCACCATTTGTCTTTGAGATTCCGGAGTAATTGTTGGAGGGTGACTTATGGCCTTAGGCAACTGTATAACAGCTGAGATTGGCAGCCTATCTTCATCTTCATCATTATCTTTTTCTTCTTCCTCTTCTAGCCTCAATACCCTTCTCTTCCTCTTCTGGGGTACATCATCGGCTATTGATTTTGTGGGTAAGGGAATTGGTTTAGTGGGTTGTGGTTGTGGTGGTTTTGGTGTGGGAATGTTGACAGGTTGTTCTAGCATTTTAGATGTAAGTGAGGCTTTGGATTGTTTGACCAGTTCAGTCCTGCTCCCAGCACCAGCTTCATTCAAAGCTTCAATGACCAGCCCTTTGGTGTATACTTCAGACGAATAGATCTTGGTGGTTACTGCCAAGATGCTGTCCCTGGACCATGACTTGATTTCAATCAATGATCTTCCAAGATATTTAGCTATAAACCTGATCATGATTTCCAATCTCTCCCTTTCCATCACACTATAACTGGCCCATCTTGATTGTATCTCTTCTATTTCCAGCCTTCTGATCTCAGAATCTAATGTGGCTGTGTCATGACCATGTCTAAATAGCTGATCTATAATTGTATCCATTGATCTGCTATGAGCTTCATCAGCATCTTTAACAAGGTCTTCTAATGATTTCTCTTCATCAGCTCCTGACTCAGCACTTTTCTTTCTTTTATATGTAATTAACTGCTCTGAAATTAGTTCTTTCTCAACCTCCTTTTCTTTCTCAGTCTGTTTCTCTGTTTTAGGCTCTTTCTCAGCATCAACTCTCTTTCTTTTCTTGTCTTTCACTGGCTTTGACTTTGCAAGCCCTGTTTCCTGTCATGTGCCTGGATGCTCCGCTATCTACAATCCACGTGTTTTTTCAGCACTGTAGCGAACACCCTGCACATACAATTTAAAGCATTAGCTAAGGTTAGGAACCCAATCCTTTACTGGCTTGGGTTTCCCAGAGGCATCACACATCATGAATTCAACCCATTGACCCTTAGAGGGTGAGGGTAGCTCAGGTGCCTTCTTGTCATCATTATTAGACACAGAGGATGACTTTTCTTTCCATAAGCCAGATTTGTGTAAGGCCTGTTTGTGATAAACAGACGACTGGCTAATTGGTTGAATTTTGGGTTCACTAGTTATTCTAGGTGGAGTTAAAGAACTCCTCTTAGAAGACCTAGGTTTTGAGTTCTGAAGTTCATTTTCTTCCTTACGTGTCTGAAAGTAAGGACAAAAGAAAGCAATGTGTCCACACTCTCCATAGTTGTAGCATGACCTGCTATCAACTTTATGATTAAACTTTCGTTGTGGAGATGTGTGTGACATCCTAGTGATATCATTTTGTTTGGGTTTTGACTCTACTTCTTTTGATGTATGATGTTGTTTAGCAAACTTAATTGTTTTGACATTCTTAACAACTTTTCCATTTTGGTTTACTGGACTTTGACTTTGTTTAACCCTGACTTTATATTAGCCTTTTCAAATTCTTTTTCCAGATTAACACAAGGCATTTTACCCTTTGCCTTTGAAGTGGCCTCCTTTTGTTTTGTTCCAAATTCAATTGAAGAACCTGAGGAATTTGGATCACTTACAAGAGGAGTAGACACCACATGATCCTTGATGGGATTGTTACTTATTGGTTTACACTTAGTGTTCATCAAGGTGTCAGGGGGTGGTGGAACCACTTTATAGGCCAAGCCCTCCCCATTGTTACGCTCTCTCACTAAGTGTTGGACAATATGAGATGAACTTGTCCAACTGTGTAGTTTTTGCTTTAAAGAGTTAACTTCTACTTCTAAGACTGCTTTTTGTTTCTTAGTGTCTTTTAGGGAGTTAAGATAGTACCTAATGTCATTAACTTGGTTAAATGCTACTACTTCAGTTTCCCTAAGCTGTTATTCAACAGGTCTACCTTTTCTTTGTAACTGTGCTCATTTTGTTTTAAAACTCTATTTGCCTCAGTGCACAGTTTCAAATCCTTTACTAGGCTATCATTATGATCTAACAACCTAGCAAATTTCTAATCTATACTTTCTCTAAATTTATCACAGTCAGAACAAGCATGATTTTTGAAAAGTTGGTCAGTAGAACTTACCTGAGGAGGTTCTGATGAAGTAGTCATCAGTGCAGCATCAGATGTCTCTGGTTCTGGTGATTCTTTCTTTGGTTAGACGTCCCTTCTTCAGGCTTGTAGCTGACCTCTGTTGCAGTTTCTTCACTATGTGACATCGCTATCTCAACTGCTATATCTCTTTCACTTGCGGAATCATCATCTAAGTCATCCACGCTCGCAATATTGGATTCTCCCGGAGATACAAACCTGAAGCTCCAGTCTTGTCCTTCATCATCATGGGCAGTCAAAGCTTTTGGATCCTTGCCTGATGATGTAGAACTGCTAGCTGGCTTGTCTTGACGAGTGAAGGATGAGAATGGATTCCCATTTCCAGTCTTCTTTGGCTTCACACATTCTCTTTTGAAGTGCCCCTTTTCTCCACAGTTGAAGCAGGTCACCTTGCTCTTGTCAAAACCAAAAGTAGTGTCCTTAGTAGCAACCAAGTTTTGTCCGGTCTTCTTCACGAACTTCTTTGCTCTCCGGACAGCACTTGCTAAGGCCCACATAATATCCATCCTTTCCAGTTCAGTCTCATCAACCTGCTCATAGTCCTCATCTGCCAGATGACAGTTTCCAATTTTTCCAGCAATGAGTCCATCATAGGAATGGACCACTACTGCCAAGAGATCCATGTGCTCTCGAGCTACTTCTACTGTCACATTTCCAAGATTCTCAGTCTTCAGTCTGGTAGCATTTGCTTCGGATCTGATATATTGGGTACTAGAAGACCCTGACGTTTCTGATCCTGAAGGAGAGACTTGTGAAGGACTAGATGAGCTTGACACAAAAGCAGTCTGAAGAGGTGCTCCAGACGTCTTAACTTGAGGAGTGACATTGTACAAAGCTGGATTCTGAGTGTACGAAGACTTCTAAGCTCGATACTTCATCCTTAGTGCTTCTTCTCGCAGCTTTAGTATGAAATCATTGATGTCCAACTTTGATAGCAATCCATTCTGTCTCAGATTTGACACAAAAGAAGCCCAACTTTCTGGCAACCCGTCAGCAAAATTTGACACTTTATCTTCCATGGTAGTTGTGACACCATGTGTGTGCAGCTCGCTCATCAAATGGTAGAATCTATCAATGACATCGTCTAAACTCTCTTTTCCCATCAATGAAAAGTTGTCAAATTCTTTCTTCAGTTCCTTAGCTTTAATTGCCTTGAACGAAGCATTCCCGTCATATCTTTTCTCCAGCTCATCCCATAACTTTTTGGCTTGTTTATTCTCTGAGAATTGGTGAAAATGTCCTTAGGGATAGACTGTGTTAGCAATGCATATACTCTCTTTTTAGCATTATATTTAACTTTCTGTGCATCAGTCATTCTCCTAGAGTAAGTTTCACCCCATCTGCTCCCACTGGCATACTGTATCCCGTCTCAATAGCTTCCCACATATTTGGATCCACTCCATTGAGGTAGATCTCAAAACGTTGTTTCCAGTGGGGAAACTCATCTAATGTTATAAGCTTTGGGGGTTTATTATGATTCCCCACCTCACTTTCCAGTAGCAGTAAGTTTTGAATCTGTGAGTCCTTCCTGGCTGTAAACGCTGACAACTGATCCTCCATCTCGATTAACTTTAAGTCTCTTAAACAATCTGTTAACTGGTGTGAATGGAGCGATGCGAATGGGCTACCCGTGTGAATGAAACTATCCAACTGGTTCAATCGTGTGGCTGAACTAAGCGATTGGTCCAGTCGTGTGAGTGAAACTGATGCGTATGAACAATGCAACCGGTAGGCTTAGTTGTACGAATGAAGATGCGACTGAGTTCAATCGTACGTCTGGGGATGCGAATGAAGTCCAGTCGTGCGATTAGGTCAATCGAGCGACTGAAGCTGCTGTTTTTCGAAAATTTCTAGGTTTAACATGTTTTAGCTGTAAAATACCCGAATTTTCACCAACCCTAATCACCTTATGCCATAGAAACCAAAACTTGATGAGCAGGGGACGTCAAAGACAACTTTTGACACAAAAAGATTGCGTTTTTAGTGAAAAAACACAACCTTTGTATCAAAATTGATTGAATCACACGTAATCAAGAGCCAATGCTCTGATACCACTTGTATTCAAACGAAATACAAACTAATTAACGTGTAGACCAAACCAAATAGTGCGGAATCCTATTTGATTGGCGATCCAATCAGTTAGAACGCACGTAGAAACAATAAGATATTGTATCTAACGTTAAGAATCGATTGGGAATCGATCAACAACGTTCTGTGAACTTGGAGTACGAACTTGGAGGCTACTGGACGGCTAGGGTACGTCTGGAATTGAATAGGAATGAGTACTCCTTAATTGTTACCTTTTTCATGAATTAAGTGGTATTTATAGGTTAAGGTTGCTCATTCGGGCGACTGAACCATTAGCATGGTTTAGTCATGCGATTGATCCATGCGTTTGATCGATTCGCACGTCAGAGCTTTCAGTCGTGCGACTGAGTTAGACACATGAAGTTGTTCAGGCGTATGGACTATTTAGGTGCTTGAACACTTAGTCGCATGGCCATTCGGACGCATGACCACTGTTAGGACGCATGGTCCAGTCGGACACATGAGAACTTCACTTCACCAAGTTTGAGTGTATTTAACATTATAACATTATGCATAACACTTCAAACAATCACAAACCTATATAATTACATCAATATGCGTTAATCAACTAATTAATGAAATATTTAAACATTATAAACACAACCAAATATTTGTATTTCATTAAGTACCCAATAGTTACATAAGTGTAAGACATATTACATTCAGATCAGGATCTAGGTACATATATGTATCAACAGTTGTATACTCTATAATCTTTGGAGCTAGAAGAGTACCCAACAAAGATAGCATCATCCAACTTTTCAGCAAACTTTGCTAAATTGTCTTTTGTGTTGAGTGTGGTACACCTACTACCAAAGGACCTTAGAAAACCAATGAACGGTGGCCTCTTGTTCCATAGCTCATAAGGGGTTTTTCCATGGGGCTTAATTACAAGAACTTTGTTCTGCACATAGCATGTAGTGCTGACTGCCTCTGCCCAGAATGTTAGAGGTAGTTTTGAATCAGCTAACATAGTTCGAGCTACCTCAATAAGTGTCCTATTCCTCCTCTCAGCAACACCATTTTGTTGAGGAGTTCTGGGAGCACTATATTGTATGGCAATCCCAATTGAGTTACAGAATGAGTCAAGAACGAAGTTCTTAAACTCAGTCCCTTGATCACTTCTAATTATTTTAACCTTGTGATCAGTCTAATTTTTTATTTTAAGAATAAGAGATTTTAATGTTTCAGCAGTTTCATCTTTAGTTCTTAAAAAGAATACTCATGTGAATCTTGTAAAATCATCAACTACCACAAGGCAGTATGATTTCCTTCCAATGCTCATTATACTTTTGGGACCAAAAAGATCCATGTGCAATAAGTGTAATGGAGTAGTGATAGAGTTAACACATTTGGATTTATGAGATGTCCTGTGTTGTTTCCCTTTCAGACAAGCAACACAATTATCTTTGCAGAAAAACTCCTTTTTCGGCAAACCATGTACCAAGTTATTTTTACCCAATTTATTCATTGTCTTAAAATTTACATGACACATAAGTTTATGCCACAGTGGTGACTCATCACCATCAGCTTTGGAAAGAAAGCATGATACTTCTCTCATTGGGGAAGCATTGCTCATATCAAGCTTGTACATATCCCCTTTTCCGGGAGATCTAAGAAGCACCAATTCCGGAGGAATTGTCATCCCAGGTTTGAGGATAATGCACTCATGTTCTGTGAAAAGCATTTGGTGTTTTTGATCACAGAATGAGAAACACTTAACAGATTATGTTCAAGCTGTTTGACAAAATGACTTTGTCAACTTTTAATTTACCATTGGATATACTCCCTCTACTAGAAATATATCCTTCGACCTCACCTCCAAATTGGACATGACCTCCATCACAGTTCTGAAACTATTGGAGGAGAGATCTGTTCCCTATCATGTGCCTGGAGCATCCACTATCTACAATCTAGACATTGTTGTTCTTGTCATATGGATGTCCCTGCACATAAGATGAGATTGATAATTTTGTTTGGAAGCCCAAGCCTTGCTGGTCTTGGGTTCTTCCAAAGATAATGACATAATTGAACCAAATGTTATGCATGGGGGTTCAATAGAGGTCTTTAAAGAAGAGGTTTGGGCTGCAGCATCTTCCTTGATCTTCCAGTCCATCCTTTGGTTGATCTTGGAGGATGAGCTTGTTGAAGCTTTAGCAGCATGGCTATCTTCCGAAGCTTCTTTCTTTTTGGAAGAAGCCTTCACCACCTTTTATTCCGAAGCAGTCTTCTTCTCAGGAGGTTTCAAGGGATCTTTCTTGTTCTTCCAAAACCTTAGTAGCTTTTGCTTCCAAAGCCATTTTCCCTTCGGAAGAAAGAGTTTCTTCCGAAAGCAACCTGGCTTCCGAAACTAGCCTTCCTTTTTCATTACTTGAAGCGTTTGAAAAGGTCCAAATGAGAAACCTTCCTTGAATCCTTCTTTTCTAACATTATTTGCATAATGTGTGCTTGCATGATTGTAGTAACAATCTTTTGCCATGTGGTTTTGCGGACCACACATTATGCATGCAATGTTAGTTCTTTAGGAATGTGAGGGTTGCTGTTTCTTGGGCTTCTTTTCTTCATCAGCAACTTTTCCCTTCAACCTCTGATCCTTTGGCAGGAAAGAAGTTCTGATATTACACTCCTTTCCTGAATCAGAAGTACCTAACACTTGGAATCCAACTGAGATAAACACACCCTTCTGCTTGGGGTCAATCTTCAGCTTGGACTAAACCACCTTCTTTGCAGTTCTCCTAGCAGCTTTAGCTCTGCTTCTTCTGGCTTTAGTGGTTAGGATTTGTTCTTCACAGGAGGAGATGGGTACATCTACCTGTTCCTTCCCTGTGGTGACCATTATAGTTGCTTCATCCTTCAATTCTGGTGAGGAAGGGTCAGCAGTTGGAACCTCTTGCCCCTCAGTACCACATCTAGGCTATCTAATAGACTAATAGGAGTGTGGTGGAGCATTTTCATTGGTTCCCAACCTTCCTTTGTTCTGATAACAGAGTTTGGAGTGGGAGGATGATGCAAGAATAGCTTGGAAGTTTTGCTCAGAGATAACATGCTTCCTGGCCTGAGCCTTAACAGTGACAAGCTAGGCTTGAGCCTTAGACAATTTGGATATTAGATCTTTGATTTGATTCTTGTATTTGGTGTGTTTATGTTTTAAAAGAGACAGTTTTCTCTGACTCCTCAATTTTCTTTTGATAGTCAGATTCAACTCTTTTAAAATCAGATTTTAAGATATTTAAAGACTCAATATCAAATCTGATTTCCATATTGTAATCCTGATAGAGTTTAACTTTAGCTATACATGCTGGAGTGTAGAGATGTTCATATACCTGGGCATCATCTGTTCCGGCCATGAGAGCTTGAGCAGGAGTCACATCCTGTACCATGAAGCTCCAGTCAACTTCTTGAGCCATTCCAGTTGTTTCAGTTGACTTCTCAGTGGGCTTTAAGGTTGAGGGATGTATGGACGCCTGTGGGGTTCCTGATTGGTCTTAGGAGCCTTGCCTTCCCTTGCAAAGTGACCCAGTTGGTTACTGTTGTAACACTTTGCCTTGGTCTTGTCAAACCCGAACTTGTTGGTAGTTGGGTTTTGAGGGAAGTGCCTTCCAGTTCTCTTAAAGAACTTCTTCGCTCTGTAAGTTAAAAGAGCCATCCGCTGGACAATGTCCATGTACTCTACATCATCTGGACTAAAACACTCAAGATCATCAAAGCAGTATTGAAAATCACCAGAGTGTCCATTTTCTGAGACAAAGGCACAACTTTCCTCAAAGGAGTTGTGTTGAGCCTGTTGAGACCTTGGAGTTTCTGGAAAAGTGATGTAAGGTCCAGAAGAGCAGGATGGCTGCTGGTAAGTCAGGTAATGCTGAGGTTGTGGGGGTAATGAGGCTTCAGCAACCATTAAAGCGTTGCTAGTAGGAAGACTCACGGGTCTGCTTGTTTGGTGGCCCTTCTTACTCTCCATCTCTAGGCGATATCCATCAAGGATGCCGTAGAGTTCAGTCATGGGGAGAGTGTTCAAGTTCTCTGTCCTCTTGATAGAGACACAGTAGAATGTCCACTCATTTGGAAGAGCATTCATGAACTTTCTAGTAAGATCTCTGAGTTCGGGAGTGATCTTCACAGACTGAAGAGAAGAGATAAGGTCCATGTACTTAAAGTACTGCTAGCTGAGGGTCTCTCCAGCAATATGAGTGAAGTTCTCGAACTGCTGCTTCAGTGAGTCCTTCTTTGAGTCATTGGAGCTTGAGTACATCTGAGCAAGTGCATCAAACAATTCTTTGGCAGTCGTGCAATGCTCGAATCCCACCATAATTGAGTTCGGTATTGCAATCATGAGAATGGCCATGGCATTGCTGTCGATGTCCATCTTCTTTCTGTCTTCATCAGAGTAATCCTCCATAACCTTTTCTATCATGGCACCGTTTCCACCCGGTGATGCCACTTTTGGTTTATACGGGCCATTGACGATGGGGTTCCACATCTTGCTGTCTTGATATCTGATGAAGCCTTCCGTTCTCCTGCTCCAAGACCTAAATTTTCAGGAGATTGATGGGAGCCTTTGTCATGGTTCGTATCTCTACCTCGGACTTGTTAAGGGCCATTAGAGTGAGTGGGTTGTATGGAGGAGTGAAAAACAGGTTGATTTGGATGGTTAGATCACGCAATCAAGAGCCTGAAAAGAACTGATACCAATTGCAGGATCGATGTTTGTCACTAATCACTTATGTTTTTTCTCTCAAACTCACTTAGAACAACACTCTGGTAAAGATAGAATCAGTAAGAGTTGATCACAATAGAGAAAGTAGTAAAGAACACATGAAGTAATTTTCAAGGTACTTTTATATATTGCTTCTCAACTCAATAATACAAGACTCTTACAAGCAGTTGTTATTTCAATGAGTTACAAAGAGAACCTATATATAATACTACCTACAGCTGGATATACTTTAATACCAGCTGGGATCCTATAGCTAAAGTCTATACTACAAGACTAAAGTTTAAGGTATCTCGGATAAAGTTTTATCTGAGATTTGGTAGTCAGGACATGTCCCTGACTTACCTTTTGTCACCAACTAAAGTTGGTAACATGTACTATCATAAAAAGGTAAACAGTGGAATAAAGTATGGTCAATGCATGGCTCTTTAGGAAGAAGCAATACAGTATCAGACGTCTACAGCAAAATGTCAGAGACCATACTTGTGTCCACTAGTTCATAGCAGTGTCTTCTGAAGGTTAAATGGCTTCGGAAGAGTAAGTACTTCCGAAGCCACTTATACTTCGGAGGAGACTGCTTCTTCCAAGGCTTGGAGACTTCTTCTTTTCATCATACTTCGAAGCGATCTTCAGTTTATTCTTCTAAGGCTTGAACTTCGGATGTATATACTTGATTTCGGAAGTAGAGTTCTGTCTTCGGAAGTTGACCTTTCACTTTGTATTCGGAAGAACTCTACAACCTTCGGAAGTTCCATGCTAAGATTTGGAAGCCTTTGCATGCAACACCAAAATTTATCTAAGTGACTTAGTTTTGGTTGCATTAGCCTTCTTCTTGATCCAACACTTTACGTTCATTATCAACATCACACCACGTAAAGTCAGATCATCATACGTAACAAGGAACATAAGAAAAAAATATTACACATAACATACATAGCATACATAACCAACATACATAGCATCAATCATACGTCATATTAAACACCATGCATCGGACATTCAAATACATAAACATATGCATATCAAGCATAAATCATCACAAGACATAATTGACCCACCGTGGGACAGCGGGGGTTCGGGGGCGGTAGCCCTTGACAGGGGGCCCTAGGGGCAGCAGCCTCTAGTGGGGTCCAAGGGGCAAAGCCCCTGGCTGGGTTGCACTACACAACATGGATTCTTGGTCTTTTCTCTTAAAATTGATCTTTCTCTTAGAACCTCTTAAAATCTTGGTCATGTAAATTGTATATTTAGCATGTATTTGCAGCCCCAAACTAGTTTAAAACTTTTAAATAGGGGATCTAGAACTCACATGTACTCGATGAGTAGCTTCTCAATCAAGCTTACAAAGCAAGGTTGCACTACATAGCCTGGATTCTTGGTCTTTTCTTATTGTTTGGATGCCCACGAACACTGATATTCAATCCCGAGATCAACCGAGTCTTGAATCTTCACTTCTCTCTACTTCTCTCTCTACTCTCTCTCTCTCTAGAACTAGAGTGTTGAGTTGCAAACGAGTGTTGCTCAAGTTGATCCGTTTATATATACTAGGGCGTTCCCGGGACCTTAAACTCATCATACTCATAACCCGAAGAGTTAACTCGGTCTATACCCATATCCGTCTTATTTTCATTAAATGATCTCATCTATGCCCATTATTATTATTTGGCTCGCTTATACATTATTCGAGGCATTACATCCCTTGTCGCAAATTTTAATCTATTGGAATTCGGGTTGCAAACAGGTGATGAACCTACCGTCACTTCAATTCTCTTTTAAATTCCTAGTTCATGCGTGAATCCTTGAGTTAACATGAATGTTTCTAAATTGTTCCGTGAAGCAGCCCGAAACATTTGTGTCTTGACATCGCTGCATGCTCCGATACATTTTCTGTTGGCCATTGAGGTACGGTCCTGACCTTTTGATTCGGTTATAAATATGCTTCAATTCTTCAAATTGTTGTGACTGTTGACTTGTTTCGGGCAACCTTTGTAGACTCCACATGTCGTGGACTCTTGTCATTACGTGTTTCAATTAGTTTACGTCCGATCACCGATTAAAAAGTAGGGTTCAAATCTGATTCGTCTCGTAATCGACTCCGGTAACAACGTTGCTCCGACTTATTTTGTTCCGTATAATCTTTGCATATTTAAGTGTTGTTCATGATTCTTGAAACTGTCCCATGGCTGAATGTTGTTAGCATGAACCTTATAAATTGAAGAATATATATATATTATATATATATATATATATATAATATATATATATATATATAATATTATATATATATATATGAAGTTATAAGAATATGAAGGATAATTGGAGTTCATATGAATTCATAAGAATATCTCAAACATAATAGGATCATTAAAACTTCATGTTTAAATACTATGGAATTAATAACCTTTAATCTAACTATCAAATAGTAAAAATAAATTTATTTGTTTTATTCCTTACTATAATTTTTAATAGAAGGAATCCAAATAGTAAGATGAAACTTTATTGTTGGTGTTGGCTATGTCCTGTAATAACAAATTATCATGTAATCAAATCATAAAAGATATGTATATGTATACACACACAAGAATAGCAAGGTTGTTAATAATATTGCAATCACATGCAAGTGAAGGAGATAGAAAACTTACCTCCTACATGTTAATGCACATATGATTGTGTATAAACTAATAAAAACGAAAACTTGTAGCAACGAGCTTCACAAACTAAATTTTACTTTTCTACCATTTAATTAATGCTAACTAATATGTGGAATCGTCACATTAGTTGCTAAGTTAGTTTAGTATATTATTGACCAAGTAAAGATATAATTATAGGCTAATAACGAGTGTTATTATTAATCGTTGAGGCTGTTATTCGTCAAAATTATTATTATTCTAAGACGAATAATAATCAAGTAAAACAGAAGCTCTTAGTTTTGTAACAAAATTCTTAATGAACAAGACACCCAATTCATGTCGTAATTGACGTGACAAAGTTATGAGGTACGTATTAGTACCTCTTTAAATCAAGTCAACTCTTTCACTTTGCTTTAGCGTTTTGGTTAAGGTACATATTCTTGATTCTTGTCTCATGTTTGATTCCCGTTCATCTCTAGTTTTGATTCCTGTCATACGTAAAATAATTTTATTTTGTTATAAGTAGCTAGACTACTTTATGTTTCTGAAATTTGTTACCCGAGCTCTCCGGGGTAACCAAGACGCATTATTGCGGCATCGATAACGTGGCACCAACCATGGCGGTGAGTTGAGATCACGACGTCTCTAAAGAGGATTATGAAATTATGTTGGCGGTATTGTTATATTATTATTTCCTCAGATGCATATTGATCGATCCTAGGTTAGTCTTGTATTTCCTGATGGATGGTTGCACACCACTCCATTTAGGGCTCTGGTGAATGGTTTGTATGTTTGCCCATACTCCTTATCACATTGGTTCACAGGCTCGCTACCTATGTTTCCTCTGTTCAGTTATTATATGATATGATTACTAGCTCGGTTATGTTCTATTTAATATATATTTTATGTTATTCTATTCTCTATTGTCATGATATCCGTTTACTTGAGTTATCTGCTTTCCGTTAACTAAGCGTTATGCTCAGGCGTGCTTTTGTTTTCATGCACGTTAGGTCAGCAGGGCCATTTGGGAGGGGAGTGAAGAGTGGAATTCAGCATAAAGAAGAGTTTATATGATGTAATGACTTTTGCAGGACCATTGAAGTGTACGCACTTACAACAGAACAACACAATGAGCAGAGTTGCTAAAGGACACTTAACAGATCAAATAGGGAACTGGTTAACCTTTTAGTAAAGATGCCGAGAACACAAGTAATTAGGAGACAGAACAAGAGAGCAAAACACACAAGTGATTGGTTTTCAAAAATGTTGTATATTGCTTCCCAAGTTCTATTACAAGTGTTATAAGAGCATATTAGAATGTTACAAGTACTTGAGATACATATATTACATCTACAGCTCGCCATACTTTGAAGGCAAGCTAGATACAATTAACTAGACAACTACAAAATCAAATGTAGATTCAAAAGGCAGATTGCCTTTTGACTAGTGACTATGAAATGGCATAGCTTACATCCTAATATATTACAAAAATGATAAAGTACATAAAGTAGAAAGTCACAGACTCAAGGCCTCAATGTACAGTTACCAAAAGCATGGACCTTTCACCAACTTATGTAAAGTTGGTGTCTCATCAGAGTTGCAGCAGAAAAGTGTCCAGCTTTATGATAAAAGGTACATCAGATAAAGCATTTGTCCTAAAAGTCTTCGGAAGAAATCTGCCTTCTAGTGTTGGCCTCGGAAGACTTTGTCTCTGAAGCTTCGGAAGACTTCATCTTTGGCTTCGGATGATATTGGTCTTGGCTTTGGAAGATTTCACACTTAGAATGTTTTCTGTTGCTGGTGTGAAACTTCTGAAGCATTCTACTTTAGTATACTTGTGCATGCATGCAGGAGAGACTTTGGGTGTTTGGGTTGCATCAGCCTCATGTTAGACCTTACAAACTCCCCCTAGGCTGATGCTACCAAAACACTTGATACTTCAGATATTATTGTCCTTATCATGATAATATCCATCCTTTTCGTTGTGAGATGATCAGGATCACTCAGACTCTCAAAGTGTCTTCTCATGTCAATAGGATCATGCAGAGGCAGATTGAACATGTCTTTCCATGTGTATACATTCTCAATACCTTGATCCCTCATGACATGCCATCTTTCTGGATTTGTCGTGTATGTCTAGGACAGGATGGGTCTTCCTGATGCTAAAGGAACTATTTGAATGGGAGATGGTGGAACATCCTCTAGTTGCACATCCTCAGGATGTTCTAACTCATCCTGAGGTTTGGAGAGGGATGCTTCTTCTTTCCTTTTCTTCTTTGGCCTTGGTCTTGAAGCCATCCTTTTTCTCCTCTTAGATCCTTTTACTGAGAAGACTGGTCTATAACACCTGATTGATCTTCTTTGTCTTTCTCAGTTGGGTCTTCCTCCCTCACAGGTTCAGAAGGAGAAGGATTTTGACCCTGCTGTGGATCAAGATGAAGCTGCTGAGTTTCAGCAGGAGGTTCAGGTTGTGTTGTCTCAGGTTTTTAACCTTAACCTCCACTTCAGGTGGAGCTGACTTGGAGGGGAGTGTAAGTCCATTAGCTCTCCACTCTTGATCTTTTGCCTGATTACCCTGATATGATCATCTATAATGGACAGAGACGTAGGGCCAAGTCTCCTTCCAGAGAATCCATACAGCTTTAAGAAGCTCATCATCATCTGCCTATCAGTAGACTTCTTCATACTTTTCTAGATGATGGCTCTTGACTTTGCATCCTCTTCCCTTAGCTTCCTTTTGGTGATCTTTCTTTCTTTGACTATCTCAAGTTCAAGTTGTTTGAGGTACTCAAAATCATGTAGTCATAGGGTAAGGGAAGAAGTGCAGCAGCCTAATAGAAGCCTGTGGCACTTAGGTGTTTATCATGTTGATCCTATCTTTTTCTTTGTCTAGTTGAGGTTCTTGTGGCACCACATCCTCTTGCTCAGGACTTTCTTTAACTGCGGAGAGAGAAGGCACATGCTTGTATAGCCTTTTCTTTCTTCTTCCTTCTTTGATCTGAAGAAGTAGATTTGCATCCTCTGCCTCCTTTCTTTCCTTTGACAATTTTTTGTTAGCCAGTTCATTTAACTCATCTAAGGGGAGGGAGATGATGTTATCTATGTCATAGTTCCTAGTCTGCAAGTAGTTGATCTTGACTGCCCTCAACTCATCATTCTAAGTGTTTGGCCTGGGGGCAACCCTAATAGCAGATTCCATGAGCCTTGTAGACCTAGTAGAGGAACCTTCTCCCCTTAGTCTCTTTTTCATCTCTCTCCTCCTCCTTAATCTCCTCACAAGTCATTTTTCATTTCCTTTCGTCACTCACAGAACTTTGTGACTCAGGGTGGAGAGAGCTTTGGCCTTCATTTCTTGGTGTAGCTTCCAAGCTCTGGCCAAAGAGAGGTTGAGATACACATTCACCAGCAGGTGTCTCATAAACGGAATGAACCTCTACAGCAGTTGATGATGGTGAGACAGGGCTCTCAGGTTCTACCACTGGGCCTTCAGTCAAGGTTTCCCCTATGAAGCTAATCTTAGGGTCTGCCTCACATCCTTGACCGATGATATTGCCTACTTGCCTTATGCTTCTTCTGAAGCTGAACTTTACAGTGATTCTGTCTTGAATTCCTTGAGCAAGCTTGTCAGCTTGTCTGGATTGGTCTGGTTGACAACTGGCATGCTGACAAGATCAAGATTTTTATAGAAGTTCAAGGTCTGAATTGATACTTCTTGATGCCCTTAAACTCTTTGAATGATAAGGGCTCTTCTGTTTTCATCATACATCCACCTATAATATGATTTGAAGTTGGTGGAGATGATATTGCCCTTGGTATTCTTTCCTTAACAGACTCTGAATATAGGAGTCTATGGAGTCCACATCAATATGAACTTGAGGAAGTTGCTGAGTATGCATAATTGCAAGTGAGGATGGTGAGTCCTCAATGTCCATACTCACTGAAAACTCCCAAGTTCTATAACTGTAATGACTTTCTCCCCCTTTTTGGTAGCATCCCCCTCTTGCATAGGTGGCTTTGAGTTAGGTCAATCACACTCACAGTTTTCTTGTGTTCCTAGTGAGCTCTTCTTAAAGGTCTCCCAACTAGTTGTTCCCTGAGATAAGAAATCTCAAGTTGCTGAACATTGACCTTGTTTTGCAAGGTAGTCCACATGAATTCAGGTGATGACCTTGGAGACTAAATAGGTGCATGTTTGTGACAATTTTTGCACCTTTAGCCTCAGATTCCCCTCATCTTCATCAGAAGAATCATTAGGGGATGCGATGATTGGACCAAAGTCCTCTTTCTCACCACCAGCTTCGGGTTCTTGGCTGCTGGATTTCCTCTGCCCACTGACAGGCTCAGTTTAGGTGTCAATGGGCTGATTGCCACGGTTGAGGTCTTATGATGTAATCACTTTCAGAAGTAAGAGTCTCTTTCATATGGATATCTTGAGTGTGTTTAGAAGTATCCACCTCAGTTATAGGTGACTGAAGTGGGCTAGACAGAGGTGACTTAGGAGCACTCATCTCTCTTTGAGAAATGAAAAGAAGAGAGAGTCATGGTACTCACTAAAACTTAATTCTTCATCAGTGTAGAAGTCAAGGTTAGGAATGCGTTGGTTTAAGTCTAGAGGCTGGGGATGGTAGTTGTCCCCTAAAGGTTTTTGACTTGAGTGTTGAGACCCAGAGTGAAGGCTTAAGGTAGTTGGGCTTGTGAGCTCATCAAGCTGAGCATGAGGCTCAACATTGATCTTTGAAGTAATTGGAGTGGTTTGCTCCTCAAGGAAGTAGGAGCTCCAGTATCCACTTCCTTCTGTATCAGTGAGTAGGGCCTACACAGACTCAATAGTTTGAGAAGGGGTTCATTTGGATTTTCTTTTGTAGTGAGGGTGATTTGTGGCTGTTGTGATGGTTAAGATGTAGAAGGGTGGGTTTAACACTTGTCGTGCGGCTAGGTTGTCACCTTTAGCAATGAGCTCTAACATTTTTGGGATTAGGGTTGTTTCTACCCCAGAGAAGCAAAACAATTGGTTTTCTCAAGATTTTAAAGATGTCGGGCTTCATCTGTCCCAGTTTAAGAATATTACATGTTCCCTTTAACTGTGAGCCCAGTTCACAGTTAAGAATGTATTTAACATATCTAGGGACATGTAGTATTCTAAGGACTCCAAGTTTGCAAGTAAATTTGTTTAAACAAATTCAAAATACCTAAACTTGACCCCTTGAACCATCCCATGCACTATGAACGAGAGATCCTCAGGAATCTGGTCCCACCATCCATGCTTGTTAGACAAGCTGTGGATAACTACATGAAGTAGATATTTCCACTTGGATGAGACCTTCCCTTTCCTGAAGGTCTTTATAGAGAAATTTCCCTCATAGCTCATCCGCTCAAAGGAATGGTTTACAGCTTCTTTCGGGAAGAACACCTCACCTTCTTCATCATCCAGCTGAAGATGATTGTTGATGATGGCTGGAGTGATGAAGATTGTTCTCCCTTGTATTATGGCAGACAGTGCCTTCTCCCCATCCATTGCGACCTCTTGGCAGGCCTTCCAAAATTCATTTAGAAAATCCTCAAACAGAGTAGGATCAATGGTAAGGGAGTTGAAGTAGTTTGATAGAGTCAAGAAACGGCAAATCTCTGAGAAATCTGGATCTTTCTCAGAGTTTAACAGAGTAACTTGGTTGTGTTGCCTATGTAACTGCATGGAGGAATCATGTTCATTTCTAAGGTTAAGGTTGGCCATTGTGAGAAATTAAGGTGACGGAAGAGTGAACAAAGGCGGTTTTTAGAGAGAAATTGGGAATTTAGGTTTGGAGGAAAGATGAAGATGATAGAAAGAGGGGGAACAATTGGGTTTATATGTAAAAAGAATTTCAGACAAAGTTAATGAATGAGGATAAACTTTGAAATCCAGATGCCGTCCCATCTCTGAAAAAGTAGTTTACTTTTTCTTCAAAAATTAGTTTTCTTGAAGTCAAAAAGCATCCGAAGGTAAATTGTCTTCGGAAGTTTTAATGAAAAAGCTCATGAAGCCAAAATGACTTCGGAAGAATTTCCTAAGAATTTTGAATGATTTTGCTTCGGAAGAGAATTAAAACTTGGATGTTTGTTCAAAAGAACAAAGCTTCCGAGAGTTAATTTTCTTCGGAAGAAAATATTCCTTGAAAACATATAATACCTAAGAGAGTTTTTAAGCTTCAAAAGATATTTTAGAAATTTCTTCTAAAGGAAAATTACTTAGGCAATTATTTGTTTTGAAAGCATAAGTTTCCTCTGAAGATAAAAGAATATCTTTCGAAGGATCAAAATTTTTTCAAAGATCTAAGGAAACTCTTCAAAAAGTTTTCATTTAGAGAAAACAAGAGCTTATGAAAGTGATAGACTAGATAACTTAGGACACATAGATTTTAAGAAATAATATGCATTAGTTTAACGAAAACTTACTCATAGTTAATCACCTAATGGTTGATACAAGATACTTAAATCCCTATTCATCAAAAGCTTTTGTAAACAGATCAACATATTGTTCATTTGTGTTAACTAGTTTAATTAATCCCTTTTCAAAGTTATCTCTAATTAAATGATACTTGATATTGATATGTTTTGTCCTTGAGTGCTACATAGGATTCTTTGTGATAGAGATGGCACTATTGTTATCTATGTGAATGGGAGTCTCCTTGAAATTTAATCTATAGTCATGCATCTAATTCTGGATCCAAAGCACTTTAGCACAGCAACTTGCAGCAGTAATGTATTCAGCTTTAACAGTTGATGCAGAGATAAAGGATTGTTTCTTACATTGCCACCTTCCACCAAGAAACTGACATCCCTAGATGTAGACTTTGTAGTCATGTAGCAACCACCATAATTACTATCTGTATATGCATACAGATGAAATTCAGAATTCTAAGGATACCAAAGACAAAGTGTTGAGGCACCTTTGAGATATCTTAGAATCCTCTTGACAGTAATAAGGTGAGACATCTTGGGATTCGCTTGATATCTTGCACAAATACATGTGTCAAAGATGATATCAGGCCTGCTAGCTGTGAGATACATAAAAGACCCAATCATGGCCCTGTAAAGGTGTTCATCCATGCACTCCCCCTCAAGACAACCCTTAAAATCTATCCTTCATTGGCTTCTTAAAGTGTTTGCAGAGCTTTGGATTAGTTGAACCAAAGATGATGTCATCAATATACACTTGAACTAGCATTAAGTCATTTCCTTGTCCTTTGATAAAGAGAGTTCCATCTATAGTACCTCTTCTGTATCCATGCTTGCATAGGTACTAAGATAGAGTCTCATACCATTTCCTTGGTGCTTGGTGCAGCCCATAAAGAGCTTTGTCAAGCTTGCAAACATAATCAGGGTGATCAGGATCTGCAAAACCATGTGGTTGTTTGACATACACCTCTTCATCAATCACTCCATATAGAAAAGCACATTTGACATCAAGTTGATAACCTTTTAGTTCTTGGATGCAGCAAATACCAAGAATATCCTAACAGCTTCTAGTCTTGCTACAGGAGCAAAGACATCAGTGTAGTCAATTCCTTCTTCTTGTGTGTACCCTTGAACAACTAGTCTAGCTTTGTTTTATTATGATAATGCCTTTATCATCTATTTTGTTCCTAAATACCCACTTGGTTCCTATAGTAGTCTTCCGATGAGGAAGATGACAAAGGTTCCAAACTTTCTACCTTTTGAATTGAAGTAGCTCCTCTAGCATAAGAAACAAGAGTGAAGATAAACATTTGCTTCATGGGTTTGTCCTCTAGTTCTTACCTATGTGTCAACATCTCCAATGATGTCTGTGGTTGGGTGAGACTTGTCGATTCTTAGTTGAGGGATCACAGCAAGTTGCTGAGATAGATCTAAATTCCAGAAATTAAGATCTGGAATTGATGCTTCTCCCACCACATCAGCACACTTATCAAGTGAAACTTGATCTATTGAGTGTGTGACATCATTGATGTTTTCATCTATGGAGTGGTTATCAGCATCAAGAAATTCTTGATCACTATCACCACCCCAATTGTCTTCTGTAATTGAAGCTTCTTTATCTGGTTGTTGAGCCTCTGAGCTGGAATTTGAAGGCATCTCAGATGTATCAGCTGCATTTGTCATTTCAGTACTGATAGAAACCTCATTTGCAGAAGTAGTTACAACTTGACTTGAAGAGTGTAGCTTGAAGATCTTCCAAGTTCAAATCATGGATCAGGGGGGTCCCCTAGTGATAAGATATCTGTAGATCTTGAAACATTCTCACAAGATTTGTTAAAACAGTTGGTAACTAAATCAAGATCAAATAGCTAATCGGACCAGAACCAGCCACACAGAGTGTGTTTTCATTGAAAGTCACATTGGCTGACTCCTCAATAATTCTATTTTTGAGATTGTATAATCTATAAGCCTTGGCTTAAGAAGTGTATCCAATGAAGTGTCCATCATCTGATTTCTCAGCAAACTTGGCAACTTGATCTTTGGTATTCAAGATGGTGCAAGGACTTCAAATTGACTTGAGAAAACCAATAAAATGTTTCCTTTTGTGCCAAAGTTCATAAGGAGTCTTGTCATGAGTCTTAACCACTAAAACTCTATTTTGCACATAGCAGGTAGTGTTGATTGCCTCTGCCTAGAAGGTGATAGGCGGCTTAGAGTCAGACAACATGGTTCTTGCAGCTTCAATTAGTGTCCCGTTTCTCCTCTCAACAGCACCAGTTTGCTGAGGAGTCCTAGGAGCACTATATTGTCTTGTAATACCATTTACATCACAAAATGAATCAAGGATTTAGTTCTTAAATTATGTTCCCTTATTACATCTTATGGTTTTGACTTTGTGATCACATTGATTCTCAATCTTTAAGATGAAATTCTTTAGAATCTCAGGGGTCTCATCCTTAGTTCTAAGGAAGAAAACCCAAGTGAATCTTGTAAAGTCAATAGTGATCACAAAACAATAAGAGGTCCTTCCTAGACTTATTACACTGGTGGGGCCAAAGAGATCCATATGTAACAAGTGTAGGGATGTAGTGATAGAGTTTCTTTCCTTAGGCTTATGAGATACCTTATGTTGCTTCCCTTTCAGGCATGCAACATAATGATCATCACTTGTAAACTCTTTCTTTGGCATTCCAGTTACCAAATTATTCTTTCAGTTTATTCGTGTTCTTAAAGTTAACATGGCACATTCGTTTATGCCATAGGAAAGACTCATCAATATTTGCTTTTGATAGAAAGCATGAGACTTCTCCAGAGGGAGATGTCTCTTATAAATCCATCTTGTACATGTTTCCTTTTCTAGGGGCTCTAAGCAAAATATGCTCATGAGGAATGACCACCCCGGGCTTGAGGACAATGCACTCATGCTCAGTAAAGAGCATGTTATGACTCTGATCAAAAAATTAGGATACACTCAGAAGATTGTACCTAAGCTCCTTGACAAAGTTTACCTTGTCAATGCTGAGCTTGCCCCTTCCAGAATTGTAACCACCTTCATCTCCTCCAAAAGCAACTGGCACTCCATCATTCTTTCAAAGTTTGGGAGTAATGACCTATTGCCTGTCATGTGCCTGGAACAGCCACTGTCAATGATCCAAACATTCTTGTTTGTCTTGAGCTGTTCCTGCACAAAGAAAATGATTAGTTACATTTCGACACCCAAGGCTTACTGGTCTTGGGCTTATCAAAAGAAACAGAAGGTAATGTAACAGTAATTGTTGGGTATTCTACCTTTGAAGTAATTGAAGATTTCCAATATTATTTAAGTTGAAGACTTGAAGAACAAAAGCAACAAAAATATTAGTCTATGGTTTAATTTGTAAGTATTGTAATTGCTAGACTATTGTAAATATTAACATATATCATCATTGTAAAGGTGAATGGTTCACCACCAAGTGTGGGAATTAGTTCCATCACCAACAACATCATATCTCATTCTTCATGGATGATGATTTCATCATTAATCAATAAACAACAAGCATTAAACACTTTTGTGTTCATCATTATTGTATTTTAGCATCGAAGCTTCAAGTTTTGTTATTATCAATATGAATCCTAAGATCCATGCTTATTGTTTCCGTTCATATCAGGAACACACAATTGGTATCAGAGCTGGAGTTAATGGGTTCATATTGATTTTGATGAGATTTCATGGTTAGATTACTATAATTATTGATTGAATCGAATCAATGATTGGTGGGCACGGCTGCCTAATCAACATTAATGATTGCGGTCAATCGAAACATTATAACCCTTGGTGCGCATGGCTCATCAAGAAGTGGTAAATCAAAGCTACCGTAGGTGTCTTTTGTGATTGGAAGACGGCTGCCGATTAGGGCTGCTTGCAAACCAAGTATGGCTGCCAAAGTGGGGCTGCAAATTAGGGTTTGCGGCTGCCGGAGTGGGGCTACAAATTAGGGTTTGTGGCTTCCGAATGTGGCTGCCAATTAGGGTTGCAAACGGGGCTGCCGTAGGCAGCTTGTGTCGAATGGAATGGGCTGTTGTAGGTAGTCTTCTCAGCTGAATTAGGGTTGCAAACTAGGGTTGAAAATGGGCTCATAAACACAATTGGGTTTATTACATGGGATCCATCATTAAAACAAAAAGAAAAGGTGGACTTGGGTTTATTTGTTTGGGCCACCAACATCAAAAGAAAAGGTGGACTCGGGTTTATTTGTTTGGGCCGCCAACATCCAAAAGAAAAGATGGACTAGGGTTTTAGCTTAAAGCCATGAAAGCAAGATATAACCACAAAACAAAAAAAAATTGGTTGTTCTAAAGTTTTAAAGATCTCGCTTCCGCATCAACAACATTCTTCTTGACTTTGTACAACTATTCAACAAAAAAACAAGATCAAGCTTCAATTCACATCGAAAATGTACAATTTAGGTGGAGTATTGCTGGGTATTCTACTTTTGAAGAAATTGAATTCCAATATTATTGAAGTTGAAGACTTTAAGACCAAAATCAACAAAAATATTAGTCTAGGGTTTATTTTGTAATTATTATAATTGCTAGACTAGTATAAATATTAACATATATCATCATTGTAAAGGTGAATGGTTCACCACCAAGTGTGGGAATTAGTTCCATCACTGTTAGGATCAGTGATCTACGTTTGATTGATTAGAGAGTATAGCAGCGGAATTCTAACAATGAATTAGCCAATTCACAAGAACCAAGAGATATTCAATGAAGAACAAAAACGGTTATAGACAGAGAATTCTGCAAATAATATTTTATCCAATATTCGCTTTTGTGGTAACGGAATGTCACAATTACAATTAGGTCAACACCTCTTATATAAGAGATGTGACGTCTGCTGATGTCACTTGATAGTGACATCTAACAGAATTTATCACAAACTACTGATAGTTAACACAACTACTGAAGATGTCAAACAGCTGACATCTTCTTACAAAAATACTAAGTGTTAACTATTATTACAACTACTGAAAAGAAACTACTGAAACTATAACAACTGAAGAACATACTCTTCAGTTGTTTTACAAATACTGAAACAAAGAAAACTACTAAAAGGTAAACCATCACAACTACTAAAGAAGACCTCTTCAGTTGTTGTGACAACGTCTGATACTTTGGTCTTCAGCACTTGTGTCTTCAGACTTTGTCTTCAGCACTTGTGTCTTCAGACTTTGTCTTCAGCACTTGTGTCTTTAGACTTTATCTTCAGCACTTGTGTCTTCAGACTTTGTCTTCAGCACTTGTGTCTTCAGACTTTGTAATCAGTTGTTGTCTTTAGCTGTTGTGGTCTTCAGTAGTTGTTGTGATGTCTGTGGGACTTAAAGGTTTTTCTGATCCGGCTCATTGGTTCTTTTGGTCCAACAAACTCCCCCTGAACCAATGCAGCCAAAACCTTTAACTTTATTGAGGTCCCACTTATTGTTGGCAGAATGGTTGGTCTTTTTCCTTCTTGATCAGTTGAGAAGATGATCCATATAAGCACTGGGCTGGAAATGAGTCTCTGAAGATTTGGTTGGCAATGTATGGATGGGAGCTCTGTATTGGGGAATTCGACACTGAGCTGTTCCCCCATCCATGAGACTCACTTCCCATGTATAAGCCTGTAGGATTCTCTGGTGTATGCTCTGAGAAACATATTTGTTCTTCCATGGTCAGGTTCTCGGCTTCACCATCAAACAATCCTTCTCGCCCATACAGCTCTGAGATGTACTTGGCCTGTTTACCATTTTTGAGCTCAACTGTTGTAATCTGTCTGTATGCAAACTCATCAGGACGAGTCCCTTCAAGTAACAGACTGAGCTCATTTTGTTTGAAGTTCTCAAGCCTCTTGTAGACTAAACCCTTTTTAATAATTCTGTTCTCTAACATCTTTGGGGTGGTTGTTTAGTCTCATAGGCCTTCTTGAAGTCTTTTACAATCTCCCAGGGTGATACTACAAGGACCACTGTGATCTCTTCATCTACGATCCTTTTGACTTGGCCCTTGTATCTCGAAGGAATGTCTTTCTTTACAATCCTGTGAGCCACCCTAGGATCAGGCCATACTCTCACCTTTTCCTTCTGATATTGAAATCTGTTGGCAAGGGTTTACAACCTCAGAGCTTCTTTCTTCATACTTATTATTGATGACGAAGCAGCATAAGTTTTGTCAATGCTTTTCAGCATTTCATCATCATGAAGCTTTTGCTGTTGTTCTTCTTCAATCTTTACTCTCACAGCTTCCATCTGTGAGGTGGGAGTGATGGGCATGGGTTTGGCTTTAGCCAATGTTAGGACTGCAGACAGAGGCAGCCTATCTTCTTCCACATCATCCTCTTCTTCTTGTTCTTCTAGCCTCAACACCCTTCTCTTCTTCTTCTTAGGTGCATCATTGGCTTTTGGTTTAGATGGTAAGGGAGTTGGTTTTGTGGGTTGTGGTTGTGGTTGTTTTGGAGAAGGAATGTTGACAGGCTGAGTTAGCATTTTGGAGGTGAGTGCTGCTTTTGAGTATTTGGCTAGCTCAGTCCTGCTCCCTGCTCCTGCTTCATTCAAAGCTTCAATCAAGTCCCTTAGTATATGCTTCAGATGAACAGATCTTGGTGGTGATTGTCAAGATACTGTCCCTGGACCAAGCTTTGATTTCGATCATTGATCTTCCCAGATTTTTGCAATAAATCTAATCATGATCTCAAGCCTTTCTCTTTCTAACACTTCATAACTTTCCCATCTATTCTGGATTTCTACAATCTCTAATCGTCGAATCTCAGAGTCAAGTTTATCGGTGTCATGGCCTTGCCTAAACAGCTGATCAATGATTTTGTCCATTGATCTGCTGTGTTCGGCATCAGCCTCTTTTATCAGTAGTTCCAAGGCTTTCTCTTTTTCCTTCTCTTTATCGGTCTCCACATTCAACTCCAACTCCTTTTCCACTACTATCCCTTTTGTTTCTTTCTCCTTTTCTTTCTCCTCTGTACTCCTCTTTCTTTTTGCTTTCACTGACTTAATCTCCCCCTTTTTGTTTGCACTGGTTGCAAGGGTTTGATTGCCAGAAAGCTGTTTGCCCACAACCTCCTCTATCAATGGTCGTATTATTGAGGAAAGCCTCTCATCAATGGCTTTGATCACTATGTCAGTGATTATGGTGTGATGAGAGGGAGGGAATTTTGAAGGATAGCAGCTATTTGCTCAGGAGGGTTCTGTTCCTGAGAGTAGTGCCAGAAGCAGAGGCAGGTGGCTGAGTTTTTGGGAGTGGCTTAGTGTTTGTGAGACCTTCAGAAGAAGGTGCCATCTGTGAGGTGGTAGAGACAGATGGTCTTTGTTCCTTAGAAGTTTTGGCAAGCAGCTCTTTGAGTCTGCTCACCTCCACTTCCAGGATGGTGTTTTGGGCGATTACATCGTAAAAGAAGCCCAGGTCATCATCAGTAGATACTGAATCACCTGACCTCCTGATAGGATCAGGATGAACATGCACTGAGTGTAGCTCAGTTGTAGCATGTGCCCCTTTGTCTTGGAACTGGGGACTTCCTGCCTCAGGACTTTGTCCCTCATCAGCAGTTGCCTCTGGTAAGGTCTTAGTAATGGTACCAACTACAACCTGATCATATGCTGAAGCAGGAGAAGTGGCAGCCTCACCAGAAGTTCCAATCTCCATTGCTACACTAGGAGAAGGAACGTTGTAACCCCTATGCTGTGGGTTCTCAGCTACACTTTGGTCCTCCCCCTCAATGGTAGAAGTATTCCCAGTAGTAATTGGTATCTGGGGAGGGGGTGAGGAGTGCAACTGAGTCAGCACTTGTGCAACAAGTAATGTAGGACTTTGGGGAGCGTTGCATGGGGAGATGGGTAAAAGCATTTGCACCTGGGAGAATGGTGCTCTTCAATGGCAATCTCCTCAAATGAGGAAGATCCCAGATGGTGGGTACCCCTTCTGTGGGTGCTGCAGGCTCCTTTTGAGAGGAATCCTGAGCGGCTGTGGCTGGGAGAGTCCTTATATCCACTAGGGGGTTATAGCAGTGGATATAGCCTGCGTTTGTGTTGCAGGGGCATCCTCAGGGGACTCATTTCCCTGAGTAGCCTTTTTGGTTTTCTTTTTAGTGGGTTGGTGGGGACTTTGGTTCTGGAGGTGGTGGTTGTGGGTTCCAACTACGTGGGTTTTCACAGCCGGGCAGCCTGTTTCAACGTTTGGTCAGTGTTGTGCCTAGAGTATACTTCAGGCAATACAGTCATCGCAGGGACTCCGAGATGACAAGTCCCTCAGCTTTTAGCTGATTCTCTATTATGGCCATTATGAACTAGGATATAATATCCAGCGGTTAGAATAGATTTTGAGGCCATGTCCTTAAGTTCCAGAAAATGAATTCAGAGAAGTTTAGGTTCTGTTGCTCAAGGATAGAGAATAATACCTGCTGCCACCGTGTAGACATTTGATCCCAAGAGGAAGTCTTAGGAGCCAAACAGATATTTACCATGTGAAATATGAGACGTTCAGCATCATGGAAATGTTTCTTCAGTATGGTGGAGGCACTAAGATTGCCCTGATATCCATGGTGGGCAAAGGATAAATCAGTTGTGCCCTTTGGATATCCAGCAGGAAAGTGGCATCATCCAGTGTAGGGTTGACGAAGTATATCGGGAGTGATGACCACTTGGTGGTTGTTGACGACCGACCGGAGAGACTCTGTGTTGTTCTCTCCCCAGTGGTGAGGGTGACGTTCATCCAAAACTGGTTAAGGGATTCGGCATGAAGGATCGGATTGAGAAGAAAGGCCGTTTTGTAGGGTGACTTGACCATAAGATCAATAGCATTATCGAACTTAGCCCAGAATGGCGATTTGGTGAGGTAAGCTACACAGTTGTGTCGCGGTTTGAGCTGCATGGTCGCCATTAATGAGAGTGGTTTTGGAGAGATGAACGTTAGGTTTGAAGAAGATGAGGCTCTAAGGATTAGGTCGGATATTTATAGGGTACAGGTTAGAAAACGACTGAAGGGTTTGGTGTTAGTCATCAGTAGTTTTAAACGACTGTTGACATGGTATTTCCCTTGCAGACGTAGAAACAGCTGAAGTCGTGGTTTTAGGCATCAGCAGTTTATAACTACTGAGGACCATGGTTTTGACTTCAGATGTGTGAAAACAACTGATAACTTGGTATTAGTCATCAGTAGTTGTGAAACTACTGAAGACATGGTTTTGTCATCAGTTGTTGTAAACAGCTGAAGACTTGGTGTTAGTCTTCAGTAGTTGTAAACTACTGAAGACATGGTTTTGGCTTCAGTTTTTTGAAACAGCAGTTGTAGAAACAACTGAAGAGAAAGTACTCATCAGTTGTTTTCGTCAATTCTTAGCTTTTCAGCTGTTTCATACTGTCCTCAACACTTACTCATCAGACTTGCATCTGCTTTTCAGGTGTTTCATAGGACGTCAGTACTTATCTGTTTGTACTGATTTCAGTAGTTGTAACTACATCAGTAGTTGTAACTACATTAGTGTTTTAGAACAGATAAAGTACGTCAGTACTTGTGAGGCATTTAGCCTTCAGTAGTTATAAAACTACTGAAGGTGAAAGAACTCATCAGTACTTATATGTGACATGGTTACCAATGATCACCAGTACTTATTACTGAAATCATCAGTAGTTGTCACTCATTCTAGCTGCAGCATACCAAGCCTTAACACAAGGTTTTGGAAAGTAGAACTATCCAAAGGCTTAGTAAAAATATCTGCAAGCTCATCAGCACTAGGCACAAACTTAGGATCAATCAAACCTTTTTCAAAACAATCCTGAATAAAGTGATGTCTAATCTCTATATGTTTGGTCCTAGAGTGCTGGACTGGATTTTTGACAATACACAGAGCTGAAGCACTATCCATTAATAATGGAGTCTTAGTCTCTGTAATGCCATAATCCAGAAGTTGGTTCTGAAGCCAGAGTGCCTGAGAAGTGCAACTTGCAGCAGCAATGTACTCAGCTTCAGCAGTTGATGTAGCAACATGTTTGTTTCTTACTCTGCCAAGAAATCAAACAGTTGCCTAGGAATTGACAACCACCAGAAGTTGACTTTCTAGTTAACTTGCACCCTGCATAGTCACTATCTGAAAAAGCAACTAATTTGCAAGAGTGTCCAGTGGAATACCATAAACCTAGAGATTGTGTACCTTGCAAATATCTAAAGATCCTCTTGACTGCAATCAAATGAGACTCTTTAGGTGCCCTGAAATCTTGCACAAACACATGTAGCAAACATAATATCTGGTCGAAGCTGTTAAATACATCAAGGACCCAATCATACATCTGTAAGTGTTTCATCAACAACTTTACCTTCTGATCTGCATCCAGTTGTGTGGTGTTGCACATGGGAGTAGAACAGGGCTTACAGTTTTGTAAATCAAATTATTCAAAAGATCTTTTGTATATTTTGACTGATGAATAAAGGTTCCATCAGCCTTTTGTTTAATTTGCAAGCCTAGAAAGAACTGTAATTCTCCCATTGCACTCATTTCAAACCTCTTTTTCATTAATGTTGTAAAATCATCACACAACTGGGGATCAAAGGATGCAAAAATGATATCATCAACATAATCTGAACAAGTAGGTATGCTGATCCACCTTCTTAATAAACAAAGTTTTATCAATGGAGACTCTAGTGAAATTATTCTTAAGAAGAAAAGTGGAAAGTGTCTCATACCAGGCTCTAGGAGCTTGTTTCAACCCATAGAGAGCCTTATCAAGTTTATACACCCATTCAGGATGTTTATTATCCTCAAAACCTGGTGGTTGACACACATAAACTTCTTCCTTTATTTTACCATATAAAAATGCACTTTTGACATCCATTTGAAAAACTTTAAGATTGTGGAATGCAGCATAGGCTAAAAACAATCTAATTGCCTCTAGTCTGGCTACAGGGGCAAAGGTTTCATCATAATCAATACCTTCTTCTTGTGAAAACCCCTGTACAACCAGTCTAGCCTTGTTCTTAACAATAAGCCCATTTTCATCAGTTTTATTCCTAAACACCCATTTAGTGCCTATTGCACACTTACCTGGGGGAAGAGGAACCAGTTCCCACACTTGTTGTTTCTTGAACTGAAGTAGCTCAAGCTGCATGGCTTCAACCCATCCATTGTCTCTCAAAGCAACATGATAGTTCTTTGGCTCTAGCTGACTGATGAAGAGAGCATAGAAGCAGAAGTTAGAAAATTGACTTCTTGTTGAAACTCCAGCATTGATATCACCAATAATTTGAGACATTGGGTGATTCTTCAGTTCTTGATAAACAATGAGATCTGGGCAAGTGTTTGTAGGACCTTTAGCAGCAGCAGATGTTAATGCAGACTCTTGAAACCAAGAATTAGATGGTAACTCAAAAGATGTAGAGGAATCAGAGATCTCATCAGCATTTGTTGTGGATGGAACTGTTGAGGCTACAGGAACATCAAATTTAGCAGGCACAGGCAGTTGGTCACTAAACTTGAATAGGTGAGTATTGATATTATCATCATCATCATCAATACCACCAGGTGGAAGACATGCTGCAGAAGATGATTTATCCACATGATCTGCAACAACTGGAGGTTGATAAGGAACATATTGCAGTATGTCCAAATCAAACAACTCCACAGGGTTTTGTGGAATCTTGTCCATAGGAGATTCATTAAACTTCACATGCAAAGTCTCTTCAACCATCTTTGTTCGGCAGTTGAAGACTCTGTATGCCTTGCAAGTAGATGAATAACCAACAAAATACCCTGCATCCACCTTAGGATCGAATTTTTGGAGTTGATCCTTGGTGTTGAGAATAAAACAGGGACACCCAAATGCTTTGAAAAATGAAATTAGAGGAGCCAAGTGATGGAGAACTTCATATGGAGTCTTCATCAACCTCTGATTTACTAAGGCTCTATTCTGCACATAGCAAGCTGTATTAACAGCTTCAGCCCAAAAGGTCAGTGCAAACCAGAGTCAGCCAGCATGGACCTTGCAGCTTCAATTAGGGTCCTGTTCTTCTCTCCACTACTCTCCATTTTGTTCTGGAGTCCGTGGGATGCTAAACTGCCTTTTTGATTCCCTTTGAAAGATAGAAGTTATCAAGGTATGATTTCTGAATTCAGTCCCATTGTCACTCCTTATACACTTGATTGAAGGGAATACTTCTTCTCAACATACAACACAAAGTGAATAATCTTCTGAGCAACCTCATCCTTTGAATGTAGAAAGAAAGTCCATCCAAATCTGGAGTAATCATCCACAATTACCAGACAGTATTTCTTCTTTGCCATGCTCATCACTCTCACAGGACCAAATAGATCCATATGCAGTAGTTGCAAGCAGGCAGTGGACTTAGGCTCTTCAATAGGAGGGAATGAGACTTTGTGTTGTTTTCCTTTTAAACAAGCAGTGCAGTTTCATCACAGTGGAACTCCTTTATTGGTAAGCCTCTGACTAAACTATTGTGGATCAACTGATTCATGTTTTTGAAATTAACATGACCCAGCCTTCTGTGCCACAGTTTAGATTCTTGAGGAGAGGCTTTGGAAAATAGGCAAGGATGGCCTCTGAGATCTATTTTCTTGGAAAGATCTAAGGCATATACTCTACCTGTCCTGTTGGCTCTCAGGAGAGTGTGATCATCCAACACCTTATCAATCAAATGCAGAACTTTGGATGATAGAATCCTACAGTTCTGATTGGTGAAAAGAGCAACATGGCCTTTATCACACATTTGACTGACACTCAAGAGATTGTACTTGAGATTTTCCACATGATTAACATCATCAAACTTTATTTCTCCATTGGAGACAAAGCCTTTACCAATGATGTAACCCCTAGCATCATTGCCAAAAGAAACAAACCCCTTCTTTCCTTGAGAGTAGTCATGAAGAAGAGAGATGTTCCCAGTCATGTGCATAGATCCCCCACTGTCTACATACCAGATGCTACTTTGGCATGTTGAAGAACCCTACAATTATAAACAATCAGTTAGTTTTGGAGACCCAAACTTTTGGTTTTGGGCCTGTTCTCATCAACAGATGGTAAACTAACAGGTTTGATGTAAACAACAGCCTCAGAGGAAGAAGATGGTGAAGAAGAGGAATCCTTTGGCTTGGACCTCCTTTTTCTGTGGTTTCATCATAGGAACATCTAATTGGTTAATTCTTCCCAAAAGATGTTGAACCATCATAACCAGCTGTGTCTGATTTTGTGATAAAGCTTTCAGCTCATCAGACACATTGGCATCGGAGTTTGATAAGTTCCTGTGTTGTACCTTCTTCTTTTGAGCAATCTCAGCTGTTACCTGTTTAACCCTTTCCTTTTTGGATTTCTTTATGGACTTAAGGGTTACAGGATTTGATGTTGCTGATACAAATGTGGTCTCAAACTCAGTTTTCATTTTAACCATTTTCTCTTTAATTTCCTCTTTATGTTTGAGTTTGGATCCTCTTTTGTACCAACATCATTGATCATGTGAGTGTCAGCAGTGGAACCATCAACTTCAGCTGATAGGTTCTGAGAGGGCTTAGTGCTGACTTCTACTTCTGAGGGTGCTGTATTAGAAAGTAGATCACATGATGAAATGCATTGGTTATTGCTCTCACCATCAGATTCTACCTCTGCTCTGGGGGTAAAATCTGTAGGTGGAGCAGTGTGATTGTAACCAATGCCAAACTTCACATTGGAAGCAGATTGCTTACTAAGAAGCATTTCAAAACCTTTGCATGATTGTACCCATCAATCACACTCTACCTGGGTGACTGCAAGGGTTTCCTTGAGATCTTTATACTTCTCTAGAAGTATCTCTTCCCTAGCCTTATCATCAGTTATTTGGCATTTAAGTTTTTAAATCTCATCATTCTTATCATTAAGCACAGACTCAAATTCAGCTTTGCTTTTGGAAATTATTTGTTCTAGCTCAATGTTCTTGTTGATTAAAGCTACATTTGCTTCTCTAATAGATGCAAATACGGCTATGCATGATTCAGAACATAGTTTGGCTTTTGCCTTAGAGGATACCTGTGATACCTTTGGTGTAGAGGCATTAGAGGATGAAGTATCAGCAGAATCCCAAGCCATAAGAGCTAGATTTCCAAAGGGACAGTCACCACCATGTTCACCAGCACCAGTGAACAGTTGTTCATGACAAGACAAATCATCTGGTAAACTGCTCCAGTCAACAACTCCTGGGGTGAAGAAGCTGTGTTGTTGAGGTTGAATTTGTTGATGAGATTGGGAAGTTTGAGGTTCAGGCAATGCAGGTGATTGTTGTGAAATGGGAGCTTGAACTGGATTAGACTGAGGCAAGTAGTAGCAGGGTACAGGATATGACATTGGACCCTGGGGGACAAAGTATGCAGGAGATCTAGGGTGTGAATGATGACCAGAACCAGCAGGATGTTGCCCTTTGTTTTGTGGACTAGTACTAGGAAAAGTCACAAAGGTGCAGAAGAGTTAGATCCAGTTGATCTACACTCTCTTGCAAAGTGTCCCAGCCTTTGGCATTTGTGACACCGCAACTTACTCTTGTCAAAACCAACTTTGGTTTTGCCAGAGAGTCCAGGAAATTTCCTGCCAGTTCTCTTGTAGAACTTCTGAGATCTGATATTAATCAATGCCATTTGGCTCAGAATATCCATCTCTTCTAGATCATCATCAGCTATTCCTTTCAAATCATCCATGATGAAGCATAGATTGTCACTATTACTGCCAGAATGACTCTCAATACCAACAAATGCATGATCAAAACTATTTGAAGAGAAATCAATATGCTCATCATAATTGCTTTCGGATGCAGCATATTCTGACTCATGACCAACCAAGGCAGTATTCCCTGGTACAAAGTCATCAGTGAGCTTTCCTGATGAGGACAGTTTCCTTTTCTGCTCTATCTCTCTTTCGAATGTAAGCAGTTTCCCATGAAGCTGGGTGAGAGATAGGCTATCCAGATTTGCACTGGAGCGTAGGACAATAGTGTATGTGTCCCATCTCTCAGGCAGTGATCTGAGGAACCTGTTATTCATCTGGCTATTGGTGTATTCCTGTTTCACCATTTTCAGCTCAGAGATCAAGCATGAAAAACGCTCAAATTATTGAGTCAGTGTCTCACCCTTTCTATCAGAGAATGTCTCATATTGTTGGGCAAGGATTTCTCTGTTGTTTGCTAAGACCTCATCTGTGCCACCGAATTGTTCCTTCAGGGCATTCTAGAGATCATGAGCAGTTTCATGATGCATAAGCCCAGAATAGATTTCATTAGGCAGTGCCATGGCCAGAATTCCATGGGCTTTAGCATCAATCTCAAACAGTTTCCGATCTTCATCAGAGTATTGTTCCTTCTTCTTCGGAACCATTTGATTGGTTTCCGGATTGTTCACCATAGGCTTATGTTGTCCATGTACCACAGATGTCCAACAACCTGAACTGTTAACAGATAGTGATGAAGCATTCTTCGCTGCCATATGTTATACTCGGTCCTAACCAGCATCGGGGGCTTGGTTGAGGAACCGGTATTGTGAGGATCATTAAAAGGAGTAGTCATCTCAGATTCAATCAAATTCAATTAAGCTATAACAGATTTAGAACAAAAACACAACAACCAATGAACCAAGAAAGATCTCAAAATAATGAACGAAAGCGTCAGAAATTCAATAATCTATAACCAGTTCTTGCAAATATGCTAATTCAATCAAACATAGATATCAAGTAGCAGTTTCAATGATCAATTGTTAGATCGATCAATGATTAAGCAACTCTGATACCACTTGTTAGGATTAGTGATCTACGTTTGATTGATTAGAGAGTATAGCAGCGGAATTCTAACAATGAATTAGCCAATTCACAAGAACCAAGAGATATTCAATGAAGAACAAAAACGGTTAGAGACAGAGAATTCTGCAAATAATATTTTATCCAATATTCGCTTTCGTGGTAACGGAATGTCATAATTACAATTAGGTCAGCACCTCTTATATAAGAGATGTGACGTCTGCTGATGTCACTTGATAGTGACATCTAACAGAATTTATCACAAACTACTGATAGTTAACACAACTACTGAAGATGTCAAACAGCTGACATCTTCTTACAAAAATGCTAAGTGTTAACTATTATTACAACTACTGAAAAGAAACTACTGAAACTATAACAACTGAAGAACATACTCTTCAGTTGTTTTACAAATACCATCACAACTACTGAAGAAGACCTCTTCAGTTGTTGTGACAATGTCTGATACTTTGGTCTTCAGCACTTGTGTCTTCAGACTTTGTCTTCAGCACTTGTGTCTTCAGACTTTGTCTTCAGCACTTGTGTCTTCAGGCTTTGTCTTCAGCACTTGTGTCTTCAGACTTTGTCTTCAGCACTTGTGTCTTCGAACTTTGTAATCAGCTATTGTCTTCAGCTGTTGTGGTCTTCAGTAGTTGTTGTGACGTCTGTGGGACTTAAAGGTTTTTCTGATCCGGCTCATTGGTTCTTTTGGTCCAACAATCACCAACAACATCATATCATCATTCTTCATGGATGATGATTTCATCATCAATGAATAAACAACAAGCATTAAACACTTTTCTCTTCATCATTATTGTATTTTAGCATCGAATCATCAAGATTTGTTATTATCAATATAAATCCTAAGATCAATGCTAATTATTTCCGTTCATATCAGGAACACACAGTAATAGATCCTATAGTTGTGCTTTGAGGATCTTATGTTGTTGTTGATGGAGAACTTTCAATCACTTGGTCTTTCTTTGACTTCCACGCCACCTTTGGAAGTTTTGATGACTGGACCTTCGGAAGATTCTACAAACACTACAGTAGTCTTCAGTGCTTTGGAAGAATTTCTTTCTTCCGAGACCAAATATTCTTCCGAAGGCAATTTTCCACTTGCCTTCTTTTTCATTTTCGAGTTTTCGAAGGAAGCAGATTTTCCTTCTGAAGCTGAAATCTTCTTGGAGCTCTTGGAAGTCTCTTTCTTGGTCATGTGAAGAGTACCTCTTGGATTGTATGGACAATCCGTAGTAAGATGAGAAGTACTTTCACACATAACACATTCCATCTTTTTCTTTTGAAGAGCCTCTTCTGAGAACAAGGCTGACTTTGGTCACATCCCTTCTCCACCTTCATCTTTGTAGCAGCTGAGACAGTCCTTTTGGGCTGAGAACTGTTCTTGGAGTTGGATGGTCCAGGCTGTGTAGCAGTGGTACACAGCAGATCAGCCTTCTTCTTGGTGCTGAGATGATTTAAACATGAACCAGAACTCTTTGCAGAGGAATTTAAGTTGATGTTTTCAGTCTTAACCACTTGAAACCCTACAAATATAAAAACTTGTTTCTGCTTAGAGTCAAAAGTGGCCTTGATCTCCTAAGCCTTCCTAGCTTTTCTCTTTCTCTTTCTAATCAAGTTCTTCCTCATAGACTTAGTCATCCTAGTCTTCTTGTTCTCCTCAAAAGGATAGTGACCCTTCTTAGAATCCTCCTCTTCACTCTTCTTAGTGGAATTCTTCACTATCAATTTTTCATCCTCTTCACTCAAGGGGTCTATGAGAGGAAGCTCATCTTCACAAGTTCCACACCTAGGTGATCTTACAGACAAGATTTTGTGTGGAGGAGCTATCTCACTAGAACCCAGTCCCTGCTTATTTTGATAACACATCTTAGCATGCAGGGATGAGGATATCATGTTCATGAAGGTCTCTTCTTCAATAACACATTTTTCTGCCATGGTTTTGCTGATCACAAGCTCAGCCCGACATTCAGTCAACTTAGTTATGAGATCCTTGATCTGAGTTCTATAGTTGGTGTGCTCATGTTTTAGAACTGAAATGGTTTTCTCGAAGTCCAATATCTTTAGTTTATAGTCATTTTCAGCCTTTCTAAAATCACCTTTTAGGATATTTAAGGATTCAAGATCAGATCTCGTTTCTAAGTTCTAGGACATGTACCTGTTGACTTTAGCAATGCATTCAAGAGTACAGAGATGTTCCAATACCTTAGCTTCATCATAATCAGCCATCAGTGCTTGGTTTGGAGATACATCTTCCATCTGAAAGCTCCAGTCAAAGCCTCATTCTTCAACAACAACTACAGCTTGATACTTTGGCTTCTCATTCTGGGTGGCTTTGTCATTTTAGTTTGGTCTGGATTGTGCTTGCCCACCATTTGTTCTTGGTGCCTTGCACTCCCTGGCAAAGTGGCCCAACAAGTTACAGTTGTAACACTTGACTTTTCTTTTATCCAGTCCAAACTTTCCACTGGCTGCATTATTGGGCAACTTCCTTCCAGTCCACTTGTAGAACTTCTTGGCTCTGTGAGTGAGAAGAGCCATCTGCTAGACTATCTCCATGTACTCCAAATCATCTGGATGGATACAGTCCAGGTCTTCAAGGGTGAACAGAAAGATGCCACAACTTTCATCAGAAGACACAAAGGGTTAAGAAGAATTGTCTCTTGGAATGGGCTTCCTTGGGTGTAGTTCTCCCTTGGTGTCTCTGGGAAGGTGATGAAAGGACCCTTTGGTGAGTTGTCAGGGTAGCATATGAGATGATTTTGGGGTTCTATGCTATCCCTTTTGTTAGACCAAAAGAACCAATGAGCCAGGTCAGAAAAACCTTTAAGTCCCACAGACATCAAAACAACTGAAGTGGTCTACAACAGCTGAAGACAAAGTCTAAAGACAAAGTCTGAGGACAAAGTCTGAGGACAAAGTCTGAAGACAACAGCTGAAGACAACAGCTGAAGACAAAGTCTGAAGACAAAGTCTGAAGACAAAATCTGAAAACAAAGTCTGAAGACAACAGCTGAAGACAATGTCTGAAGACAAAATCTGAAGACAAAGTCTGAAGACAACAGCTGAAGACAAAGTTCTCAGAAGTTGTCACAACAGCTGAAGTAGTTCTCTTCAGTAGTTGATGGTTTACTTTTCAGTAGTTTGTAATCAGTAGTTTTATATTATGTAAAACATCTGAAGTTCTTACACTTCAGATGTTATAACTTCAGTAGTGGTAATGTTAGCTTGTACTTAACTTTTTGTGAAGGTGTCCTCAGTTGTTGTGGACATCTTCAGTAGTTTTGTTTACTTTCAGTTGTTTGTATAAATCAGTTAGCTGTCACTATCAAGAAGAGAATGATGCAGCCAGATCATCTGGATGGATACTATCTCCATGTACTCCAGGTCATCTGGATGGATATAGTCCAGATCATCTGGATGGATAAATCAGTTAGCTATCACTATCAAGAAGAGAAAGCTGCCATAACTTTCATAAGAAGACACAAAGGCTTGAGAAGAACTTGTCTCTTGGAATGGGCTTCCTTGTGTGTAGTTCACCCTTGGTGTCTCAGGGAAGGGATGAAAGGATCCTTTTGTGAATTGTCAGGGTAGCATATGAGATGATGTTGGGGTTCTATGCTATCCCTTTCAACCACATGAAGGGTTGAACCCATTTGATTGCTGGAGTTACCAGATGAACCTTGCATGTTCATCTTGATCTGGTATCCACTAAGAATTCCATACAACTTTGTCAAGGTGAGAGTCTTCAGGTTCTTAGTTCTCTGATAACCACACCGTAGTGTGTTCATTGCCTAGGAAGAGAGGACATGAACGTCTTACAATATCTCTGTTTTCAAGAGCACTCCACCATCCACTAGGGTGTCCACAATCTCAACATACCTAAAGTATTGTTGAGTCATGGTTTCACCTGTTTTAAAGGTGAAATTTTCAAACTGCTGCTTTAGGAGATCCTTGTTGTTCTCCTTGGTTTCAGAGAAACCCTCATACATCAGTTTCAATGCATCCCACAACTACTTAGCTGTTTTGAATTTCTTGAAACCTTTGTATACAGAGTTTGGAAGAACAGTCTAAGGGTTCTCATCATCTTTCTGATCAATCTCTACTCTCTTTCTATCTTCATCTGAGTAGTCAGCCACATCCTTGGGGATCATACCACCACCAGTTTTCGAAGCGGTGCTTGGTATGTAAGGTCCATTTTCAACAAACTCCCACATTCTTGAGTCTAGAGACTTGATAAAGCCTTCCATTCTTTGGCACCAAGTGTCAAAGTCATCAAGAGTGATCAGTGGGGACTTTGTCATGGTTCCAATTTCCATATCAGATTTGGAAATGGCTACCATTTGATAAGTTAAGTATTTTGTGTGTGTGAGGGATCTTAAGATGGTGACATCTTATATCAAGAGCCTAGAATGCTCTGATGCCAATTGCATGACACTATAGGAGATTTTAGGGTGACTGAGGTGTGATGAGTATATGCGCTAGACTATGGCCCTATTTATACTAAATCTGGCTTCAATCGGGTGATTTGATCCATTTGCTCTTTGCATTCAGGCGATTGGATCTCAGTCACACGATTGGTTCATTCGATCACATTCAGTCGGCCGACTGGGTTCAGTCGGGCGACTGACTTATTCGGACAACTCCATTTAGCCAACTGGCTCAATATTGTAAGCTATTCGTGTGAATGGTTCATACTCTTGCTCCATTCGGTTGACTAGTGCCTAAGTATGGTCCAATTGTACGACTGGTTCACACTCATGGTCCAGTCGTGTGAATGGATCATACTCATGATTTTGACTTTATGCTCATTTGACACTTAACCCATTTTAACTTCTGTTTAAACATTTTGAGCATTCGATCATCTCATACATGATCATTTTACCTTTGAAAACTTTTAATCACCTCAGTCGTGATCCTTTTAAACAAACCACATTTTGTCACCTCAGACGTGACCATTTAACATATGAAAACATGTTTGGTCACCTCAGACGTGACCCTTTTAAGTGATTAAATCCCAGATTGAATTCCACGACATAGTTTGACATATAACACTAAATTGACGAATAGTTAACAAAATAAAAGAGTTAACATTGAAAGACAAAACTAAAAATGTTTTTGTGATTTTGTGTGAGGTAGAGAAATCCTAAGATAGAAATCTAACAGATTTATTTCTTGACCTAGCAGCTTCAAGTTACTTTGACCATAAGTGGAACGATTCATTATGGAATTATACAGGTAATCAAATCATTCAGGATGTGTTACCAAAATCATTTGATGCTAGATTCTTGTTGTCATCGAGAGTCATTAGCAAATTAAGAAAATCATACTAGTATTATAAGATGCACACATTGATTTGGACTTTCAAAAATTGCAGCCACGATGATGGTCAGTATACTTGTCCACTTAAATCCGTACACAGATTTTTGACACAGATTGGTGATACATTAGGTTAATTATTTCAACAAGCATTTGTGGATCCCACACTTATATGGTAATCAACATTCCTCAGGAGAGTTTTGAGCGGTCTACGGGTATTTTGACAAGAAGAAATTATTCTTAGAGCTTTCAAAGAGAAGCCAAGCCTTAGGTCAGTGCTACGCACAGCAGACAGGCGACAAACAACAATGAATTCTAGAATATATAGGTTATGCTTATCCTCAGGTCAGTGCCACCGCACAGCAGAGAGGCACACAACCTATCTTCCTGTTTGAGCAATTTTTATTCTTTTTGCACAGATCGCACCAACAACATAGGTTATTACTTTGATTTGTTTTTGCATTTTTCATCATGTGCTTTGCTCATATTTAGGCCCTCCGCACACATTTGTGGCATTTATTTTGCTCGTCACCCCTTATTGGAACTCAATTGATTGTGTTAACCAGGGATAAGATGATAACCCACAGCTTGTTAAACAACTTAGTTTGATCTTGACATCACCAACGAGGTCTACTATATATTTTGTGTGATCTATCGAACATCATCTAATAGTCTAGCAACCTCTAGGTCTACTTTCTCTGTGTTACCTTAGTAGCAGCTAATTTTACTATCATTTTTCCTTTTATTTTTGCTTATACTTTCAGACTTATACTTTGAATTTCGCATCTAATTCAATTTAAATCTTTTAAAGTCCCAAGTTCTCTGTTCCTGTGTACAATCATTTTCCATAGTAGTTGAATTAGTTTCACAAATCTGATCTCATTTCTATCAGCTTGCATGTCCTCCTCCCTCGTTTTTTTAAAACTAACTTAACTTAACCTATTCTCCCCCTAAAATTCTAAAACCGTAAACGATTTGCGTTTTTATGATTTTAATAGGCGAAGAAATAAAACCAATAAAATTAATTAAATGAAATAAAATTAAATAAAATAAAAGAAAATTTGACTTTACGCATCCACTAAACATGTTCATCTTCTGGAATTACATCACTTTTCTTTTTAACGCCGTTGACCTCTAACAGATATAGAAAACGTGGTTTATCAAAGGATTTTGTATAGAGGTCAGCGCGTTGGAAATCCGTATTTATTTTAACAACATCGATTAGATTCTTTTCAAAACAATCATGTATAAAGTGATATTTAATACCGACGTGTTTGATCATAGGATGTTGGATAGGATTTTTGGTAACGGTTATAGCAGCAGAATTATCAACAAATATAGGGGTGTTAGAAAATTTCAAACCGTAGTTCCGCATCTGCTGTTGAATCCAGATGATTTGAGAGCAGCAGCTTGCCATAGCAACATATTCAGCTTCACAAGTTGATAGCGCAACTGATGTTTGCTTCTTACACTGCCACGTGACTAATCTTCTCCCAAAGAATTGACATCCTGCTGAGGTGGATCTGTAGTTCATCTTGCAGCCGCCATAATCCGAGTCACTGTACGTGGTAAGCTCGACATCATCGTCATGAGGATACCACAACCCAAGTGTTGGTGTACCCTTCAGATAATGGAATATCCTCTTGACCCCTATAAGATGGTTAACTTTTGGTTTCGCCTGATATCTTGAACAAAGACATCTCGCATACATGATATCAAGTCTTAAGGCAGTGAGGTACATGAGGGATCCAATCATTCCTCGGTACATGGTGGCATCAACTAGATCGCCATTTTTGTCGGGTGCTACATCATGGTTTGTAGCAAGTGGAGTCCCAGTTGCGGAAGCATTCTCCATGTCAACCGACTGAGAATATCCCCTACATACTTTGTCTGATGTAGAAATATCCCCTTTGGTGTTTGATCCACCTGTAACCCGAGAAAAAACTTCATCTCTCCTATGGCACTCATTTCAAATTCTGCCTTCATTACTGCTTCAAATTCTTTACATAAGTCTTTGTTCTTAGAACCAAAGATTAGTCATCAAATAAATCTGAACAAGTAGTAGATCACCATCCTTTTGTTTGATGAACAATGTACAGTCAATTACACCTCTGCGAAATCCGTGTTTCACAAGGTGAGTTGAGAGTTTTTCTACCATGCTCTCGGGGCTTGGTGAAGCCCATAGAGAGCCTTATCTAGTTTGTAAACATTGTCCCGATGATAGGGATCCTCAAATCCCTCGGGTTGAATGACATACACTGTTTCCCGGATTTCACCATGAAGAAATGCGCTCTTTACATCCAGTTGATAAACTTTAATCTTCATGTAAGAGGCATAGGCTAGGAAGATACGGATGGCTTCCATTCTCGCCACAGGTGCAAATACTTCATTGTAGTCAATTCCCTCGACTTGTCGAAATCCTTGAACTACAAGTCGAGCCTTGTTCCTGATGATGACACCTTGGTCATCTTTCTTACATTTCAAGACCCATTTGGTGCCAATGACCTTAGCACCTTTAGGTCTATCTACCAGTGTCCATACACCTAACTTCTTGAACTGAAGAAGTTCTTCTTGCATGGCACTCACCCATGCCTCATTATTTTTGGCTTCACTGATGTTTTTTGGCTCAAACTAAGACACAAAAAAACGATAAGCACCATCGTGAATATACCCTTTTTCCATTACCGAGGCATAATCAGCTGAATACAGCTGATTTCTTGTCTGAACTCCTGAGCTGACATCCCTAATGACATTGTCCAGGGGATGATAAACATTTAGGCGTGATCCAGGAGTGGGGGCAACAGCTACCTCAGAATCAAGATTATGAACATCTGGTTCCGTACCTGAGGCAGTAGGAGTGTGAGGTTCCGAAGACTCAAAGGCATCAACGTCAAATGCTTGTAGACTGGCAGTAGGAACCTGTTGCTCCTGAGTGTCCTGATCATTCTCCGTGACTTCAGCGTCAGAGGAAGAGTCACTTAACTCAAGTGCTCCCCCTAAATGGTTAGGTGATTCACCTTGTGAACCAGATGATGTAGAGTCCTGCGATGGTGTGTTTAAGACATCATACATTGCAGAATCGTTGAGGGTGTAGAGTTACAACACAACAACACAAAGAGAAGATAAACTAAACTTAGATCAAATAGTAAACTGGATTAACCAAGTGGTGACACTAAGAACACAATTAATATGAGACAGAACACAAGTGTTTGGTTTTCAAGAATGCAGTATATTGCCTTCTCTATGTTCTATTACAAGTGTTACAAAGCATATATAAAAGATACAAGAACACGAGATACTTATACAACATCCTACAGCCGACTATACTTTGAAGCCAGCTAGATACAATTGACTAGACACACATAAAATCAATTGTAAAGTCAAAAGGCAGATTGCCTTTTGACTAGTGACTATGACATGCCATAGCTCACATCCTAATCTATTACAAAAAGGATAAAGTAAATAAACTAGAAAGTTACAGACTCAAGACCTCAATGTACAGTTACCAAAAGCATGGACCTTTTCACCAAACAATGTTAGTTGGTGACTTGCAGAGTTGCAGCAGAAAGGTGTCCAGCTTTATGGAACAGTACATCAGATCAAGCATGTTACTAAAAGTCTTTGGAAGAAATTTGTCTTCATGAACTTGAAGCTTCAGAAGACTTTGTCTCTAAGGCTTCGGAAGACTTCATCTTTGGCTTCGGAAGATGTTGGTCTTGGCTTCGGAGGATTTCACACTTAGAGTATTTCTGTTGCACATGTGAAACTTCCGAGGCATTCCACTTCAATGCACTTGTGCAACATGCAGGAAAGACTAAAGATGTTTAGGTTGCATCAGCCTCTTCATTAATCTCTACAAACTCCCCCTAGGCTGATGCTACCAAAACACTTAGAAAACTTCAAATATTAACAGTCCTCATTAGGATGATCACCATTCCTTTCTTCATAAGATGATCAGGATCCTTCAGGCTGTCAAAGTGTCTTCTCATTTCAAAGAGGTCATGCAGAGGCAATTGAAACATATCTTTCCATGTATAAATGTCTTCAATGCATTGATCTCTAATAACATGCCACCTTTCTGGATTTGTGGTGTATGTCCAAGACAAGATGGGTCTTCCTGATGCTAGAGGAGCTACTAAAGTTGGAGTTGATTGAGCATCCTCTAGCTGCACATCCCCAGGCTGTTCTGATTCATCCTGAGGTTCAGAAGGGGATGCAGGCTTCTTCTTCTTCTTAGACATTGGTTTAGAAGCTATCCTCTTCTTTCTCTTTCCAAATTTTAACTGAGAAGAGTGGCCTGCAGCACCAGATTGATCTTCACTGTCTCTCTCAGTTGGGACTTCCTCTCTCTCAGGCTCAGAAGGAGAGGGAGGTTGACCCTGCCGTGGATCAGAAGATGAAGCTTACTGAGCATTAGCAGGAGGTCCGGGTTATGTTGTGTCTGTTTGTTCAACCTTAACCTCCACTTCTGGTGGGGCCTAACTTGGAGTGGAGTGTATGTCAGTGAGTACTCCACTCTTAATCTTCTGCTTGATTACCCTGATATGCTCATCCATAGTAGATAGAGACATGGGTCCAAGTCTCCTTCCGGAGAATCCATACAGCTTCAAGAAGTTCATCATCCTCTGCCTACCAGCAGACTTCTTCATGCTCTTTGGATGATGGCTCTTGACTTTGTAGCTTCTTCCCTCATCTTCTTCTTTGTTGTTTTTCTTTCCTTGACTAACTCAAGCTCAAGTTGTTTTAAATACTCAAACTCAACATAGTCATAAGGTAAGGGAAGAAGTGCTCTGCCTGATAGAGACCTGTGGCACTCAGGTAGTTAATCATCTTGATTCTGTCTTCTTCCTTATCTACCTGAGGTTTTTATTGAACCACATCCTTTTGTTCAAGGCTTTCTTGAACTGGTGAGAGGGTAGGCATACCTCTATATAGTCTTTTTCTTTTTCTCTCTTCTTTGACCTATACTAGGAGTTCTGCATCTTCTGCCTCCTTCTTCTCTCTTGACCTTTCCAGATCAACCAGCTCATTCAATTCATCCAGGGGAGAGAAATGATATATCTATGTCATAGTTCCTAGTCTGCAGATAGTTGATCCTGACTGCCCTTAACTCATCATTCTGAGTATCTGGTCTGTGGGCAGCCCTGATTGCAGACTCTATGAGTCTTGGAGACTCATTAGAGGAACCTTCTCCCCTTAGCCTCCTTTTCCTCTCTCTCTCCTCCTCCTCAATATCCTTAGATGTCATTTTTCTTTTCCCTTTATCACTCACAGACCTTTGTGACTCGGGGTAGAGAGAGCTTTGGCCTTCATTGCTGGTTGCAGCATCTGAGCTCAGGACAGAGAAAGGTTGAGAAGCACCTTCACCAGCAAGTGTCTCAGAAGGAATATGAATCTCTGCAGCAGTTGGAGATGATGAGACAGGGCTCTCAGGTTCTGTCACTTGGCCTTCAGTCAAGGTTTCCCCTATGAAGCTAATCTTAGGGTCTGCCTTAACATCCAGTTGACCGATGACATTGCCTGATTGCCTTAGTCTCCTTCTTAGACTGAACTCTGCAATGATCCTGTCTTGGATTCTTCTAGCTAGTCTGTCAGCTTGTCTTGATTGGCTTGGGTTGACAAGTGGCATGTTAACTAGATCCAGACCTTCATAGTAGTCCAAGTTCTGAAAATTAAAGACTTCTTGCTGTCCTTGAACTCTTATGATAATGAGGGCTCTCCTGTTGTTGTCATACCTCCACCGATTAATGTGATTGAAGGATGATGAAGGTGACATAGCCCTTGGTATCCCATCCTCAAACAGACTCTGTATGAAGGAGTCTGTGTAGTCCACATCAATGTGAACTAGAGGAGGCCATTGAGAATGCACAGTTGCAAGTGAGGATGGTGAGTCCTCAATGTCCATTCTCTCGGAGGAACTCCCAGGTTCTGTGGCTGGAATGAATTTCTCCCCCTTTTTGGTAGCATCACCCACTTGCATAGGTGAGCTGGAGGATAGGTCAATCACATCCACAGGTTCTTGTGTTCCTGGTTGAGCTCTCCTTAAAGGTCTCCCAGCTAGTTTTTCCTTAAGATAAGGAATCTCAAGTTGCTGATCATTGATCCTATTTTGTAAGGTAGTCACCTGAGATTCAAGGTGAATGACCTTTGAGACTAGGTAAGTGCATGTTTTAGACAGTTTGTGCACTTTTAGTCTCAGATCCCCCTCATCTTCATCAGAAGAATCACTGGGGGTGGAGAAGATTGGACCAAAGTCCTTTCTCTCATGACCAGTTCTAAGTTCTTGGCTACTAGATTTCCTCTGCTTATTGCCAGTCTCAATTGAGATGTCAGTGGGCTGAGTTGTCATGGTTGAGGTCTTAATGATGTAATCACTTTCAGAAGTGAGAGCCTCTTCCATATGGACATCCTGAACAGGTTCACAAGTGTCCACCTCAGTTGTAGGTGACTGATGTGGGATAGATGTAGGATACTTAGGAGTACTCATCTCTCTTCGAGTAGGGGGAAGAAGAGAGATCATTATACTCACTGAAACCTATATCTTCATCAGTATAGAAGTCAAGGTTGGGATTGGTTGGTTGAGATCTATAGGCTGGGGATGGTAACTGTCCCCTGAAGGTTGATCACTAGAGTGTTGAGACTCAGAGTGATGGCTTAAGGCAGTAGGGCTAATGAGCTCATCAGCCTGAGCATGAGGAACCTCAGCACTAATTCTTGAATAGATGGGAGTGGTCTGCTCCTAAGGAGAAATGGGAGCTCCAGTGTCCATTTCTTCTTGTATGGGTGAGTATATGGGGGACTCCACAGACTGAATAGTCTGAGCAGGGGTTTGTTTGGATTTTCTTTGGTAGGTGATGAAGATTTGAGGTTTTGTGGGTGGTTGGGAAGCAGCAGGTGTGGGTTCAACACTAGCTTGTGCTGCTAGGTTGTCACCTTGAGCAATGAGCTCTAACATTTTTGGGACTAGGGTTGTTTCTACCCCATAGAATCCAACAGTGGACTTTCTCAAAATTTTAAAGATGTCGGGCTTCATCTGTCCTAATTTAAGAATGTTACGTGTTCCCTTAACTGTGAGCCCAGTTCACAGTTAAGAATGTACTGGACATATCTAGGAAACATGTAATATTTTAAGGAGTCTAAATTAGCAAGCAAATTTGTATAAACAAACTGAGAGTACCTGAATTTGACCCCTTGAACCATTCCATGGACTATGAAGGAGAGATCTTCAGGATTCTGGTCCCATCCACCATGCTTGTTTGATAAGCTGTGGATGACCACATGGAGCAGGAATCTCCATTGGGATGAGACCTTCCCTTTCCTGAAGGTCATTATAGAGAAATCTCCCTCATACCCTATCTGCTCAAAGGAATTATTAACAGCTTCCTTTGGGAAGAACACCTCACCTTCTTCATCATCCAGCTGAAGATGTCTGTTGATGATGGCCAGAGTGATGAAGATTGTTCTCCCCTGCACTGTGGCAGACAGTGCCTTCTCCCCATCCATAATGACCTCTTGGCAGGTCTTCCAGAATTCAAGCAACTGATCCTCATATAGTGGAGGATCAATGGTGAGGGAGGTGAAGTAGTTCGACAGATATAAGAAATGGCAAACCTCTTACAAAGGAGGATCTTTCTCAGAGCATAACAGAGCAACTTGATTGTGTTTTCTGTGTAGCTACATGGTAAAGTCGGGATCATTTCTATGAGCAAGGTTGGCCATTTTGAAGTAGCTTAAGGACGAAGGAAGAAGAAGGAAAGAAATTTCAGAGAGAAATTTGGGTTTTTAAGTTTGGAGGAAGAACAGATGATAGAAAGAGGGGGGGAAACCGTTGGGTTTATATATGAGAAGGATTTCAGATAAAGTTTAATGAAAGAGGATAAACTTTGAAATCCGAATGTCGGTCCCACCTCTGAAAAGTAGTTTACTTTTTGCTCAAAAAGTAGTTTTCTTGGAAGTCAAAAAGCTTCCGAAGGTTAATTATCTGTGGAAGTTTTAATTAAAAAAACTTCCGAAGCTAAAATGACTTCGTAAGAATTTCCTGAGAGATTTGAAAATTTTGCTTCGGAAGAAAAATTAAAGCTTGAGTGCTTTGTGTGTAAACAGACAAAGCTTCCGAGAGTTAATTTTGCTTCAGAAGTAAATAGTCCTTAAAATTTAGTAAGTGTTTGAGACAAATATTTAAGCTTCAGAAGATAAATTTTGAACTCTTCCGAAGGTAAACTTCTAGACAGTTATTTAATTTGAAGGCATGATTTACTTCCGAAGTTAAAAACAAAAACTTCCGAAGTAACAAAAATTTTAAAATATCTAAGGAAAGTCTTCAAAAAGAAATTTTTATCCAAAGAAAATATGAGTTATGAAAGTGATGAACTAGACAACTTAGGACACACATATTTTAAGAAATAATAAGAATTAGTTTTAAGAAAAGCTTATTCAAGGTTATCATCCCAATAGCTGATATAAGATATTTAAATCTCTGTTCATCAAAAGCCTTTGTAAACAGATCAGCATATTGTTCATCTGTGTGAACCTTGACTAGTTTAATTAAACCCTTTTCATAGTTATCTCTTATTAAATGATACCTGACATTGATGTGCTTTGTCCTTGAGTGCTGCACAGGGTTCTCTGTGATTGAGATAGCACTGTTGTTGTCTATGTGAATGGGAGTCTCCTTGAAGTTAATCCATAGTCCAACATCTAATTTTGAATCCAAAGTACTTGAGCACAATAGCTTGCAGCAGCAATGTATTCAGCTTCAGCAGTTGATGCAGAGACACATGATTGTTTCTTGCATTGCCATGAGACAACCCTTCCAACAAGAAATTGACATCCCCCAGATGTAGACTTTGCAGTCATGTTGCAACCACCATAATCACTATCTGTATAGGCATACAGATTAAAGTCAGAATTCTTGGGATACCATAGGCCAAGTGTTGATGCACCCTTGAGGTATCTTAGAATCCTTTTGACAGTGATAAGGTGAGACATCTTAGGGTTGGCTTGATATCTTGCACAAATACATGTAGCAAACATGATATCAGGCCTGCTACTAGTAAGATACATAAGAGACCCAATCATAGCCCTGTATAAATGGTCATCTACACACTCCCCCTCAAGATCAGGACTAAGGAGTGGTTTCTGGCTATGGGTGTCTTAGCAATCTTACAGTCAGTCATATTAACCTCTTGAGTATGTCTTGAACATACTTTGACTGACTTATGAAGATGCCATCTTCAACTTGCTTCACTTGATTCCCAGAAAGAATTGAGTTCCCCATGGCACTCATTTCAAATCTGTCTTTCATCAGCTTCTCAAGTCTTTCCAGAGCTTTGGATTAGTTGAACCAAAGATGATGTCATCCACATATACCTGAACTAGCAATATGTCTTTTCCTTGTCCTTTGATGAAGAGAGTTCCATCTATAGTACCCCTCCTGTATCCATGTTACAGAGATACTCAGACAGTGTCTCATACCACTTCCTGGGTGCCTGATGCAGCCTATAGAGCTTTGTCAAGCTTGCAGACATAATCAGGATGATCAGGGTCTAAAAACCAGGTGGCTATTTGACATAAACCTCTTCATCTATCACTCCATACAAAAAGGCACACTTCACATCAAGTTGAAAACCTTGAAGTTCTTGGATGCAGCAAATGCCAGGAATATCCTAACAGCTTCTAATCTTTCCACTGGAGCAAAGACATCAGTGTAGTCAATCCCTTCTTCTTGTGTGTATCCTTGAACAACCAGTCTAGCTTTGTTCTTGATGATGATGCCTCTATCATCTTTCTTGTTCCTAAACACCCATTTGGTTCCAATGGTAGTCTTCCCAGAAGGAAGAGGACAAAGGTTCCAAACTTTCTGCCTTTTGAATTGAAGCAGCTCTTGTTGCATAGCTTCAACCCAACTTCCATCCTTTAGAGCTCATCAACTTTCTTTGGCTCTATCTGGATACAAAAAAGAGTGAAGACAAACATTTGCTTCATGGGTTTGTCCCCTTGTTTTTACCCCTGAGAGAACATCTCCAAGGATGTTTGTGGTAGGATGAGACTTGTGGATCCTAAGCTGAGGGATCACAGCAAGTTGTTGAGAAGATCTAAATTTGAGAAATTTAGATCTGGCATAGATGTTTCTCCCACCACATCAGAACACTTTTCAAGTGACACTTGATCCAAGCAGTGTGTGACATCATTGATGTTCTCATCCACAGTGTGGTTAGTGGCATCAAGAAATTCTTGGTCACTATCACCAACACCATTGTTCTCTTCCATAGTTGAGGTGTTCTTATCTGGTTGTAGAGCCTATGAGCTAGAATTTGAAGGCATACCAGATGTATCAGCTGAATTTGTCATTGTAGGGCTGATAGAAACCTCATTTGCAGAAGTGGTTCCAACTGGAGCTGAAGATATGTGTCTTGAAGATCTTCCTAGCTCAAATCTTGGATCAGGATCCCTGTATTCAAATTTTCTGCAGATCCTGAAACATTCTCACAAGATTTGTTAAAATAGTTGGTAACCAAATCAAGATCAAACAGCCGATCCGGACCAGAACCAGTAACACAAGGTGTGTGTTCATTGAAAGTCACATTGGCTGACTCCTCAACAATTCTAGTTCTGAGATTGTATACTCTATAAGCCTTAGCTTGGGAAGAGTATCCAATAAAGTGTCTATCATCTGATTTCTCAGCAAACTTGGCAATTTGATCTTTGGTATTCAAGATGGTGCAAGGACATCCAAATTACCTGAGAAAACCATGAAGGTCTCCTCTTGCCAAAGTTCATAAGGAGTCTTGCCATGAGTCTTAACTACTAAAACTCTGTTCTGCACATAGCAGGAAGTGTTGACTGCCTCTGCCCAGAAGGTGAGGGCAGTTTAGAGTCAGACAACATAGTTCTTGCAGCTTCTTCAGTGTCCTGTTTTTCCTCTCAGCAACACCATTTTGCTGAGAAGTCCTGGGAGCACTAAATTGTCTTGTAATACCCTTTTTATCAAGAATATGTCAAGGATATGATTCTTATATTCCTTGATCACATCTTATGATCTTGACCTTGATCAGATTGATTCTCAATCTTTAAGATAAATACTTCAGAATCTCAGAGTCTCATCCTTAGTTCTAAGGAAGAAAACCCAAGTGAATCTTGTAAAGTCATCTGTGATCGCTAGACAGTAGAGTCCTTCCTAAACTCATTACACTGGTGGGCCAAAGAGATCCATATGTAACAAGTGTACGGGAGTAATGATTGAGTTCTTTTCTTAGGCTTGTGAGATACCTTAGTTGCTTCCTTTCAGGCATGCAACATAGTGGTCCTCACTTGCAAACTCTTTCTTTGGCATTCCAGTTACCAAGTCATGCTTAATTAATTTATCATGTTCTTAAAGTTTACATGGCACGTTCTTTTATGCCTAGAAAGACTCATCACTATTGGCTTTAGACAGAAAGCATGAAACTTCTCCAGAGGAGAGGTTTCTTGCAAATCCATCTTGTACATCTTTCCTTTCCTGGGGGCTCTAAACGAATTAGACAATTGTAGCAAGCTAACAATATATGTGAGCATTAAGATCGCATACAGTTATTGGGAGAGTATGTATTTCTGATTTCTGGAATGTTTATAGATGAAGATATTTCTAATCGAATCAATCATTCATTCCATTCAATTCATCATTTCATTCAATCATTACAATAGGTTGTCACTCCTTATATAGAGTGCAACAGTCACTGCTGTTATCACGGAAAGTGACAACTGGCAGATCCAATACAGAAATAACTAATTCTTAACAAACTACTGAAATGTTCACAACTACTGAGAACATATCAGCAAGTTAAGTACAAAATATAAAACTACTGAAACTACAACGACTGAAGAACAAGCTCTTCAGTTGTTTTACAAAACTACTGAAACAAGAAAATAAAACTACTGATATCACAACTACTGAAGAAGTACTCTTCAGCAGTTGTGACAAACTACTGAGGCTTCAGTACTTGATCTTCAGACTTTGACCTTCAGGCGTTTCATCAGCTGATGACTTCAGTAGATATCATCAGCTGATGTCTTCAGTCTTTGTCTTCAGACTTTGTACATCAGTTGTTGATCTTCAGCACTTGTGAACTCTTCAGCTGTTGTACTTCAGTACTTTGGTCTTTCAGCTTCAGCACTTGTGTTCTTCAGCTGTTGTACTTCAGCACTTTGGTTCTTCAGCTGTTAAGGTCTTCAGCACTTGATCTTAGCTGTTGAAGTCTTCAGCACTTGTCAAACTACTGATGAGGCTTTCAGCAGTTGTTGTGATACCGTGTGGGACTTAGAGGTTTTCTGATCTTGGCTCATTGGTTCTTTTGGTCCAACAACTCCCCCTGAACCAATGCAGCCAAAACCTCTAACTTATTTATACTCCCACTTATTGATGGCAAAAATGTTGGTCTTTTTCCTTCTTGATCAGTAGAGAAGATGACCCATGTACGCTCCGGCCTGGGAAGAACCTCAAATATTTGTTTGGCAGAGTATGAATGGGAACTCTGTTTTGGGGAACTGGACACAGAGTTGTTATCCCATTCATGAGATTCACTTCCCCATAATGAGTCTGTACGACTCTCTTGTGTAGGCCTCAAGAAGGTGATTTGTTCCTCCATGGTTAGCTCTTCAGCACCTCCTTCAAGCAATGATTCCGGCCCATAATACTCAGACAGGTATTTGGCCTGTTTCCCATTCTTTAGCTCCACAGTTGTTATATTCTGTAAGCAAACTCATCCGGGTGATTACCCTCTAGGAACAACTGGAGCTCATTTTTCCTGACTTCCTCAAGCCTCTTGTAAACTAACCCCTTTTTCACTATTTTGTTTTCCAGCATCTTCTGAGGGGTTAGATTAGCTTTGTAGGCCTTCTTGAAGTCTTCTAGGATTTCCCAGGTGAAACTACAAAGACCAGAGAGATCACTTCATCTACGATCTTTTTCACCTGGCCAATGTATCTCCGAGGTATATTGTTCTTATGATTCTGTGAGAGACCCTGGGATCAGGCCAAATCCTCACTCTTTCCTTTTGATATTGAAAGGTATGCCTGAGAGTGTAAAGTCTGAGGGCTTGCTCCTTCATATTGATGATGGAAGATGTGGCTGCATAAGCTTTGTCAACTCTCTTCAGCAATTCCTCATCATGCTGTTTATGAAGCTCTTCTTCTTCTAGCTTCACTTTAACCATTTGTCTCTGGACTTCAGGAGTAATTGCTGAGGAGTGACTTGTGGCCTTAGGCAACTGAATCACAGCTGATAGCGGCAGCCTGTCTTCATCATCTTCTTCATCTTCTTCTAGCCTCAATATCCTTCTCTTCTTCTTCAAGGGTATCATCGGCTATGGGTTTTGAGGGTAAGGGAGTTGGTTTGGTGGGTTGTGTTTTGGGTGGTTTTGGTGTGGGAATGTTGACAGGCTGTGCTAGCATCCTTGAGGTGAGTGTGGCTTTTGATTGCTTTGCTAGCTCAGTCCTGCTCCCAGCACCCACTTCATTCAAAGCTTCAATAACAAGCCCCTTAGTGTATGCTTCAGACGAACAGATCTTGGTGGTGATTGCCAAGATACTGTCCCTGGACCAAGCTTTGATCTCAATCATTGATCTTCCAAGATATTTTGCAATAAATCTTATCATGATTTCTAGCCTTTCTCTTTCTAACACTTCATAACTTGCCCATCTATTCTGGATTTCTTCAATCTCTAGTCGTCGAATCTCAGAGTCAAGTTTGTTGGTGTCATGACCTTGCCTGAACAGCTGATCAATGATGTTGTCCATTGATCTACTGTGTTCGGCATCAGCCTCTTTTATCAGTAGCTCCAAGGCTTTATCTTCAGCAATGTGCTCATCAGCACCTTTCTTTCGCTTGTAGGTGAGCATTGGTTGCTGTTCTTTCTCCTCCTTTTGGGCTTGCTTCGCTTCCTTCTTTTCCTCGGATCTTTTCCTCTTCTGTTCTTTCACTGCAGGACTCTCCCCCTTTTTGGTTGCATTGGAGGAAGGGGTTGAGACCGCAGAAAGAGTCTTGTGGACAGCAGCATCAACCAAGGCTGTAATGTTGAGGAAAGCCTCTCATCAAGGGCTTTGATCACTATATCAGTGATTAGGGGGGTGATGAGAGGGAGGGAATTTTTGAGTGCAGCACCTATTTGCTCAGGAGGGTTCTGTTCCTGAGAAGTAGGGCCTGAAGCGAGGCAGGTGGTTGATTTTGGGGTGGCTCTGTATTTGGGAACCTTCAAGGGAAGGTGCCATCTGTGGGTGTATGAGGGTGGCAGATGGACTTGCATCCTGAGACATCTTGGCCAGCAGCTCTTTGAGTCTGCTAACCTCATCCTCTAGAATGGTGTTTTGAGCAACTACATCGTAGAAGAAGCTCAGGTCATCATCAGTTGATACTGAATCACCTGACCTCCTGCTTAGAGCAGGATGTACATGCACTGGGTGTAGACCAGTTGGTGCATGTGCCCCTTGTGCTTGGTACTGGGGACTTCCAGCCTCAGGACAATGTCCATCATCAGCAGTTGCCTCTAGGGAGGTCTTAGCAATGTTACCAGCCTCACTCTGGTCATGTGCTGAGTCAGAGGAGGTGGCAGCCTCACTAGATATTCTAAGCTCCTTCTCTACACCAGGAGATAGAATTGGGAAACCCCTGTGCTGTGGGTTCTCAGGTGCACTGTGTTCCTCCCCCTCAATTGTAGAGGTATTCCCAGTAATAAGTGGTTTCTGGGGAGGGGGTGAGGAGTGCAATTGAGTCAGCACTTGAGCAACTATTAAAGTTGGGCTGTGAGGGGCGGTTTTGGGGTACGGGGTAGAAGCAGTGTGCACCTGGGGTGGATGGTGCTCTTCAATGGCAATCTCCTCAAGTGAGGAAGATCCCAGATAAGTAGGTGCCCCTTGGTTGCTGCAGGCTCCTGTTGAGAGGAAGCCTGAGCGGCTGTGACTGGAGGAGTCATGGTATCCACTAGGGGGTTGGACTAGTGGATATATCCTGCGTTTGTTGTGCAGGAGCATCCTCAGGGGACTCAATTCCCTGAGTAGCCATTTTGGGTTTCTTTTGGTGGGTTTGGTGGGGACATTGGATTTGGAGTGTGGTGCTGTGGGTTCCAGCTGCGTGGGTTTTCGCAGCTTGGCAGCCAGTTTGAGTGTCCGGTCGGAGTTGTGCCGGAGTATACTTCTGGCAAAACAGCCGTAGCAGGGACTCCCAAGCCAACAAGTCCCTCAGCATTAAGCTGGTCTATTATAATGGCCATTATGAACCGTGGATAGAGTATCCAACGGTTGGCAGTTAGTTTTTGAGCCATATCTTTGAGCTCTGAAAATATTAATTCTGAAAATTCAGTGGTTGTTGCTCAAGGATAGAATACATTACCTGCTGCCATTTGGTGGACATTTGATCCCAAGACGATGTCTTAGGGGCCAACATACATTGACCATGTGAAAGATCAGGCGCTCAGCGTCATTAAAGTGTTTCTTCATGATGGTGGTGGCATTGAGATCACCTTGATATCCATGCTGAGCAAATGATAGATCTATGGTGCCCTTCGGATATCCAGCAGGAGAGTAGCATCACTCAGTTGAAGAATTTTACGGATTGTTGCAGGAGTAATCACTACTTCTTTGTGGTTGACGACTGACCGGAGGGATCGTGTGTTGCTCTCCTCAGTAGTGACATTAACGTTCATCCAAAATTGGTTCAAGGATTCGGTATGTAAAACGGGGTTCAGAAGGAATGCCTTGTTGTATTGGGACTGAACCATAAGATCGATAGCAGTATCGAACTTAGTCCAGATCGGCGATTTGTGAGGTAGGCAACACAGTTGTGTCGCGGTTTAATTTGCATAGACGCCATGGAAATTTTTTGGAGAGGAACGTTAGGTTTGAAGAAGATAAGCATGGAGAGCTCAGGTTAAGGGTATTTATAGGGTACGGTGAGGAAACGACTGAAGGATGTGGTGTTAGTCATCAGTAGTTTTAAACGACCGTTGACATGGTATTATCCTTTCAGACGTTGAAACAGCTGAAGTCGCGGTGTTAGGCATCAGTAGTTTAGAAAACTACTGAAGACCGTGGTTTTGACTTCAGGTGATTGAAACAACTGAGGACATGGTGTTTGTCATCAGTAGTTATGAAACTACTGAAGACAGTGGTTTTGTCATCAGCTGTTGTAAACAACTGAAGACTTGGTATTGGTCATCAGTAGTTATAAAACTGCTGAAGACGTGGTTTTGCCTTCAGTTGTTTAAAATGAAACAGCAGTGGTACAAACGACTGAGGAGAAAGTTCTCTTCAGCTGTTTTCGTCAATTCTTAGCTTTTCAGCTGTTTCAAACTGTCCTCAACACATTCATCAGTCTTTATGGCTGATTTCAGTTGTTTCATAGGACATCAGTACTTATCTGTTTTTACTGATTTCAGTAGTTATGACTGCATCAGTAGTTGTAACTACTTCAGTAGTTTAGAGCAGATGAAGTACTTCAGTACTTGTGAGAACTTTTAGCCTTCAGTAGTTATAAAACTACTGAGGTTAAAAGAGCTCATCAGTACTTATATGTGACAGGCACTCATGATCATCAATATGAATTACTGAGAGCATCAGTAGTTGTCACCTATTCTAGCTGCAGCATACCAAGCCTTAACACCAGGTTTTGGAAAGATGAACTATCCAAAGGCTTAGTAAAAATGTCTGCAAGCTCATCAGCACTGGGCACAAACTTAGGATCAATCAGACCTTTTTCAAAACAATCCCTTATAAAATGATGTCTGATCTCTATATGTTTGGTCCTAGAGTGCTGGACTGGATTTTTGACAATGCAAAGAGCTGAAGCACTATCCATTAACAATGGAGTCTTAGTCTCTGTAATGCCATAATCCAAAAGTTGGTTTTGAAGCCAGAGTACCTGAGATGTACAGCTTGCAGCAGCAATGTACTCTGCTTCCGCAGTGGATGTAGCAACTGAGGTCTGTTTCTTGCTCTGCCAAGAAATCAAGCAGTTGCCTAGGAATTGACATCCACCAGAAGTTGATTTCCTGGTCAACTTACACCCTGCATAGTCACTGTCAGAAAAAGCAACTAATTTACCAGAATGTCTGGTAGAATACCATAAACCTAGAGATGGAGTGCCTTGCAGATATCTAAAGATCCTCTTGACTGCAATCAGATGAGACTCTTTAGGTGCAGCCTGAAATCTAGCACAAACACATGTAGCAAACATAATATCTGGTCTAGAAGCAGTTAAATACATCAAGGACCCAATCATACATCTGTAAAGTGTTTCATCAACCACTTTACCTTTCTGATCTGAGTCCAGTTGTGTGGTGCTGCTCATGGGAGTAGAACAGGCTTACAGTTTTGTAAATCAAACTTTTGCAAAAGATCTTTTGTATATTTGGATTGATGAATAAAAATTCCATCAGCCTTTTGTTTGATTTGCAACCCCAGAAAGAACTGTAATTCTCCCATGGCACTCATTTCAAACTTCTGTTGCATCAACTTTGTAAAGGCATCACACAACTTTGGATCAGAGGATGCAAAAATGATATCATCTACATAAATTTGAACAAGTAGATTATGCTGCCCAGCTTTCTTAATAAATAAAGTCTTGTCATGGAGCCTCTAGTGAAATTGTTTTCCAGAAGAAAGTTTGACAATGTCTCATACCAGGCTCTTGGAGCTTGTTTTAACCCATAAAGAGCTTTATCAAGCTTATACACCCAATTAGGATGTTTATTGTCCTCAAAGCCTGGAGGTTGACATACATAACCTCTTCTTTAACTTTTCCATACAAAAATGCACTTTTGACATCCATTTGAAAGACTTTAAGTTTTTGATAAGCAGCATAAGCTAAAAACAATCGAATTGCTTCCAGTCTGGCTACAGGGGCAAAGTTTCATCATAATCAATACCTTCTTCTTGTGCAAACCCCTGAACAACCAGTCTGGCCTTGTTCTTAACAATAAGCCCATTTTCATCAGTTTTGTTCCTAAACACCCATTTAGTGCCTATTGCACACTTACCTGGAGGTAGAGGAACCAGTTCCCACACTTGCTGTTTCTTGAACTGAAGAAGCTCAAGCTGCATGGCATCAACCCATCCATTGTCCTTTAAAGCAATGTGATAATTCTTTGGCTCTTGCTGACTGATGAAGAGAGCATAGAAGCAGAAATTTGACAATTGACTTCTTGTTGATACTCCAGCAGTGATATCACCAATGATTTGAGACATGGGGTGATTCTTCAGATCTTGATACACAATGAGATCTGTGCAAGTGTTTGTAGCCGGTTCAGCAGCAACAGATGGTGATGGTGAATCATTTCCTTGAAACCAATCAGTGGATGGTAATTCAAAGGAAGTTGAATTCGAAGAAATCTCATCAGCATTTGTTGTGGATGGTGCTACTGGCGCTACAGGAACATCAGGTCTAGTTGAATCAGGCAGCTGATCACTAAACCTGAAGAGGTGAGTACTGCAATCATCATCATCATCAGCAGTACCACCAGGTGGTGAACTGTTGACAGGAGCAACAGCAGGAGTTTGATAGGGAACATATTGCAGTATGTCCAAATCAAATAACTCCACAGGACTTTGTGGAATCTTGTCCTTTGGAGATTCATTAAACTTAACATGTAGAGTTTCTTCAACCATCTTTGTTCTGCAGTTGAAGACTCTGTATGCTTTGCAAGTAGATGAATAACCAACAAAGTATCCTGCATCCACCTTAGGATCAAATTTGTGGAGTTGATCCTTTGTGTTGAGAATAAAACAGGGACACCCAAAAGCTTTGAAAAATGAAATCAGAGAGCCAAATGATGGAGAACTTCATATGGAGTCTTCATCAACCTCTGATTTACTAAACACTCTATTTTGCACATAACAAGCTGTGTTGACAGCTTCGGCCCAAAAGGTCAATGGCAAACCTGAGTCAGCCAGCATGGACCTTGCAGCTTCAATGAGAGTCCTGTTCTTTCTCTCCACTACTCCACTTTTTGTTCCGGAGTCCTTGAATGCTGAACTGCCTTTTGATTCCCTTTGAGAGATAGAAGTCATCAAGTGTATGATTTCTGAACTCAGTTCCATTATCACTCCTAATACACTTGACTGGAAGGGAATACTGCTTCTCAATGTACAGCACAAAGTGGATAATCTTCTGAGCAGCCTCATCCTTTGAGTGTAGAAAGAAAGTCCATACAAATCTGGAGTAATCATCCACAATTACCAGACAGTATTTCTTCTTGCCATGCTCATTACTCTCACAGGACCAAATAGATCCATATGCAGTAATTGCAAGCAGGCAGTGGACTTGGACACTTCAATAGGAGGAAATGAGACCTTGTGCTGTTTTCCTTTTAAACAAGCAGTGCATGTTTCATCACAGTGGAACTCCTTTATTGGTAAGCCTCTGACTAAACTATTGTGGCTAAGCTGATTCATGTTTTTGAGATTAACATGACCAAGCCTCCTGTGCCATAGTTTAGATTCTTGAAAAGAGGCTTTGGAAAATAGGCAAGGATTGCCTTTGAGATCTATCTTCTTAGAGAGATCTAAGGCATACACTCTTCCTGTCCTGTGGCTTTCAGGAGAGTGTGATCATCCAACACCTTGTCAATCAAGGGCAAAACTTTGGATGACAGAATCCTACAGTTTTGACTTGTGAAAAGGGCAACATGGCCTTTATCACACATTTGACTGACACTCAAGAGGTTGTACTTGAGATTTTCCACATGATTAACATCATCAAATTTGATTTCTCCATTGGAGACAAAGCCCTTACCGATGATGTAACCCCTAGCATCATTGCCAAAAGAGACAAATCCCTTCTTTCCTTGAGAGTAGTCATGAAGAAGAGAGATGTTCCCAGTCATGTGCATGGATCCCCCACTGTCTACATACCAGATGCTATTTTGGCATGTTGAAGACCCTGCAATAATAAACAATCAGTTAGTTTTAGAGACCCAAACCTTTTTGTTTTGGGCCTGGTCTCATCAATAGATGGTAAACTAGCATGTTTATTTGTAACAACAGCCTGAGAGGAAGAAGATGGTGCAGAAGAGGAGTCCTTTGGCTTAGACCTCCTTTTCTGTGGTTTCAACATAGGAGAATCTAGTTGGTTAACTCTACCCAACAGATGTTGTACCATCATCACCAGCTGTGTCTGATTTTGTGATAAAGCTTTCAGCTCATCAGACACATTGCTAGTGGAGTTAGATAAGGTCCTATGTTGCACCTTCTTCTTTTGAGCACCCTCAGCTGTCACCTGTTTAACTCCTTCCTTTTTGGATTGCTTTAAGGACTTAAGGGTTACAGGATTTGATGTTGCTGATACAAATGTGGTCTCAAACTCAGTTTTCATTTTTACCATTTTCTCATTAATTTCTTCCTTTTGTTTGAGTTTGGACCTCTTTTGTACCAACAATCATCTGTAAGATGATTGAACAAACCACATACTTCACATGGTTTCTTCTTCATCTTAGGTTGATCATCAACTAAAGATGGTGAAGCAACAGACTTGTTCTTCAATGCTTTGGAAGCATTGGTTGCTTTCTTGACAGCATCTTTAGTAGTCTTCAAACTCTTTCTACTGCCAGTTTTCTTCTCTTCAGTACTGACAGCAGTTGAAGTTTGAACTTCAGGAGTTGAATCCTGCTCTCCAGTCCTTTCAGGACCTTCAGGATTGACTCCTGAGTTGATCAACTTATTGATCATGTGAATGTCAGCATTTGGACCATCAACATCAGCTGATAGGTTCAAAGAGGACTTGATACTGACTGCTACTTCTGATTGTGCTGTATCAGAAGGTAGATCACATGACTTGATGGATTGGTTATCACTCTCACCATCAGATTCTACCTCTGCTCTTGGGGTAAAATCTGTAGGTGGAGCAGTGTGATTGTAACCAATTCCAAACTTCACATTTGAAGCAGATTGCTTACTAAGAAGCATTTCAAAACCTTTGCATGATTGTACCCATCTATCACACTCGACCTGGGTAACTGCAAGGGTTTCTTTGAGATCTTTGTACTTCTCTAAAAGTACATCTTCTCTAGCCTTATCATCAATTATTTTGCAATTCAGTTTATAAACCTCATCATTTTTATCTTTGAGCACAAACTCAAACTCAGCTTTGTTTTTGGAAATTACTTGTTCTAGCTCAATGTTCTTATTAATTAAAGCTACATTTGCTTCTCTAATGGAAGCAAATGCTGCTATGCATTGTTCAGAACATAATTTGGCTTTTGCCTCAGAGGATACCTGTGATACCTGAGGTGTAGAGGCATTGGAAGATGAAGTATCAGCAGACTCCAAAGCCATAAGAGCTAGATTCCCAAAGGGACTGTCACCACCACCATGTTGACCAGCACCTGAGAACAGTTGATCATGACCAGACAAGTCATCTGGTAAACTGCTCCAGTCAACAACTCCTGGGGTGAAGAAGCTGTGTTGTTGAGATGAAGGTTGTTGATGAGATAGGGAAGGCTGAGGTTCTGGTAATGCATGAGGTTGTGGTGTCATAGGAACTTGAACTTGACTTGACTGTGGCATGTAATAACAAGGGTACTGATAAGGCATTTGACCCTGAGGAACAAAATATGCCGGAGATTGTTGTTGAGGATGATGACTAGATGTGACAGGATGTTGCCCTCTGTTTTGTTGACTGTTGCCAGGAAAAGTCACAAAGGGTGCAGTAGAGTTTGATCCAGTTGATCTACACTCTCTTGCAAAGTGTCCAAGCCGTTGGCATTTGTGACACCTCAACTTGCTCTTGTCAAAACCAACTTTGGTTTTGCCAGAGAGTCCTGGGAATTTTCTTCCAGTTCTTTTGTAGAACTTCTGAGATCTGATATTTATCAAGGCCATTTGGCTCAAAATATCCATCTCTTCTAAGTCATCATCAGCAATCCCCTTGAGATCATCCATAATGAAACATAAATTGTCATTATTACCTCCAGTAAACTGACCATCAACACTTACAAATGCAGAATTAGAAGTGCTCGAAGAGAAATTAATATGCTCATCATACTGGCATTCAGATGCAGCATATTCTGACTCATGACCCACCAAGGCAGTGTTGCCTTGTATAAAGTCTTCAGTGAGCTTTCCAGATGAAGACAGCTTTCTCTTCTGTTCTATCTCTCTCTCAAAAGTGAGCAATTTCCCATGGAGTTGGGTGAGAGATAGTTTGTCCAAACTTGCACTGGAGCGTAGGACAATAGTATATGTGTCCCATCTCTCAGGCAGTGATCTGAGAATCTGTTATTCATCTGAATATTGGTGTATTCAAGTTTGACCATTTTTAGTTCAGAGATCAAACAAGAAAACCGCTCATATTGTTGAGTCAGTGTCTCACCCTTTCTATGAGAGAATGTCTCATATTGTTGGGCAAGAATTTCTCTATTATTTGCCAAGACCTCATCTGTTCCTCCAATTGTTCTTTCAAAGCAATCCAGAGGTCATGGGCAGTTTCATGATGCATTAGCCCAGAATAGATTTCATTGGGCAAAGCCATGGCCAGAATTCCATGGGCTTTTGCATCAATCTCAAGCAACTTTTTATCCTCATCTGAGTATTGCTCCCTCCTCTTCGGAACCATTTGATTGGTTTCCGGGTTATTCACCATAGGCTTGTGTGGACCATGTACCACAGATGTCCAACACCCTGCGCTGTTAACAGACAGGTGATGGAGCATACGTCTTTGCCATATGTTATACTCATTCCTAACCAGCATAGGAGGCTTGGTTGAGGAACCAGTATTGTGAGGATCATTGGAGGGAGTGGTCATTTTCAGTTCAAAAACAGTTTAGTTCAAGTTTAAAAAGAAGTTTAGACAAACCACAACAAACTCAATGAGAACCAAGAAAAGATCTCAGGATGAATGAGCAGAAATACAGAAAAATTCAATCTCTATAACCGTTTCTTGCAAAAACAAAAGCTAATTCAATCAAACTTGGATCTTGAATAGCAGTTTCAATGATCAATTATTAGATCGATCAATGATTAACCTGCTCTGATACCATTTGACAGGATCAGTGATCACAGTTTGATGTAACAGAATATAACGCAGCGGAATACAACACGAATTAGACAAATTGTAGCAAGCTAACAATATATGTGAGCGTTAAGATCGCATACGGTTATAGGGAGAGTATGTATTTCTGATTTCTAGGAATGTTTATAGATGAAGAATATTTCTAATCGAATCAATCATTCATTCCATTCAATTCATCATTTCATTCAATCATTACAATAGGTTGTCACTCCTTATATAGAGTGCAACAGTCACTGCTGTTATCACGGAAAGTGACAACTGGCAGATCCAATACAGAAATACTAATTCTTAACAAACTACTGAAATGTTCACAACTACTGAGAACATATCAGCAAGTTAAGTACAAAATATAAAACTACTGAAACTACAACGACTGAAGAACAAGCTCTTCAGTCGTTTTACAAAACTACTGAAACAAAGAAAATAAAACTACTGATATCACAACTACTGAAGAAGTACTCTTCAGCAGTTGTGACAAACTACTGAGGCTTCAGTACTTGATCTTCAGACTTTGACCTTCAGGCGTTTCATCAGCTGATGACTTCAGTAGATATCATCAGCTGATGTCTTCAGTCTTTGTCTTCAGACTTTGTACATCAGTTGTTGATCTTCAGCACTTGTGAACTCTTCAGCTGTTGTACTTCAGTACTTTGGTCTTTCAGCTTCAGCACTTGTGTTCTTCAGCTGTTGTACTTCAGCACTTTGGTTCTTCAGCTGTTAAGGTCTTCAGCACTTGATCTTCAGCTGTTGAAGTCTTCAGCACTTGTCAAACTACTGATGAGGCTTTCAGCAGTTGTTGTGATACCGTGTGGGACTTAGAGGTTTTCTGATCTTGGCTCATTGGTTCTTTTGGTCCAACATCTTGCAATCCATCTGTACATCTTTCCTTTCCCTGGGGCTTCTAGGCTATATGCTCAATGAGGATGACCACATCAGGCCCTAAGAACAATGCCTCATGCTTAGTAGAGCATGTTATGACTCCATCACAAATTGAGATACCCTCAAAAGATTGTATCCAATCTCCTTTAAAAGTTTACCTTTTCTATTCTGAGCTTACCATTGTGAACCTTGGCCCTACCAAATGTAACTACCTTCATCTCCTCCAAAAGCACATGTCCTCCATCAATCCTTCAAAGTTCTAGAGTAGTACCTATACCAGTCATTGCCTGGATTCAGCCACTGTCTATGATCCAGACATTTCTTCTGTCTCAGCTGTCCCTCACAAAGAGATGATGGGTTACATCTGGAAACCCAAGCTTGCTTGTCTTGGGCTCACTTGCAGAAGTAATTAACAGTACTAGATTCCTATGGTTGTACAAAAGGATCTTGAGCTGTTTTGATGGAGAAATCTCATCAACTTGGTCTTTCTTAGTCCACACCACCCCCTTTGGAGTCTTGGACTTGACCTTCAAAACTTTAGAACTTTTGGAGTTCAAAAATTTTGATGACTGATCCTTCAAATATTCTGCAAACACTGCAGCAGACTTCAGTGCTTCGGAAGAACTCCTTTCTTCCGAGCCAAATGTTCCTCCAAAGAGAATTTTCCCACTTCCCTTCTTGTAGATTTGAAACTTCCAAAGGAAACTGTTTTCCTTCCGAAGCTGAATCTTCTTAGAGCTCGTGAAGCCTTTGTTTTGGCCATATGGACAATAACTTTAGGATTGAAGGGACAATCCTTTGCAATGTCAGTTTTGTCACACATAACACAATTCATCTTCTTCTTCACAAGAGCCTTGTCTTAAGAGTAAGATGTGTCTTTGGTCACTTCCTTCTCCCACCTCATCTTTGCAGATGTGAGACAGTCCTCTTGGCTTAGATTGTGCTTGGAGTTTGATGACCGGCTGTGCAGTAGTGGTACACAGCAGATCAGTCTTCTTCTTGTTGCTGATATGAGTGGAGCAAGAACCAGAACTCTTAGCAGAGTTTTGTTTAATGCCTTCAGTCCCTACCACTTTAAACCCTGCAGAAATAAAACTTGTTTCTACTTAGAGTCAAAAGTAGCCTTGATCTCTTGAGCCTTCCTTGCCTTTCTTTTGCTCTTCTATCAAGTTCTTTCTCATGGCTTTGTCATCACAGTCTTGCACTTTCTCCTCAGAAGGTAGTAGCCCTTCTTGGAATCCTCCTCTTCACTCTTTGTAGAGGGATTCTTCACTATCTCTTCTTCATCCTCCTCACTCATAGGTTCTATGAGAGGAAGCTCATCTTCACAAGTTCCCCACCTAGGAGATCTTACTGACAAGATTGTGTATGGCGGAGCTATCTCATGGATCCCATCCCTGTCTATTTTGATAGCACACTTTGTTAGCAGGGATGAGGATATCATGTTTTTGAAGGTCTCTTCTTCAGAACACTCTTTTCTGCCCTGGCTTTGCTGATCACAAGCTCATCCTGGCACCAGTTAACTTGGTTATGAGATCTTTAATTGAGTCCTAAAATCTGTGTGTTCATGTTTTAGAACTGAAATGGTTTTTCTCTAAGTCCTCTATTTTCAGCTTATAATCATTTTTCAACTTTCTAAAATCACATTTTTAAATATTTGGACTCAATATCAGATCTCAGTTCCAAGTTATAGGACCTGTACCTATTAACTTTAGCAATGCATTTTCGGAGTACAGAGATGTTCCAATACCTTGGCTTCTTCATGATCTGCCATCAGTGCTTTGTTTTGGAGAGGCATCTTAACTTGAAAGCTCCAGTCAAAGCCTCCTTCTTCACCGCACAACATCTTGATGCTTTGACTTCTCATTATGGAGAGCTTTGTCAATGTAGTTTGATCTGGATTGTGTTTGGCCACCATTTGTTCTAGGTTCCTTACACTTCTGGCAAAGTGGCCCATCAGGTTACAATGTAACACTTGACTTTGCCTTTGTCCAGTCCAAACTTTCCACTGGTTGCATGCTTGAAACTTCCTTCCATTCCTCTGTAGAACTTCTTGGCTCTGTGAGTGAGAAGAGCCATCTGCTGGACTATTCCATGTATTCCAAATCATCAAGATGGATACAGTCCAGGTCTTCAAGATTGAAAAGAGAGTTGCCACAGCTTTCATCAGAAGACATAAAAGCTTGAGAAGAGCTTGTCTCTTAGAATGGGCTTCCTTGGTGTCTCTGGGAAGGTGATGAAAGGACACTTGGGTGAGTTGTCAGGGTAGCATAAGAGATGATGTTTGGGTTCTATGTTGTCCCTTTCAACCACATGTAGGGCTGAACCCATTTGTTTGTTGGTGTTTCCAGATGAACCTTGCATGTTCATCTCCATCTGGTAGCCACTGAGAATCCCATATAACTCAGTCAGAGTAAGAGTTTTGAGATTTTCAGCTCTCTTGATCACCACACAGTAGTGTGTCCACTGCCTAGGAAGTGAGGACATGAACTTCCTTACAGTGTCTCTCTTTTCAAGAGAAACTCCTCCATCCACTAGGGTATCCACTATCTCAACATACCTGAAGTACTGCTGAGTCATGGTTTCACCTGTTTTGAAGGTGAAGTTTTCAAACTGCTGCTTCAGGAGATCCTTCTTGTTCTCCTTGGCTTCAGAAGAACCCTCATACATCAATTTCGGTGCATCCCACAGCTGCTTGGCTGTTTTGCACTTCTTGAAACCTCTGTATACAGAGTTTGGAAGGGCAGTTTGAAGTGCTGTCATGGCTTTTCTGTATATCCCTACTCTCTTCCTATCTTCATCAGAGTAGTTAGCCACATCTTTGGGAATCATACTAGCACTAGTAGCAGAAGGTGTGCTGGGTATGAAAGGGCCATTCTCAATAGACTCGCACATTCTTGAATCAAGAGACCTGATGAAACCTTCCATTCTTCAACACTAGGTGTCAAACTCATCAAGAGTGATCAGTGGGGGACTTGCCATTTGAAAAGTTTAGTATTTGTGTGTATGAGGGATCTAAAGATGGTGAGATCTTATATCAAGAGCTTGGAAAACTCTGATACCAAATGCAGGATCGTTGAAGGGTGTAGAGTTACAACACAACAACACAAAGAGGAGATAAACTAAACTTAGATCAAACAGTAAACTGGATTAACCAGTGGTGACACTAAGACACAAGTAATTATGAGACAGGACATAAAGACACAAGTGTTTGGTTTTCAAGAATGTAGTATATTGCCTTCTCTATGTTCTATACAAGTGTTACAAAGCATATATAAAAGATACCAGAACATGAGATACTTATACAACATCCTACAGCTGGCTATACTTTGAAAGCCAGCTGATACAATTGACTAGACACACATAAATCAATTGTAGAGTCAAAAGGCAGATTGCCTTTTGACTAGTGACTATGACATGTCATAGCTCACATCCTTATCTATTACAAAAAGGATAAAGTACATAAAGTAAAAGTTACAGACTCAAGACCTCAATGTACAGTTACCAAAAGCATGGACCTTTTCACCAAACCATGTTAGTTGGTGACTTGCAGAGTTGCGGCGAAAGGTGTCCAGCTTTATAGAATAGTACATCAGATAAAATGTTACTAAAAGTCTTCGGAAGAAATCTATCTTCATGAACTTGAAGCTTCGGAAGACTTGTCTCTAAGGCTTCGGAAGACTTCATCTTTGGCTTTGAAAGATGTTGGTCTTGGCTTCGCAAGATTTCAACTTAGAGTATTTCGGTTGCACATGTGAAACTTCTGTGGCATTCCACTTCAATGCACTTGTGCAGCATGCAGGAAAAACTAAAGATGTTTAGGTTGCATCAGCCTCTTCATTAATCTCTACATACATCATTTTGGCTGCTAACTCATCATCAGAAGTGGGAGAGGAATGTTGAAGGACTTGAAGAATCCATCATAGTCGAAAAAGAATGCGGGTCCTTTTCTAGCAGGAGGAGTGGTGTATCTCTGAGTGTTGATGTTCCACCACATTTCTACTTGACCCGTTGAGTTGTTTGTAAACTCTCTTATTCGATATGTTATATCCTAGAATATTCCCTCTTCAGCCTTCACGCTAAACTCGCCTTCTTGAGTTTTCTTCAGTAGGGTGCACGGTGCGCCAAACGGTTTGAGATACTCTAGATTTGGTTTACGCCGTTGAAGTAACTTGTAACACGTCATCCATGGCATTTTACTACCAGAACTCGATTTAACGTGTAACATGCATTTGCAACTGCCTTATTCCAAAATTGGATAGGTAGTTTCGAGTCTGTAGCATCGTCCTTGCAGTCTCTATCACTTCTGTTCTTCCTTTCAGCAACCTCGTTCATCTATGGAGTGTAGGTAGATGTGAACTGATGTAAAATTCCCTTGTCTTGCAGAATGCCTCCATCCATTGTTCTTGAACTATGTTCTGTTGTCTGAGCAGACTTGTCTTACCTTCAGCTCGTAGAGTGACTCCATTGTAGTTACCAAATCTTTGAATGACTCAAATGTTTTTGATTTTGATTTCAGAAACATCACCCAAGAGAATCTTGAGTAGTCATTTGTAACTACATAGCAGTACAAGTCGCCTGCGATGCTTCTTGTACTGACTGGACCAAACAGATCCATGTGAAGAAGCTCAAGAGGCAGTTCTATGTAATTAACTTTCTTTGCCTTATGATACTTCTTAGTCTGTTTTCCTTTCTTGCAGGCAACACAAAAATCTAGGAGTTAGAAGTTCTTGACATTGACTCCTCGCCCTAGGTCATTCTAGATCAGTGATTCATCTTCCGTGGATTGATGTGCCCCATTCTCCTATGCCATGAGATAGAATCCTTCTCAGTAGCTTTTGACAAGAAGCATTGAACTTGGTGATCCATTGTAGAGGCCTTTGATAGATCCAGACGTAAAGGTCATTATATCTTGAGGCTAACATTAAGACTTGGTCCTCCGAAATCACATACTTTTTTTCAGGACATAGCACTTCTTATTATCGAAAACTACCTTAATCCCTTGTCACATATTTGGGAAATAGAAAGCAAATTATTTTGAAGTTGTTGAACATAGTTTTACTTGTCAAACTTCACTTTCTGATTCCCCACTTCCCCTTGAGCTGTGATGTAACCTCCTTTGTTTCCAGCAAATGAAACATGACCCCCTTTGATTTGTTTGACGTTTGATAGGAGTGCCCGGTTTCCAGTCATGTGCCTTGATGCTCCGCTATCTACAATCCAAGTGTTTGTTTTAGCACTATAGCGAACCCCCTGCACAGTCAGTTGAAAACATTAGTTAAGGTTAGGGACCCAAGCCTTAACTGGCTTGGGTGACCCATAGGCATCACACATCATAGATTCCACCCATTGTCCATTAGAGGTGAGTGAAGATCATTTTCTTTCTTCTTGTTCTCATTTCTAGACATACACTTTTCTTTCCATAAGCCAACTTTGTCTAAGGCCTATTTGTGGTAAACAACGACTGGTTAATGGGTTGAACTTTAGATTCACAGACCCTTTTTGGTGGAGTCATGGAGCTTCTTTTGGAAGAGCTTGCTTTAGTGTCATAAAGTTTAACCTTTTTCTTTGGTGTCTGATAATAAGGATAGTAAGACATGATGTGATCATACTTTCCACAATTATAGCATGATCTGCTTTCGACTTGACAATTTAACTGTTTCTGTGGAGAAGTATGTGACACTTGTGTGACTTTATTCATTTTGGGCTTAGTCACTTCCTGTTTTAATGGTTTAGCTTGTTTAACAAAATTAATTGTTTGAACGTTATTAGCATCTTTACTCTTTAGCTTATGGACTTGGACATGAAAAGTGTGATTGGTTAACATGTTTGGTCTGTTTAGGTTCAGAATTAAACTTGGTTGAACCAGACTTTAATTTAACCTTCTCAAATTGTTCATCCATATTAACACAAGGCATTTTACCTTTTGATTTTGACGTGGCATCCTTTTGTTTTGTGCCAGATTCAGTTGATTTACATGTGGAATCTGGATCACTTACAAGAGGAGTGGACACCACATGATCCTTGATTGGTTATTATTTATTGGTTTACTTTTGGCATTCATCAAGTCTCATGTGGTGGTGGTACCACTTATATCCCAACCCTCCCATTATTGCGTTCTCTCACTAAGTGTTGGACAATGTGAGAAGAACTTGTCCAACTATGCAGTTTTTGTTTTAATGAATTTGCTTCTACATCCAAAACTGTTTTTTGTTTCTTAGTATCTTCTAGGGAGTTTAAATAGAACTTAATGTCATTAGCTTGTTAAAAGCTACAACTTCAGTTTCCTAAGTTGTTTATTCAAAAGTTCTATCTTTTGTTTATAGCTGTGCTTATTTTGTTTTAAGACTCTATTAGCTTTGTGCATAGTTGCAAGTCCTTTACTAAGTTATCATTATGGTCTAATAAGCTAGGAAATTTCAAATCAATGCTTTCCCTAAATTTATTACAATCAGAACAAGCATGATAATTGAAAAGTTGAGTAGTGGAACTTACCTAAAGGGTGCGGTTGAATCAGCCATCAAAGCAGTGTCTGACTTCTCTGGTTCTGGTGATTCTGGACTTGTTGAACTTGTCCCTTCTTCAGGCAGGTGATCAACTACAGTTGCAGTTTCTTCAACATTTGACATCGCGAGTTCCACTGCAATATCACCTTCGCTTGCTGATGGTCATCTAGATCCTCAACACTAGCAATGTTGTTTCTCCCGAAGACACAAACCGAAAGCTTCAATCTTGTCCTTCGTCATCGTGAGCTGTCAAGGCTTTAGGATCCTTGCTTGACGAAGTAGGACTACTTGTGGGTTTACCCTGATGATTGAAGGATGAAAATGGATTTCCATTTCCTATCTTCTTTGCTTCACACACTCATGTTTGAAGTGCCCCTTTTCCCCACAGTTGGAGCAGGTAACTTGGTCTTGTCAAAACCAAAATTTATGTCCTTAGTAGCAATCAAATTATGTCTGGTCTTCTTGACAAACTTGTTAGTTCTCCGAACAGCACTTGCTAAGGCCCACATGATATCCATCTCTCCAGCTCTGTCTCGTCTACCTGCTCGTAGTCCTCATCTGCCATATGGCAGTTCCTAATCTTCACAGCAACTAGTCCGTCATAGGAGTGAACAACAACTTCTACGAGATCCATGTGCTCCTTTACTACCTCCACTGTAACATTCCTGAGATTCTTTGTCTTCAGTTTTGTAGCATTGGCTTCAGGTGCTATGTATTAGGCACAAGATGACCCTGACGTGTCAGATCCTAAAGTGGTAGCTTGAGATGGACCAGCTGAACTAGACACAAATGTTGTTTGAAGTGGTGCTCCAGACATTTTGGCTTGTGGAGTTGAGTTGTACAGTGCCGGATTCTGATCATATGAAGACTTTTAGGCCCTGTACTTCATCCTCAACTCTTCCTCTCTCAGCTTCAGAATGAAGTCGTTGATATCTAACTTCACGAGCAAATCACTCTGTCTGAGGTTGGAGACAAAGGAAACCCACTTCTTTGGCAACCCATCTGCAAAGTTTGAAACTTTGCCTTCCATAGATGTGATGACCCATGAGTGTGCAGCTCACTCATTAAGTGGTAGAACCGATCAATGACGTCGTCCAAGCTCTCCTTTCCCATTGACGAGAAGTTGTCAAACTCCTTCTTCAATGCTTTAGCCTTTAGAGCTTTTAACGATGCATTTCCCTCATACCTCTTTTCCAATGCATCCCACAGCTCTTAGCTTGCTTGTTCTCTGTAAATTGATGGAAGATGTCCTTAGGAATTGACTGAGTTAGAATACATATACTTTCTTCTCTGCATTGTACTTTACCTTTGGTCGTCCGTCATACCGCCTAAGGTAAGTTTGACTCCATCTGCACCTACAGGCATGCTATATCATGTCTCTATCGACTCCCACAAGTTGGGATCTACTCCATTTAAGTAAATCTCAAATCTTTGCTTCCATTATGGGTAATTATCTAATGTTATGAGCTTAGGGGGCTTTTTATGATTTCCCACTTCATTTTGTAGAAGCAACAGATTTTGAATCCTAGAGTCCATTCCAGCGGTGAACGCTAAATATTGATCCACCATTACTATTGACTTTGGTCTTTAGAACACAACTGTTTTGCTTGTGCGAATGTAGGAGTGTGATTGGACAACTCGTGCGATTGACCAATACGGATGGCTCAGACGTGCGAATGGACTAATGCGGATGGCTCACTCGTGCGAATGGACAGGTGCGAATGAACAATGCGACCAGGCAATTCAGTCGTACGTAAGGATGAACGACTGAGTCCAATCGTGTGTATGAGAGATACGTATGGATTCATTCGTGCGATTGAGTCAATCATGCGACTGAAGCTGCTGAATCTTGAGAATTCGAAGGTTTAAGGTATTTTGACGCAAAAACACAAATTTCTCAAGAACCCTAATTGTTGTATGCTGAAAAAATGTTAACTTTGTGACCTGGAGACTCTAAAACATGGTTTGACACAAAAATATTGAGTTTTTGAGTGAAAAACACAATTTTTATATCAAAACAATTGAATCACACGTAAATCAAGAGCCAAAGCTATGATACCACTTGTTAGGGACCGTGTACTGGACGGAGTACTAACTGATTACGTGTATACCAACTTAAATAGTGTGGAATTCTATTTGATTTGGCGATCCAATCAGTGAGAACGTTAACCCGATTGATATAACATCAATCTAAACGTTAAGAATGAATAGGAATCGATCAAGAACGATCTATGAACTTGGATTGGCTTTCTTGGATGTTTTGGACGGCTAGGGTACGAGTAGGAGTCGAATTCTTCAAAGTGTTACGTTTTTTCACGAATTAAGTGGTATTTATAGGTTAGGGTTAGTCAATCGTACGACTAGACCATTAGCATGGTTCAGTTGTGCGACTAAAGCATGCAACTGAGTCTATCACATGACTGAAGGTTCAGTCGTGCGACTGACTCATCCGTATGTCTCAGTCATGCGACTGATCCAGTCTCCTGGTTCAGTCATGCGACTAGTCCATTCGCATGAAGTGTTCATGCGTATGGTCCATTAGCATGGTCCATTCGCATGAAGACTTCATACGACTAAGTTTGAATATGTTTCTCAATCATTACTTGACTAGGATCTATTCAAACAACCACAAACCTATATAGTTGGTTCAATATGCGTTAATAAATAATAAACATTAAAACATACACTGAAACATTAGACATTAAGATCAACAACCACATAATATGTTTCATTCAACTCATTTGTTTCATTACATTTAGGACATGACAGACATGTTACATTAAGATCATAAACTAGGTACACATGGATCAACACATTTTAATCGAGGTCGAGGTACTGGAGGACGATTTAGTAGAGGTCGCGCTGGAAAGGTGGTCTGCAGGTGGTCGCTTCAGGGCTCATGTAGCTGCTGTTAATGGTGATGTGCCTAATTTAGGGCATTTTAATGAATCTGACGCATCTGGTTTTCTTGGGCCTGGAAATTTAGTGGATTTAGCACTGGTGGACCGGGAATTTTGGGCTCCAGTCCTTTTTTTGGGCCTTCTTCTCACAGTCCAGGAGTTTCTCTTTCATAAGGTCACCCCACTTATCCCCTTGGGCCTGCTTCCTTAGGTTTTGGGCTTGGTCACTTTCAGGCTTGGGCTTCTCAACCTACTACTCAAAATTCTTCTCATTCTGGGTTTCATGCTGATGTCTCATGCTTGTCAAAAATTGAATCCAGGTACCTGATTCAGCTGCCACAAGTCATATGACTACTCATACCTCCATTGTTTTTGGTTCAATTCCTTACACCGGATCTGAACGTGTGATTGTCGGTGATGGTACATCTTTACCTATTTCTCACATTGGTTTCTCTTATCTCTGTATATCTCATTGTACTCTTTTACTTTGTAATGTTCTTTTGGTTCCTAGTCTCACCAAGAACCTTTTATCAATTACTCAACTTGTACTTGATCATCCTATCTTTGTTTTATGTTCATAGTTTGGTTTGTCTATACAGACTCGCACAAAGCAGCTCCTCCACCACATGCAAGCTAGTCCTTATCAACTTTATTCCCTGTCTGCCACTTCTTCTACAACTGGTGAGCTTTGGCATTCTCGACTGGGACATCCGTCTGATCCTGTGTTGTCTAGGCTTTCCTTTTTACCATTGTTGAATAAATCAGTTGTAAAAACTTGTAATTCGTGTTGCATTTCTAAATCAAGTCGTTTACCATTTCATTCATCTGTTACTCATTCTACTACTCCCTACATGTTGTTCATTGTGATATTTGGGGCCTTCCCTTGTTGTGGCTTATTCTGGTTATCGCTATTTCACTACCTTTATCGATGATTTTAGTCGTTTTACATGGATGTATCAATTAACCAATCGAGCACAGGCGGTTGATGCCTTTCGTCATTATGAGGTTGCGCGTGCCTTACTCTTTCATGCTCATTTACTAAAACTTTTTTGGTATGATGCTTATGCTACTACAACATATCTTATCAACCGGTTCCCTACACCAGTTCTTCACCATTCCACACCTCATGAGGTTCTTTTTGGCTCTTCCCTTGATTACTCTATTCTATGCATTTTTGGGTGCTTGTGTTATCCATTCCTTGGGAACACTTGGTCGGATAAACTTTCACCCAATCTAATCTTTGCATCTTTGTGGTTATGCTCCTAACCATCATGGATATCTTATTTATGATCCTTCTACCGTTTGTTCTATCACTTCTCGTCATGTTCTTTTTCATGAATCTATCTTTGATATTCCAGGTTCTTCCTCTACATATTCTGACTCAGATTTTTTGTCTAATTTTATTATTCCTTCTCCATCTTATTTACTTCCTTCTTCTTCCCCTTCTCCTTCCTCTTCCCCTCTCTTGTCCCTCCTCCACCACCTTGTCCACATCTTCCTCTATTGCTGCTCCTTCCCATCCTATGGTCACTCGTTCTCGTGATCATACATGCCAGCCTAGACAGTTTCCCATCATGTTCTTTTTCATACCACCCACCTCTCCTACTACTGAGCCCTCTACTTTGTTTCAGGCTCAGCACTATTCCATTTGGTGGGATGCTATGCGTACCGAATTGGTGCACTGCATTCCAATCACACGTGGACCTTAGTTCCACTGCCCCCTCCACCAACATTGTTGGTTGTAAGTGGGTTTAACGGATTATATATAATCCTGGTGGCTCTGCGAGTCGCTATAAAGCACGGCTTGTTACCAAGGGATTTCATCAAACTGAGGGCGTAGATTACACTGAGACATTTAGCCCTGTGGTTAAACCCACTACTATCCGCCTTGTTCTCTCAATTGCTTTTTCTCCTGGTTGGTTTATTTGCCAGGTTGATGTCAACAATGCCTTTCTTCATGGTGACTCAGCCATATGGCTTTGTTGATTCGGCTCGACCTGATCATGTTTGTTTGTTACAGAAGGCTCTATATGATTTAAAGCACACTCCTCGTGCTTGGTTTTCCAAGCTCTCGTTTGCTCTTCTTTATAGTGGGTTTTCCCATTGTATTTCAGATTCCTCGTTGTTTGTTTATCAGCAAGCTGATGTCACTTGTTATGTCTTGGTGTATTTGGATGACATTATTATTACTGGCAGTTCCTCTGAGTTCATTGCAACTCTAATTGCTAGTTTACACTCTCTGTTTGCACTTACATATTTAGGCATATTTTCCTATTTCTTGGGTGTTCAGACCACCTCTACTGATGAGTGTCTGCATCTATCTCAGCAGTGCTACTTATGGGATTTATTGCAGCGTATTGGATTATCTAGTGTTGCTCGTTGTCTACTCATGTTGCTTCTGGTCGACAGCTTTCTAGATACTCTGGTCATCCACTGGCTGATCGTACCATGTATCAGAGCACTGTTGGAGCTTTATAGTATTCGGTCTTGACGACCCGAGATTGCTTATGCTATCATTAAGGTGTCATAGTTTTTATAGGCCCCTACTGATCGTCACTGGGTTGTTGTCAAACGCATATTGCGTTATCTTCGATGTATTGTTTCTCATGGTGTGACTATTCGTCACTCCACGTGTTTTGATATTCATGCTTATTCTGATGCTGACTAGGCTGGTTGTCCAGATGATAGGCATTCGACTACTGGCTTTTCTGTATTTCTTGGACCTAATCTCATTAGCTGGGGTTCCAAGAAATAACACACGGTTGCTCATTCCATTACTGAGGTTGAGTATCGTGCTCTTGCTCATACTACCTCTGAGATTCGTTGGCTTACGTCCTTGCTACATGAAATACATATTCCACAATTGCATCCGCCTTCTCTTTGGTGTGATAACATGAGAGCTACATACCTTGCTGCTAATCCGGTTTTTCTTTAGCGCACCAAATATAGTGAGATTGACCTGCATTTTATATGTGACATGGTCTTATCTCAAACTCTCTATGTTAAGTATGTTCATACTGAATCTCAACTGGCGGACATGCTCACTAAAGGATTGTCTTTCTCTCGCTTTGAGACTTTGCGGTCCAAGATTCACGTGGCTACTCCCTGTTCTGCTGGAGGGGGCATATTGGAGCTATAGTGCACGTGTGATATAGATATTGTGCACATGTCTCTCTAGTTGTTATAATTAGTTACAAGTTGTTACAAGTTAGTTAGTAAGAAGTTAGTTAAAAGTTGCTTATAGAATGTTCTCTTGCTTCCTATAAATACTTGTACTTTCCTCTTAATTAATAATGAAAATACAATCCATAGATTTTTTAATTTTTTATCTATTATTGTAGCTTCAATGTAAAATATGATATCAACATATTAACTATGAAAAGACATGAAATGCATACCAAAGTTTAAAAAAATAACATTTTTAACTCTTGAAATGAAAGGTCATAACCCACCACAAAACATGGGTTTCCACTACAATATATAGATAAGTCCAAAGCAGTTACTGTGTTTTAGAACTTAATATCTTGAATGTTTTAGAACTTAATATCCCCCTCGAATGCATAGTGTTCACTGGTAATTCATTGCTTTTAAAATATTTATAAAATAAAGTGTATACATGTATTAATGATATACATAATGTACTATTTTTGTATCTATTAGAATATTACAGTTTGAGATGTAACTTTTACGTGGATCCTTTAAAAATCATGTTATTAATAAAAAGTATAAAAACCAGGGGTTACATATATATAAGTATGTGTTACAAAGTGTACAACTAAGAGTTACGTATATGTAGATGTTATGAATATATAAGTACATGTTACAAAGTGTACAACTAAGAGTTACGTACATATAAGGGTGTTCAAAATATCCATATCCTAAAATCCGATCCGAAAACTTGATATTCCAAACCCAAATTACCCGAAAATTCGGATACCCGAATTTCGGGATATCCGAAAATTCAGATTCGGATATCAATTCCTAAAAATTTTGGATATTCGGATATCTGATTATCCAAAAAAATGTGTTTTTAATTTTTTTTTAAATTAATACTCTAATATAAGCTTGCTTTACTTTCTGTCCGAGGTTTATTTTGTCAAAAAAAAACCCCTAGCATCCCCTTTCCTTCAAGTCGAGCAAAGCCAGACACCACTCAGTCACTCACCACTCATCGGCAGCCGCTGCAAACACCAGCCACCGTAAACACAAGCCACCGGCCCACCACCATTTGAAGTTTGTGCACTCGCTTGAAGTTTGCAAAGATCAGAAGATGCACAGGTAATTTGTGCACTCGCTTGAAATCTGATTTCATGTGTTTGTGCCTGTTCATTTAGCACATGTTATCCATTTGAACTCCTTTTGGTATAAATCATTGTTCATTCACTCTGCATCAATGTTTTAAAGATACATCTTTAGAATGCTTTTGGGGCAGGGGTTAAGTACTAATCTTAATTTTTTGTCGTATGTTCAGGTAACCTAGAAATAGTTTTGCTTAATCTTGTATTTAATTGTCTTTACTCGTTTAGGAGATTCAGTTCTAAAGGTCACTTGTTTGTCTAGCTCCGTTTAATGCTTTCATAACATTTCTCACCATTACATCAAATGGGAGTTCGAGACATAATTTTATATAATCGTTGGTGCTTGTATCTTTGTAGAAAGTAACAATTTAGTATTTGACATTGAATTGTTTTAAACAATATTCCATCTCATTTAGTAGGCCTAGCTTTGTATATAAACATGTTTATCTAACTGTATGATCATGCAAACTATTCCTTCATAGGGTATACATGTTGAGGGTATAAAGGAAGAAGTGTCTTGTCTCCTGGGCATGCACTTTCTTTTATCGCTGCTGGCGAAGGTACTGTTATGTGACATTCTGATTGTACAAGAACAGTTGTTGCATATATGTGTTTATGGCTTTATATAATCTTCATCTTTTGTTTACTACTTTCTATTACAGAGCAGCGTCACGTGGGTTTGAACCGACTATAATCTTCTTAGTAGCCGTAGGCACACGCTATTTACTTTGGTATGTCATAACATATTTCTATTTTTTATTCAAGACTGATTAGTGATTTCTATTATGTTTTTAACAACATGCTTTTTGTCTTATTTTTCAGTTTTGGATGGCTCATGAAAATATGCTTAATAGCATCCAAAGGCAAATGCTAGCAACTCTGATTGTGAGCTAGTCTCAGAAAATGAGGTGGTGTCAAAGAAGGCTAAACAAAGGAATCAAAAAGAGAAGAAAGATAGTAAACAAACTAAACCCCCAACTGTAAGTGAATCTTGTCAAACACATGCGAATAAAAAAGATCTGTTTGGTGGGTTCATTTTACCGAATATGATGTTGTTGATATGGCTGAATGGATATATTGCCATAAAAGAGTTGGTTGTTCTACTAAAAATGGTACTTCTATGAAAAATCATATTGGGTCATGCAAGATGTATCTAGCAAATATTGATAAAAAGCAAAAACTAATTGATCTTGAGTCTAGAACCCATGTCAGTGATGATGGGTCAATACAAAAGATGTCAGTTTAGTCAAGAACTAATTAGGAAAGCTTTAGCCAAAATGTTAATTGTTGATGAATTGCCTTTTTCAACTGTCGAGCGAGAGGGTTTTCGTGAATTTTGCAAGGTTATGAATCCTCATTTTGTTGTACCTTCACATTCAACTGTAAGAAGAGATTGTTATAGTTTGTTTATTGAGGAAAGGAGAAAGTTATCAGATATATTTAGAAATATGTCATCCAAAGTTTGTTTAACCATAGACACATGGACTTCAGGTCAAATTTATCTTACATATGTTTGACTGAGCATTTCATAGATGATGAATGGAATTTGCATAAGAGAATTATTAATTTTTGTCCAATTGCTAGTCATTCGGGGCTCTTAATAGGGAGGGCGGTTGAAAAGTGTTTGGTTGAATGGGGTTTAAAAAATGTTTGACGGTTAACGATGCTAGCTCAAATGATGTAGCCATTCAATATTTGCAAAAAGTTTTTAATCATTGGGAGTGTAGTGTTTTGAAGGGGGATTTTTTGCATGTGAGATGCGCGGCTCATATATTAAACTTGGTTGTTAAAGATGGACTTAGTAGTTTAAATTCATCAGTCAAGAAAGTCCATACACTTGTGAAATATATTAGGTCTTCTCCCAATAGAATTGATAAGTTTAAAGTAAGTATTGAAGAAAAAAACATTTATAGTAAGAGTTTAGTTTGTATGGATATTGAAACTCGATGGAACTCCACCTATTTAATGCTAGAATCTGCTATTAAGTTCAAGAAAGCTTTTTCTAACTTACTTTGGAAAGATTCTCAATTTGAGAAGAGATGAAAAAATGTGAGGGCGGTTTGATTAATTAGGTTGATTGGAATAATGTTCATGGCTTGTTACCTTTTTTGAAGATCTTTTATGATGCTACCTTAAGATTTTCTTGTTCCCGTTACGTGACTTCCAACATGTATGTGAATGAGATATTTGGGATTGGTACGGTGATTGACGGTTTTACAAGAAATAATGACAGTTTAGTTAGTAAAATGGCACTAGAGATGAAAAAAATATCAAAAGTATTGGGGGGATGTTAATAAGCTTAATCATTTTTTGTTCATTGCCAAGGTTCTTGACCCTTGATGGAAATGACAATATATTGATTTTATTGTTCAATAAAAGTTTGTTGATGAGAGTATCAAGTTAAGCCTTGACTTAAACTTGCGTACTTTGTTTGAGATTTATAAAAAATCCATGCCTCGAAAGGAGAATGCCTTTGAGACATTAATATCAGCATCAACTAATGAGGTATGTGGTGGTGACCAACCAATGGACATTGAAGAAACCATGGCCAAGAGATTTGAAATGGCCATGGGATGTTCCGAATTGTCTTCAAGTAAAACCGAATTAGAAAAATATCTTGGTGAAGATCGGGAACCTAAGGACCCACATTTTGACATTTTACAATGGTGGAAGCTTAATCAATGTCGATATCCTATTCTTGCTAAAATGGCTCGAGATATTCTTGCCATTCAAGTTTCCACGGTTGCTTGGAGTCTGCTTTTAGCACCGGTGGACGAGTGCTTGATTCTTTTCAAACATCCCTAACCCCAAAAATGGTTAAAGCGTTAGTATGTGCACAAGATTGGCTACGTGCTACCAATAGAAGAATTATGATTGATGATACTTTACTTGAAATTGAGAATACGGAAGAAGGTTAGTGTAAAATTATTATTTTAACTCAAATTGTACTTATATTTTATGTTCGTATTTTTAATATGTTCTTCTTGTATATCATAGATTTGAAGAACTTAGCTATGGAATAACCAACGATAATCATTGATGTGACGATTGAAGAAAGTTTTTAAGGTTAAAATAGTTTAATTATAAGATCTTGAAATATGTTCTTGTATTGTTTAACTTTTTTATAAATATGTTTATTTTTAAAATTATTGTTTAGAATATTAAAAAAGTACGATTCTCATTTATCTAATTGTTTTTGAGTTGTTGACTTATAGGTTGTGGACTTGTATTGGTATTTTAAGTTTATTTGTATTAGGACTTTTGATATGTAACTTAACATTGAAATGAATGAAATGCAAATTGGGTGTTTTTTTTCCGGATATTTGGATACTATCTGAATCCGTATCCGAATTTTCGGATATCCAAAAATTCATATACGGATTCGGATAGTAATAATCACTATCCAAAAATTTCGGATATCCGAAAATCCAGATACCCGACTTTGAACACCCCTACTACATATACCTCATACAAGTTACGTATATGTAAGTCGTTTTGTCATCATCGATGATACTTGGAGTACATTAAAAAATATATAATGGCCTCAAAAAAGGTTAAAATCTACTCAAATATGTTTAAAACAATAAAAAATTTAAATCAATTATGAATTATATGATTGGTTAGTGGTCGTTTTATGATGGTAGACAGAGATGGCGGTGCAGGAGTGGTAGTGGCGACGGGCATCATTAGACGATTGCTTTATATACATGTTACACACCACTTGAAACTAGTCACCAATTGAGTTGGTTATCTTTTCTTCTTTTGATTTTAGGTTGCCTGTTCTAAACGAATCAATTTCATTTTTATTATGTGTATGTAACACCCTGAATTTCTATTTAAATGAAAAGAAAAGAAAAGTAAATAGAAAAAATAGAAATTGTGCACAAGTGGAGGGGGATAAAGTGTACAAAGTGCAAATCCTTATTATTTTAAGGATTTGAGGGGCATGGTCGCCCATATCAAAGCAGAAAGCTGCTTTTGCTCTCGGGGGAAGAAAGAAGAGAGAGAGAGAGCCCCGGTTCTAGAGAGAGAAGTGGAAGAAGCAGCTTCAAAAGTAAGTCTTCTCTTATATGAGCTCGGTTTCAGCTGGGTTTCGAGTTCTTGACCAAAGATCTGGTTGTTTAGTGTTCGTTTTCGGGATTCAAGAGCTGAATCGAAGGTGGGTCTCGAACTTGAAGTGTGTTGCTCAAAGGCTGCTCAAGGTGAGTTTCTAGAACCCCTCTTTTACTGATTTTCAACTTGTTTGGGCTATTATGCATACTAAGTAAACATTTTGAAAGAAACCGTGGGCCTATAGCCTTATGTTCGAAATGATGCATGTATGTATGTATGTTATAGTGTTGATTATGGGTTAGTGATGATGTTTAGCATACTTAGATGGCCTTAGTATGTTAGATCTGTGCATGGGTAACATTGGAATGATAACCGGGTGATGTTGGTAGCATAGAAAATATTTCAGAATGTTCAGATGAGCATGAACAATGGTCCATGCACCCAGTGGTGGCTCATGCGCCTAAACAGTGGCCCATGCGCCCAGCATGAGTGGACAGACGCCTAAGTGTTGGCCATGCGCCCAAGAGTGGGTCATGCGCCTAAACAATGGCCCATGTGCCTAACATGTTGGCCATGCGTCTAAGTGTTGGCCATGCGCCCAAGAGTGGGTCATGCGCCCAAGAGTGGGTCATGCGCCTAAACAGTGGCCCATGCGCCAAAGTGTTGGCCATGCGCCTAAATAGTGCCATGCGCCCAAAGTGATTGAAACGACTAAGTGTTGATGCGCCTGCATAGTGGTAAAGCGCCAGAACAGGGTAGAAGCGCCCAAATAGTGCCATGCGCCCAAACTGTTTTATACTTCGAATTTTTATGCTCATGCGCCTGGAAGATCCCATGCGCCCAATTTGGACTTAATGTTTCTAAGTGGTTTTTAAGGGGTAAAATGGTGAGATAGGCCTAGTTATGATGTGATGGCTGATGTTTGATGTGTGTTATGCATGTATAATGTGCCTGTATTGGTGATGGTGTACGTTTATGTTTATGTATGTTACTTATTATGTATGTATGCCTTCCCTTGGCCTTGCATTGAACGTTAATAAATGTAATGAAAGTATTATGTAATGTAAAGTGGAAGATAATGAAAAGAGGAACGTAATGAATGAATGCATGCATTAATAAAAGAGAAAGTATAGAAAGGCTTGAAAGCAATATGTACAGAGGTGCACGACTCTAAATGCCTTCAGCTCGACCGCGTGAGGTTCAGCTAATCCTAAGTGTGCACGCGAGGGTTCCAGTCTTTTTGATTGACCTTCTGTGGTGTTACCCATTTCGATGGGGGTGTTGTTATCCATTTCGGTGGGGTGTTGTTACCCATTTCGATAGGGGTGTTGTTACCCATTTCGATGGGGGTATTGTTACCCATTTCTGTGGGGGTGTTGTTACCCATTTTGATGGGGGTGTTGTTACTCATTTCGATGGGGGTGTTGTTACCCATTTCGGTGGGGGTGTTGTTACCCATTTTGATGGGGGTGTTGTTACCCATTTCGATGGGGGTGTTGTTACCCATAATGTTGGAGGTGAAATATATGATGGTTACCCGAGTTACGTATAACTTCGGGGGTGTGGCATAAGGCCAAGCATAGGTATGAGGTGAGCGACTTTGTGTTGCAACAGACTCCGATAGGGTTCAATTCTTGTGATTGACTCATATGGGATCTTTGTCGTGTATCCTAATGTTGTGTCAGTCTTCAGACATGAGTCCGGGGTTTGTGAGCAGGCCCCGGCACAGCATTAGCTTTCGAGCATGAGTCGGGGATATTGCACGAGACAAGATTTGAGTAATAAAGAGTAATGAGCAAGAGATGAATGAACGTTAATGAATTATCATAATAATATACTAAACAGGATCCTTGTCATTCGTCCTTAGTAATCGTGGCTGAGTGCCACGAAGAGGGTAAAGTCTGGCCGGATCTAGAAAGAGAAGTGAACGATAATGTAATACGTTGAATGAACGAAGTTAATGAACGTAATGAGAAAGATAATAATGATATTATCTGTATGTACGTATGATGTATGATCACGAACAATTGTAAAGTATAGTATGCTTTTGAAAGAAAGTAAAGAACGGTTTTAAAGAAAGTAATGGATGGTTTTAACGAAAGTAAAGTATTTTATTATAAAAACTAGAACTCAATTAGCGTCGCTGACTTTTGTATGCATGATAGTAGGCAGGTATATGTTGATGCTGAGGAGTTGCATGCATGGATGCATAAGCTACTGGGAGCATTTTGAGGCTGGTATGTGTATTTTGACATGTCTTTGTATTTTGTGATGAAAACAAATGTGTAAATGAATTAAATAACATGTTTTTAGTTATTAATGAAGGGTTTAAATTCCGCTGCAAAATAAATGTACGTTTTATAATGTTCTATGTGCAATGAATGACCAACTGTGAGGTGCCCGGGAACGGGGCCTTAGTGTATTTAAAACCAACCATCATAGATAGTGATTCATTTTATTTATTTCTTAATATTTATAAACATCTTTTTGACATTTTTGTTTTTCTTTTTGAACTCTCAAAATATCATGTGTTCCAAAACCAAGTCTGTCTCTTATAACTTTTAGAATATAGCCAAGTCAATCTTCTACAACTTTTAGATATACCGTTTCTTAAATTCCAAATATATTGTAAGTTTGTAACAATATTTACGTTTTGATATAAATTCATACATGGTTTAATTTGTTTAAAATTTTTAAAATCTTAGCAGGCCGGTACATATTATTATCTAAACTTCTATATACATTTTTTCATATTTGAGCCAAATCAAATATAATATAATTTCGCTTTTCTAGTTTTAAAAGTTTAAATTTGATGTTAATTAACACTCATTGTTAGTTGTTACAACAAGGTGGTGTTATAGTTTCCCCATTTATATTTTTTCTTACACAACCTTTATATTTAATAAGTTGTTTCATAAGGTTTTTAACTTCAAATTCAATTTCATACGTATTGCGTGGGAAATCCTGCTGCATCTTTGTTAATTCATAACTAACTAGTGTCATCCCCTCCGCGCGTTGCGACGGTGATTCATTTTGTTGCAAAAAGTTGTTAATCTGGACACTCAGGCTGATCATGAAGATTTATAAGAAGGCCTGTATTATTGTTAGTATACCTAAAAGGCGAGTCTTTTTTGTTTTTGCTATGTATGTTGTTGCCCTTGTTCATCTTGGCCAGTGTGGCGTTGGTGGGGTCATTGTATTTGTAATTAGTCTGGCAGGTGGCGTTGCATTTAACAGTTCCTGAATATGTCTCTTTTTGAGCCCTGATGCACAACTTTTTCAGCTTCCTTTTATGGCATGAAGAGGTGGTGGAATTGTTTTAACCATCAATGGTTAGAGAACTCATCGAATGTGGTTTTAAAAGTTTTAATTCAATTTGACTGAAAGGTACTTTTAAGCAAAGTTTGTTTTAAGCATCAATGGTTAGTTAAAATATGGAAATAATTATTTTGGTAAAATGGTAACTTTGATCAAAATTGTTTTCTTGAGAGTGACTCGTACCCATACCTCGTATAACCTGCAAGTTTAAAAGCGCAGGCGCGTTAAGCTGGAGAATATAAGATGTTCCTGAATTTAGTAAAAAAAGAAGGAATCTAAGATCTGTAACAGCACATTCCTCTGCAAACAAAACAATAAAAACGTTAGGACATGATACAAAATACTAATAGCCAATCAAGTAGATAGAAATATTAAATTAGGAGATCACCAATACCACATGATTATATAACCAATTACAATAGGACGAATCTTATTACTTAGTTTCATCTTCTTATTGCAAATTACGATACATTTATATTTCAGATTAACTAATGTTAACAAACTTATTAATTATGGTAATAACAATGACTTTACTAACAGTAATTTTTGACATTTGATTTTTTTGATAAGTGGGACCTTAACGTTAACATATCCTAATGTTAGCAACACCAGTCAGAACAACACAAGAAGCATTACAAAACCAAGAATAGAGAAACAGATAGATAGCTGAACACAAGCAACAAAAAAGAATATTACTATGATATGGATACCATTTACGTTCTATCATACGTCTACCACATCACCTTACTACTTCATGATCTCAAAACCATTTTAAATATACAATAACAAAAGCGTTCTATGCTCGTATTATATCATAGCAAAAAAATATATACAAAGATGAATAAGAAAGCATAACAGATTCAATTTTTATAATCAAGTATGTCATTTGGTGGCTAGTTCACGAATTCTCCTCATGTGACAGCTTTCTTTGTATACCACCTTTATAGATCTTAAAGCTTGTGTATGTAAAGTATCCTAAAATGAAAAGATGAAAATTACACAAACATGGATAAGCAACTGTATTACATTAATGTTATATAAACAACTTCGTTATTTGGGGGTTAATTCACAAAATACCCTCATGTCATGATAGTATCCTTTATTTATGACCTTTAGCCGTTTTTAGGTTTAATTGTGGTTTTCAAATATCCTATAGTTCAAGACTTGTGTTGAAATAAATACGTGAAAGTTTCAAATTATATATAAATCTTTAACTGACATAAGATATTTACCACTTTCGTACCTAGGACTTTGAATACATCCCTTGGCATAAAGGGTATTCATGGCCTTAAAAACACTAAATTCACGATATCATATTAAATTTTGAAACAAACACCCAAATAGATCATCATATCTACACAAATATAACACCAAAACATATCACCAGATCTACACAAATCTAATACCCAAAAATAACTGTAAAGAATTTAATATATTAATAACATATTAAATTATGAAACTAACACACACCATCTTTACACAAATATAACAATTAAAACCCAACATTATTTAAGTGTGATAATAGAAGAGCCACCGTAGCAGAGGGAACATAAATTGAAATTAGAAATAGCAGCCAACACTAACTAACGCCTAATCTCATCATCGAAGACAATCAAATTGGAACATCAACCGTAAACAAATAACATTCAGCCTTGGTGTTTGCGGCTTATAAAATCGCGTCGTAAATCACCTTTATAAAGCATTTGAACTTCAAGTATTCTGCCCCTCCTCTTCAGCAACCAATTATCATTTTTTACAAAGAATATTCATTTTCTTTGACAAACCTGCTGCAAAGAACAACTATAAACGATGATGGACTGATGGTGACAACTAATCGGATTCAGAATTCACACCCTAGGTGACGAGAAAAAATTGGACACAGAGAATAGGGACTTAACCGTGGCTGGATACTTGTACCGTCAACTTTAAATGATGAATAGTAGTGTTCATTTCCCTTCGTATTTAATTATAGAATAATACTTTTGTAATCAACGTGTTTAATTATAGAGTAATACTTTTGTAATCATTGGTTTTAGTTTCCTCCTAGTATCATATAGTATACATACCTTTATCTATTACATTAATCACACGTAAGTGATTAAAATATATTTGGACTTCGATATATTTTTTTATGTGTCGCACAAAAGGCTATAAACGAAATGAATCAAAGCGAATGAAGTTTTGTTTATGTTTGTTTGTTTAGCATTGAAATTCTTCGTGTATGTTTATAGACACAAAAAAACAAAAATTCTTGTTTGTGTCTGTTTGTTAAAGAATTGAACTTACTCATAATGGTTCACAAAATGTATAAACAAACAAACCCAAACGAATATATACAGTTGTAAAAAATAAAAGCAATATGCTTAATTCTAAGTATTAGACATAAACATCTCAAGTATATGCTGGTAAATTAGACAACATGGATTTTGAATGTATACGCGAATACATTGCGAAAATAGTTTTTGGCTTATATTGGTTTTCAAGAGTTCAATGAAACACTCTCAGTCTCATGCATAACTAAACATGCATTAGGGATTCGTTATTTTACAATGTCATGATATTATTACCGAGCATAAGATATTTTATAGGCTATGAATAACTATTAAACGAAGACATTAAAAATGTTTGAAAAAAATGACAAAACACTACTAAATTTTAACTAATAGAATAGCAAAATGTGCCATTAAAAAGAAAAATGTTATTGTTATTATTAAACCTTATAATAATAATAACAAAAAATATTATTAATAATATTAATATTAATGTTAATACTAAACTATTGTTTGAAACATATTAAATAATATGTCATTAAGAATTTAATCATGAATCTAAAACTATTCAACGGGGAACACAAGAAAAAAATATCAGGGAATCAATTTTGGTCACACATTTTAAATCCAAAACTTCAAAGATAATTCAGAAAATAGCAACACATTTAATATTATTATAACTATTTGTGAAACATATTAAATTATAAGTGTGTGAATCCGTGCATTGTTGTGGGTGTGTTAAAATTTGTAAGGTTTGGTTTCGACAACTTATACATTAGTATTCTTCTAAATGTTTTTAAAAGTTTGTATACATGTTTTTCAATATTCTAAGTGTAAAGCTTATTGAAAGGATGATGCACTCAAAACAGATCAATTCTTTCTTGCATGCATGCACTCAGTGCAAAGTAGAAGTTGCTTCGGAAGTTTTACACCCTGCATCAGAAATAATCTAAGTATAAAATCTTCGGAAGCCAAGATCAATATCTTCTAAAGCCAAAAGTAAAGTCTTCCGAAGCCTATGAAGTGAAGATAGATTTCTTTTGAAAATTTTGAAGAACATTCTTTCTCTTATATACTTTCCATAAAGCTAACCAACTTTTCGCTAGAACTCTGATGACTCACCAACTTATACAAGTTAGTGAATGGTCCATGTTTTTTTGTAACTGTACATTGAGGCCTTGAGTCAGTAACATTCTACTTTATGTACTTTTATCCTTTTTATAATATATTAGGATGTGAGCTATGACATGTCATAATCACTAGTCAAAAGATAGATTTGTCTTTTGACTCTACATTGACTTTGTTGTCTAGATCAAATGTATTCAGCTGGTCTTCTAACTATGGTCGTCTGTAGGATGTAGTATAAAGTGTCTCAATTCCTTGTAACTTTTTTCTTATGCTTTATATCACTTGTAATAGAACTTGAGAAGCAATATACTACAATCTTAAAAACCAAACATCTTTGTTTTTTTAAGTTTTTGTCTCTTGTTTACTTGTGTTTATAGTATCATAATCAAGTCCCGATTCCCTATTAGATCTATTAAATGTTCTAAACAGTCTCCTCATTATGAGACTAAGTGTATTGACCATCCTTTAAATGATCATACAAGTGGTATCAGAGCATCCTAGGCTCTTTATTGTAAGATCTCTCCATCTTAGATCCCTAAGTCTCACAAAACACTTAACAACTCATGGCAGCTCTCATAAAGGCTTATATAGAAATCGGATCCATGACAAAGTCCCCACTAATCACTCCTAAAGACTATTATACTTGGTGTCAAAGAATGGAAGGCTTTATCAAGTCTCAAGACTCCAAGTGGTGGGAATTTGTGGTCTCTAGGCTTTACATACCAAACACCTCTTCAGCTGCTACAGAAGGTGGTATGATTCCAAAGAAGGTGGCTAACTATTTTGAAGAAGATAGAAAATGAATAGATATAGATCAGAAAGCCATGACTACCCTTCAAACTGCTCTTCCAAACTCCATATTCAAGTGCTTCAAGAAGTGCAAAACTGCTAAGAAACTGTGGGATGCACTGAAGCTCATGTATGAGGGATCCACCGAAGCAAAAGAGAACAAGAAAGACCTCTTAAAGCATCAACTTCACCTTCAAAATAGGTGAAACCATGAGTCAACGATACTTCAGGTATGTTGAAACTCACCAAGGGAGAGTTTCACTCAAGGAGGTCCATTCCAAGAGACAAGCTCTTCACAAGTGTAACACCCCGAATTTTTGTTTAAACGAAAGGAAAAGAAACGTAAATAGAAATAATAGATAATGAGCACAAGTGGAGGGGGATAAAGTGTACAAAGTACAAAACCTTATTATTTTAAGGTTTAAAGGGGCATGGTCGCCCATCCCTTCTTCACCATCTCCATTCGGCTGAAAGGAAGAAAGAAGAGAGAGAAAGCCCTCGGTTCTAGAGAGAGAAAGAGGAAGAAGCAGCTGCAAAGGTGAGTTTTCTCTTATATGAGCTCGGTTTCAGCTGGGTTTCAAGTTCTTGACCGAAGTTCTTGGTGTTTAGTGTTTGTTTTCGGGATTTAAGAGCTGAATTGAAGGTGGGTCTCGAACTTGAAGTGTGTTGCTCAAAGGCTGCTCAAGGTGAGTTTCTAAAACCCGTCTTTTACTGATTTTCAACTTGTTTGGGGCTATTATGCATACCAAGAAAATGTTTTCAAGTAAAACCATGAGTTTCAGCCTATTGTTCGATGATGTTCTGTGTATGTATGTTTTAGAGTTGGTTTATGGGTTAGTGTTGATGTTTAGCATGCTTAGGTTCCCTTAGCATGTTAGATCTATGCTTGGGTATTATTAGACTGATAATCGGGTGATGTTAGTAGCATAGAAAACATTTCATAATGTTCTAATACGCATGAATAGTGGCCCATGCGCCTAACATGTTAGCCATGCGCCTAAACAGTGTTCCCATGTGCCTAAACATGATGAATTATGCTTGATGTGTGCATGGTGATGTGATGAAATTATGATGTGTATATGTGTGAGTGATGTGTTATCTTTCTTTGTCAAAGAGTTTTCAAAATGTACGTATTGTGTTTTATAATACTGTAGAGATTAATGAAGAGGTTGATGCAACCTAAACATCCAATGTCTATCCTGCATGCTGCACAAGTGCATTGAAGAAGAATGCTTAGGAAGTTTTACACATGCAACAGAAAATACTCTAAGTGTAAAATCATCCGAAGCCAAGACCAATATCTTCTGAAGCCAAATATGAAGTCTTCTGAAGCCTCAGAGACAATGTCTTCCAAAGTATAACTCATGAAGACAGATTTCTTCCGAAGACTTTTAATACATGCTTTATCTGATGTACTTTTCCATAAAGCCGGACACCTTTCCGATGCACCTCTGTAAGGTCACCAACTTACATGAATTGGTGAAAAGGTCCATGCTTTTGGTAACTGTACATTGAGGTCTTGAGTCTGTAACTTTCTACTTCATGTACTTTATCCTTTTTTTAATAGATAAGGATGTGAGCTATGGCATGTCATAGTCACAAGTCAAAAGGCAATCTGCCTTTTGACTCTACAATTAATTTTGTTTTGTGTCTAGTCAATTGTATCCAACTCGCTTTCAAAATATAGCCGGCTGTAGGATGTAGTATAAGTATCTCATGTTCTTGTATCTTTCATATATGCTTTGTAACATTTGTAATAGAACATACAGAAAGCAATATACTGCATTCTTGAAAACCATATACTTGTGTTCTTTGTGTTCTGTCTCTTATATTGCTTGTGTTCTTAGTATCTTACCTTGGTTAATCCAGTTTACTGTTTGATTAAGTTTTAGTTAATCTCCTCTTTGTGTTGTTGTATTGTAACCGACCCCCTTCAATGGTCCTACATTTGGTATTAGAGCTTTCAGGCTCCTGATATAAGATCTCACCATCTTAAGATCCCTCACACACACAAATACTAAACTTTTCAAATGGCAACCATTTCCAAGACTGATATGGAAACTGGAACCATGACCAAGTCCCTACTGATCACTCTTGATAAGTTTGATACCTGGTGTTTGAGAATGGAAGGTTTCATCAGGTCTCTTGATTCAAGAATGTGGGAGTCTATTGAAAATGGACCTTTCATACCCAGCACCCCTTTTGCTACTGGTGCTGGTATGATCCCAAAAGATATGGCTAACTACTCTGATGAAGATAGGAAAAGAGTAGAGATTGACAGAAAAGCCATGATAGCTCTTCAAACTGCCCTTCCAAACTCTATGTACAGAGGTTTCAAGAAGTGCAAAACAGCCAAGCAGTTGTGGGATGCACTGAAACTGATGTATGAGGTTCCTCTGAAGCCAAGGAGGACAAGAAGGATCTCCTGAAGCAGCGGTTTGAAAACTTCACCTTCAAAATAGGTGAAACCATGACTCAGCAGTACTTCAGGTATGTTGAGATTGTGGATACTCTAGTGGATGGAGGAGTTTCTCTTGATAATAGAGATATTTTAAGGAAGTTCATGTCCTCACATCCTAGGCAATGGACACACTATTGTGTGGTGATCAAGAGAACTGAAAATCTCAAAACTCTTACACTGACAGAGTTATATGGGATTCTCAGTGGCTACCAGATGGAGATGAACATGTAAGGTTCATTTGGCAACTCCAACAATCAAATGGGTTCAACCCTACATGTGGTCGAAAAGGATAGCATAGAACCCAAACATCATCTCTTATGCTACCCTGACAACTCACTAAAGGGTCCTTTCATCACCTTCCCAGAGACACCAAGAGAGAACTACACTCAAGGAAGCCTATTCTAAGAGACAAGCTCTTCTCAAGCTTTTGTGTCTTCTGATGAAAGTTGTGACAACTCTCTTTTCACTCTTGAAGACCTGGAGTGTATTCATCAAGATGATATGGAATACATGGAAATAGTCTAGCAGGTGACTCTTCTCAGTCACAGAGCCAAGAAGTTCTACAAGAAGACTGGAAGGAAGTTCCCAAGCAATGCAACCAGTGGAAAGTTTGGCCTGGACAAAGGCAAAGTCAAGTGTTACAACTGTAACTTGATGGGCCATTTTGCCAAAGAGTGTAAGGCACCTAGAGAAAATGGTGGCCAAACACAGTCCAGACCAAACTACACCGACAAAGCTCTGCAGAATGAGAAGTCAAAGCAATAGGCTGCTGTTGCTGTTGAAGAAAGAGGCTTTGACTGGAGCTTTCAGGTGGAAGATACTTCTCCAAACCAAGCACTAATGGCAGATCATGATGAAGCCAAGGTATTGGAACATCTTTGTACTCCTGAATGCATTGCTAAAGTTAACAGATACAGGTCCTAGAACTTGGAACTGAGATCTGACCTTGAGTCCTTAAACATTTTAAAATCTGATTTTAGAAAGTCTGAAAATGATTATAAGCTAAAGATAGAGGACTTAGAGAAAACCATTTCAGTTCTAAAACATGAACACACATATTTTAGGACTCAAATCAAAGATCTCATAACCAAGTTAACTGAGTGCCAGGCTGAGCTTATGATCAGCAAAACCAGGGCAGAAAAGAGTGTTCGTGAAGAAGAGACCTTTAAGAATAGGATATCCTCATCCCTGCACAACAAAGTGTGCTATCAAAACAGGCAGGGACTGGGATCCAATAAGATAGCTCCTCCACACACAATCTTGTTAGTAAGATCTCCTAGGTGTGGAACTTGTGAAGATGAGCTTCCTCTTATAGATCCTATGAGTGAAGAGGATGAAGAAGAGATAGTGAAGAATCCCTCTGAGAAGAGTGAAGAGGAGGATTCCAAGAAGGGCCACTATCCTTCTGAGGAGAAAAAGAAGACTGTAATGACCAAGTCCATGAGAAAGAACTTGATTAGAAAAAGCAAAAGAAAGGCAAGGAACGCTCAAGAGATCAAGGCTACTTTTGACTCTAAGCAGAAACAAGTTTTTATATCTGTAGGGTTTAAAGTGGTAGGGACTGAAGACATCAACCAAAACTCTTCTGCTAAGAGTTTTGGTTCTTGTTCAACTCATCTTACTAACAAGAAGAAGACTGATCTGCTGTGTACCACTGCTGCACAGCCTGGACCATCAAACTCCAAGCACAGTTTTCAGCCTAAGAGGACTGTCTCAGCATCTGCAAAGATGAAGGTAGAGAAGGGATGTGACCAAAGACAGTCTTGTTCTCAGGAAAAGGCTCTTGTGAAGAAGAAGATGAATTGTGTCATGTGTGACAGTACCACTCACATTGCTAAGGATTGTCCATACAATCCTAAAGGTACTGTCCATATGACCAAAACAAAGACTTCAAAGGGTCTCAAGAAGATTCAAGCTTCGGAAGGAAAATCTGTTTCCCTCGAAAGCTCCAAATCTAATAAGAAGGCAAGTGGAAAATTTCCTTCGGAAGAGAAGTTGGTCTCGGAAGAAAGGAGTTCTTCCGAAGCACTAAAGTCTGTTGCAGTGTCTACAGAATCTTTCGAAGGCTCATTCATCAAAACTTCCAAAGTTCCAAAAGCTTCTGAAGTTTTGAAGGTCAAGTCCAAGACTCCAAAGGTGGTGTGGATGTCTAAGAAAGACCAAGTGACTGAGATTTCTCCATCAACAACAGCTCAAGATCCTCTTAGTACAACCATAGGATCTATTGCTGTTGAATTACATTCTGTAAATAAGCCCAAGACAAGCAAGGCTTGGGTTTCCAAGTGTAACTAATCATTTTCTTTGTGCAGGGACATCTGAAGACAAACAAAAATGTCTGGATCATAGACAGTGGCTGTTCCAGGCACATGACAGGCAATAGGTCACTACTCCAGAACTTTGAAAGGATTGATGGAGTACCAGTTGCTTTTGGAGGAGATGAAGGTGGTTACATTTCTAAAAAGGGCAAGGTCACAAATGGTAAGCTCAGCATAGAAAAGGTAAACTTTGTCAAGGAGCTTCGATACAATCTTCTGAGTGTATCTCAATTTTGTGATCAGAGTCATAACATGCTCTTTACTGAGCATGAGTGCATTGTTCTTAAGCCTGGTGTGGTCATTCCTCATGATCATATCCTACTTAGAGCCCCCAGGAAAGGAAACATGAACAAGATGGACTTGCAAGAAACCTCTCCCTCTAGAGAAGTTTCATGCTTTCTGTCTAAAGCAAATAGTGATGAGTCTTTCCTATGGCATAAAAGAATATGCCATGTAAACTTTAAGAACATGTATAAATTAATTAAGTGTGATTTGGTAACTGGATTGCCAAAGAAAGAGTTTACAAGTGATGACCACTATGTTGCATGCCTGAAGGGAAGCAGCATAAGGTTTCTCATAAGCCTAAGGAAAGAAACTCCATCACTACACCCCTACACTTGTTACATATGGATCTCTTTGGCCCCACCAGTGTAATGAGTTTAGGAAGGACCTCTTATTGTTTAGTGATCATAGATGACTTTACAAGATTCACTTGGTTCTTCTTCCTTAGAACTAAGGATGAGACTCCTGAGATTCTGAAGAATTTCATCTTAAAGATTGAGAATCAATCTGATCACAAGGTCAAAATCATAAGATGTGATCAAGGAACTAAATTTAAGAACCAAATTCTTGATACATTTTGTGATGAAAATGGTATTACAAGACAATTCAGTGCTCCTAGGACTCTTCAGCAGAATGGTGTTGCTGAGAGGAAAAACAGGACTTGCTGTGATCCCTCAGCTTAGGATCCACAAGTCTCGCCCCACCACCAACATCATTGGAGATGTAGTCACAGGGGTAAGTACAAGAGGACAAACCCATAAAGCAAATGTTTGTCTTCACTCTTGTTTCTTATCCCAGATAAAGCCAAAGAAACTTGATGAGGCTCTAAAGTATGGAAGTTGGGTTGAAGCTATGCAACAAGAGCTGCTTCAATTCAAATGGCAGAAAGTTTGGAACCTTTGTCCTCTTCCTTCTAGGAAGACTACCATTGGAACCAAATGGGTGTTTAGGAATAAGAAAGATTATAGAGGCATCATCATCAAGAACAAAGCTAGACTGGTTGTTCAAAGATACACACAAGAAGAAGGGATTGACTACACTTATGTCTTTGCTCCAGTGGCAAGATTAGAAGCTGTTAGGATATTCCTGGCATTTGCTGCATCCAAGAACTTTAAGGTTTTTCAGCTTGATGTGAAGTGTGCCTTTTTATATGGAGTGATAGATGAAGAGGTATATGTCAAACAGCCACCTGGTTTTATAGATCCTGATCATCCTGATTATGTCTGCAAGCTTGACAAAGCTCTCTATGGGCTACATCAGGCACCCAAGAAATGACATGAGACACTATCTGAGTATCTCTATAAATATGGATACAGGAGAGGTACTATAGATGGAACTCTTTTCATCAAAAGACATGGAAATGAGATATTGCTAGTCCAAGTGTATATGGATGACATCGTCTTTGGTTCAACTAATCCAAAGCTATGTAAAGACTTTGAGAAGCTGATGAAAGACAGATTTGAAATGTGTGCCATGGGGGAACTCAATTTCTTTTCGGGAATTCAAGTGAAGCAAGTTGAAGATGGCATCTTCATAAGTCAGTCAATGTATGTTCAGGACATACTCAAGAGGTTCAACATGACTGATTGTAAGATTGCTAAGACACCCATAGCCAGAAACCACTCCCTTGGTCCTGATCTTGAGGGGGAGTGTGTAGATGAACACTTATACAGGGCTATGATTGGGTCTCTTATGTATCTTACTGCTAGCAGGCCTGATATTATGTTTGCTACATGCATAGGTGCAAGATATCAAGCCAACCCTAAGATGTCTCACCTTATCACTGTTGAAAGGATGCTAAGATACCTCAAAGGTTCTTCAACACTTGGTTTATGGTATCCTAAGAATTCTGACTTCAATCTGTATGCTTATACAGATAGTGATTATGGTGGTTGCAATATGACTGCAAAGTCTACATCTGGGGGATGTCAATTCCTTGGTGGAAGGGTTGTCTCATGGCAATGCAAGAAACAATCCTGTGTCTCTGCATCAACTGCTGAAGCTGAATACATTGCTGCTGCTAGCTGCTGTGCTCAAGTACTTTGGATTCAGAATCAGATGTTGGACTATGGGTTAAACTTCAAGGAGACTCCTATTCACATAGACAACAACAGTGCTATCTCAATCATAGAAAATCCTGTGCAGCACTCAAGGACAAAGCACATCAATATCAGGTATCATTTAATAAGAGATAACTATGGAAAGGGATTAATTAAACTAGTCAAAATTCACACAGATGAACAATATGCTGATCTGTTTACAAAGGCTTTTGATGAACACAGATTTAAATATCTAATATCAGCTATTGGGATGATAAACTTTGAGTAAGCTTTTCTTAAAACTAATTCTTATGATTTCTTAAAATATGTGTGTCCTAAGTTGTCTAGTTCATCACCTTCATAAGCTCATGTTTTCTTTGGATGAAAATTTCTTTTTGAAGACTTTCCTTAGATTTTTGAAAATTTCTGATACTTCGGAAGTTATGCTTTTAACTTCGTAAGAAAATCATGCCTTCAAAATAAACAACTGTCTAAGAAATTTACCTTCGGAAGAGCTTTCAGATATATCTTCCGAAGCTTAAATACTTGTCTCAGACACTTACTTATTTTCAAGGACCATTTACTTCCAAAGCAAAATTAACTCTCAAAAGCTTTGTTGTCTTATATACAAAGCATTCAAGTTTTAATTTCTCTTCCGAAGCAAAATTTTCAAAACTCTCAGGAAATTCTTCCGAAGTTATTTTAGTTTCGGAAGCTTTTTGACTTCCAAGAAAACTTCTTTTTGAGCAAAAGTAAACTACTTTTTCAAAGGTGGGAACAACATTCAGATTTCAAAGTTTATCCTCTTTCATTAAACTTTATCTGAAAATCCCTCTCACATATAAACCCAACGGTTTCCCCCTCTTTCTATCATCTATTCTTCTTCCAAACCTAAAAACCGAAAAAAAAAATTTCTCTCTGAAATTTCATTCTTCCTTCTTTCTTCATCTCTAAGCTACCTCAAAATGGCCAACCTTGCTCATAGAAATGATCCCAACTTTACCATGCAACTATACAGACAACATAATCAGGTTGCTCTATTAAGCTTTGAGAAAGATCCTCATTTTTCAGAGGTTTGTCGTTTCTTAGCTCTGTCTAACTACTTCACCTCCCTAACCATTGATCCTCCACTCTATGAGGATTATCTGCTAGAATTCTGGAAAACCTGCCAAAGGTTGTTTAGGATGGGGAGAAGGCACTGTCTGCCACAGTGCAGGGGAGAACAGTCTTCATCACTCCGGCCATCATCAACATGCATCTTCAGCTGGATGATGAAGAAGGTGAGGTGTTCTTCCCAAAGGAAGCTGTCAATCATTCCTTTGAGCAGATGGGATATGAGGGAGATTTCTCTGTAAAGACCTTTAGGAAAGGGAAGGTCTCATCCCCATGGAGATTCCTGCTCCATGTGGTCATCCACAACTTACAAACAAGCATAGTGGATGGGACCAGATTCCTGAAGATCTCTCCTTCATAATCCATGGAATGGTTCAGGGGGTCAAATTCAGGTATTTCCAGTTTGTTTATAAAAATTTACTTGCTAATTTAGGCTCCTTAGAGTATTACATGTTTCCTAGATATGTCCAATACATTCTTAACTGTGAACTGGGCTCACAGTTGAGGGAAACAGGTAACATTCTTAAATTGGGACAGATGAATCCCGACATCATTAAAATACTGAGAAAGCCCACTATTGGCTTCTCTGGGGTAGAAACAGCCCTTGTCCCAAAAATGTTAGAGCTCATTGCTCAAGGTGACAACCTAGCAGCACAAGCTAGTGTTGAGCCCACACGTGCTACCTCCCAACCACCCACACAACCTCAAATCACCATCACTTACCAAAGAAAATCCAAACGAACCCCTGCTCAAACTATTCAGTCTGTGGAGGCCTCCATATACTCACCCATACAGGAAGAAGTGGACACTGGAGCTCCCACTTCTCCTGAGGAGCAAACTATTGATACATGTATGTCCCTAGATCATGATATGAAATGTAACAGATCTGGTTTATCTGATTCTGGTGTAATTTGATATGACTTATGAAATGATATTGGGTGTTTGTGATTTGTAATGATTAATATTTCATTAATAAGTTGATATTAAATTAATTAATTAGGTTAGTGATAGATTGAATGTTTACATATAATGTTTACTAATTAATACATTCAAACTTATAATAATGAAGTTATCATGCGAATGGCCCATGCGAATGGACCATAAGCATGAACACCTACATACGAATGACTCAGTCGCACGACTGAAACAGGAGACTGGATCAGTCGTATGATTGTAACATAAGATTGGCTCAGTCGCACGACTGAACACTCAGTCGTGCGAATGAATCAACCGCATGGCTCAATCGCACGACTGAACCATACTAATGGTTCAGTCGCACGATTGAATAATACCAACCTATAATACAACTCAATTCGTGAAAAATAAGAACTCTCGATCAATTACGATTCCAGACGTACCCTAGCCGTCCAGAAACCTCCCAATTCGTTCTCCAAGTTCATAGAACACATTAGATCGATTTCCAATCGATTTCTAACGTTAGTTTCAATTCTTTATTGATTCTTCGTGTGTTCTCACTGATTGGATCGCCAATCAAATAGGATTCCGCACTATTTGATCTGGTATACACGCTAATCTCTAGGTATTTCGTTCAAATACCAGGTCCTAACAAGTGGTATCAGAGCGACACAGGGCTGAATCTCAGTGGATCGTGGCAGCAAGGAGCATCCAGGCACATGACAGGAAACAGAGCTCTTTTATCAAATGTCAAACAAATAAAAGGAGGGCATGTTTCGTGCAGGATCGTTCAAGGGCTTGAACACAATTACAACACAATAACACAATGAGAAGATTAATTAAACTTTAATCAAACAGTGAACTAGGTAACCAAAGGTGATACAAAGAACACAAGTAAAGCAAGAGACAGAACAAGAGAGTATAGTTTTCAAGGGAGCAGTATATTGCTTTCTCAAGTTCTTTTACAAGTGTTACAAAGCATACCGAAAGATACAAGAACTTGGAATACTTATACTACAACCTACAGCCGGCTATACTATGAAAGCCAGCTGGATACAATTGACTAGACACTAACAAAATCAATTGTAGAATCAAAAGGCATATCTGCCTTTTGACCTTGTGACTATGACATGCCATAGCTCACATCCTTATACATTACAAAAAGGATAAAGTACATAAAGTGGAAAGTTTCAGACTCAAGACCTCAATGTACAGTTACCAAAAGCATGGACCTTTTCACCAACTCTTGTAAGTTGGTGACTTATCAGAGACGCAGCAGAAAAGGTGCTTTATGGAACAGTACATCAGATAAAGCATGTGTACTAAAAGTCTTCAGAAGAAATCTGTCTTTATAGAGTGAAGCTTCGGAAGACTTTGTCTCTTGAAGCTTCGGAAGACTTCATGTTTTGCTTCGGAAGATATTGGTCTTGGCTTCGGAAGATATTACACTTAGAGTATTTTCTAATGCTTTGTGTAATTCTTCCGAAGCATTCTTCACTTCAGTACTTAGTGCATGTTGCTGAAACACTTAGGCAGTTTTGGGTTGCATCAGACTTCAGGAATCCTTACAAACTCCCCCTAGGCTGATGCTACCAAAACACTTAGAAGATCTTTAAATGTTTGTAGTCTTCAGAACAATCAAGACCATTCCTTTCTTCATTTGATGGTCAGGATCATCAAGACTCTCATAGTTTCTTCTCATTTCAAAGAGATCATGCGGAGGTAAGTTGATTATGTCTTGCCATGAGTAGACATTTTCAATACCTTGATCTCTGATAACATTCCATCTTTCTGGATTGGTAGAGTAAGTCCAGGATAAGATGGGTGTCTCAGTTGCTAGAGGAGCCACTTGCATAGGAGTTGATTGGGCTGCCTCATCATGCACTTCCTCAGGTTGATCTGATGCAGCCTGGGGTGTAGAGGTAGATGACTTTGGCTTCTTCTTTTTAGTCTTTGGTTTAGAAGCCATTTTCTTCTTCCTCTTTAATGTCTTTAACTGAGAAGACTGGTCTGCAGCACCATGTTGATCATCAGTGTCTTTCTCAGTTGGGTGTTCCTCCCTCACAGGTTCAAAGGAGAGGGAGTTTGACCCTATCTTGGATCAGAAGATGAAGTTTGCTGAGGCTCAGCTGGAGGTTCTGGTTCAGGTGTCTCTGGTTGTTCAAACTTGACCTCCACTTCAGGTGGGACTTGACTTGGAAGAGAGTGCAAGTCAATGAGTTCACCACTTTTAATCTTCTGCTTGATCACCCTTATATGCTCATCCATTGTAGATAGAGACATGGGACCAAGTCTCCTTCCCGAGAATCCATATGACTTCAAGAAGCTCATCATTCTTTGTCTGTCAGCAGACTTCTTTGCATTCTTTTGAATGATGGCTCTTGACTTTGCAGCTTCTTCCCTTAGCTTCCTTTTGTTGTTTTTCTTTCTTTGATAGCTCAAGCTCAAGTTGCTTTAAGTACTCAAACTCAATGAAGTCATAGGACAGGGGAAGAAGTGTATTTGCCTGATAGAAGCCTGTGGCACTCAGGTAGTTTATCATTTTGATTCTATCCTCTTCTTTATCTACCTGAGGTTCTTGTGGAGCCACATCTTCCTGTGCAGGACTTTCTTGAACAGGAGAGAGTGGGAGTATGCTTGTGAAGTCTTTTCTGTCTCCTCTCCTCTTTGAATTTGAGAAGTAACCTTGCATCCTCTTTCTCCTTTATCTCTCTTGACACTTCCATGTCAGCCAGTTCATTCAACTCTTCTAAGGGGAGGGAGATGATTTCATCAACATCATAGTTCCTGGTCTGTAAATAATTAATCCTGACTGCCCTTTGTTCATCATTTTGAGTATTTGGTCTGGGGGCAGCCCTGATTGCAGCTTGCATGAATTTTGATGACCCAGAAGAACTTTCTCCCCTTAGCCTCCTTTTCCTCTCTCTCTCTTCCTCCTCAATTCCTCAGGAGTCATTATCCTTTTCCCTTTGTCACCAACAGACCTTTGTGACTCAGGGTGGATTGAGGCTTGGCCTTCATTGCTTGGTGTAGCTTCCATGCTCTGGCCAGAGAGAGGCTGAGAAACACCTTCACCAGCAGGTGTCTCAGATGGAGTTTGGACCTCTGCAGCAGTTGTTGATGGTGAGACAAGGGTCTCAGGTTCTGCCACTGGGCCTTCAGCCAAGGTTTCCCCGATGAAACTAATCTTAGGGTCCACCTCAACATCCAGTTGACCGATGACATTGCCTGATTGCCTAAGTCTTCTTCTTAGAGAGAACTCTGCAAGGATCCTGTCTTGGATTCTTTGAGCCAGCCTGTCAGCTTGTCTAGATTTGCTTGGATTGACAAGTGGCATGTTGACTAAATCCAGTCCTTCATAGAAGCTCAGGCTTTGGAACTGAAAGACTTCTTGTTGGCCTTGAACTCTGTGAAGTATGAGGGCTCTTCTGTCATCATCATACCTCCATCTGATGATGTAGTTGGCATTCCATGTGGTGGAGATGAGACAGCCCTTGGTATACCTTCCTCAAAGAGACTCCTGATGAGAGAGTCTATAGAGTCCACTTAATGTGAACTTGAGGAAGTTGCTGAGAATGCACAACAACAAGTGAGGATGGTGAGTCCTCTATGTCCATTCTCTTTGAAGAACTCCCAGGTTCTGTGGTTGTGATAACTTTCTCCCCCTTTTTGTAGCATCACCCACTTGCATAGGTGAGCTGGAGGATAATCAGTCACTTCCACAGGTTCTTGTGTTCCTGGTTGAGCTCTCCTTAAAGGTCTCTCAGCTAGTTTTTCCTGCAGATATGAAATCTGGAGTTGTTGATCATTGACCCTGTTTTGTAAGGTAGTCACCTGAGATTCCAAGTGACTAACCTAGAGACTAGATAGGTGCATGTTTGTGACAATTTTTGTACCTTTAGTCTCAAATTCCCCACATCTTCATCAGAAGAATCCCTGGGGGATGAGAGTATTGGACCAAAGTCCTCTCTCTCACCACCACTTGAGTTTCTTTGCTGCTGGTTTTCCTCTGCTCACTGGCAACCTCAATTAAGATGCCAATGGGCTGAGTTGCCATGGTTGAGGTCTTAATGATGTAATCACTTTCAAAAGTGAGAGCCTCTTCCATATGGACATCCTGAACAGGTTCAGATGTGTCCCTCAATAATAGGGGACTGATGAGGGATAGACTGAGGAGAGTCAGAGGTACTCATCTCTCTTTGAGTAGGGGAGGAGAAGAGAGACTCATGGTACTCACTGAATCCTAAGTCTCATCAGTGTAGAAGGATAGGTTGGGAATTGGTTGGTTTAGATCCAAAGGCTGGGGATGGTAGCTGTCCCCTGAAGGTTGTTCACTTGAGTGTTGAGACTCAGAGTGAAAGCTTACGGTTGTTGGGCTAATGAGCTCATCAGGTTGAGCTTGAGGAACCTCAGCCCTGATAGGTAAAGTTGTGGGAGTGGTTTGCTCCTCAGGAGAAGTGGGAGCTCTGGAGTCCACTTCTTCCTGTAAGGTTGAGTATTTGGGGGCCTGCACAGACTCAATAGCCTGAGCAGGGGTTCGTTGGGATTTTCGTTTGTAGGTGATGAATATTGGAGGTTGTGAAGAGGGTAGGAGAGCAGTAGGTGTGGGTTCAACACTAGCTTGGACTGCTATGTTGTCACCTTGAGCAATGAGCTCTAACATTTTTGGGACTAGGGCTGGTTCTTTCTACCCCTGAGAAGCCTACAGTTGGCTTCTTCATAATTTTAAGATGCCGGGCTTCATCTGTCCCAGTTTAAGAATATTGCCTGTTTCCCTCAACTGTGAGCCCAGTTCACAGTTAGAATGTGTTGAACATATCTAGGAAACATGTAATACTCTAAGGAGTCTAAGTTTGCAAGTAAATTAGTATAAACAAATTGTGAATACCTGAACTTGACCCCCTGAACCATCCCATGAACTATAAAGGAGAGATCCTCAGGAATCTGGTCCCATCCACCATGCTTGTTTGATAAGCTGTGGATAACCACATGGAGCAGGTATTTCCACTGGGATGAGACCTTCCCTTTCCTGAAGGTCTTTACAGAGAATCTCCTTCATAGCCCATCTGCTCGAAGGAATGATTAACTGCTTCTTTGGGAAGAACACTTCACCTGCTTCATCATCCAGCTGAAGATGTCGGTTGATGATGGCCGAGTGATGAAAATTGTTCTCCCCTGCACTGTGGCAGACAGTGCCTTCTCCCCATCCATAATGACCTCTTGGCAGGTCTTCCAGAATTCAAGCAAATGATCCTCATATAGAGGAGGATCAATGGTTAGGGAGGTGAAGTAGTGAGACAAAGACAAGAAACGGCAAACCTCTGAGAAATGAGGATCTTTGTTAGAGCATAACAAAGCAACCTGATTGTGTTGTCTGTGTAGCTGCATGGCAAAGTGAGGATCATTTCTGTGTGTAAGGTCAGCCATTGTGAGGTAGCTCAGAGATGAAGAGAAAGAATGGAAGGAAATTTCAGAGAGAAAGCTTTGGGTTTTAGGTATGGAAGAAAAGCAGATGATAGAAGAGGGGGGAAACCGTTGGGTTTATATGAGAGAGAAGGATTTCAGATAAAGTTTAATGAAAGAGGATAAACTTTGAAATCCGTATGTCGGTCCCACCTCTGAAAAAGTAGTTTACCTTTTTGCTCAAAAGTAGTTTTTTTCTTGGATTCTAAAAGCTTCCGAAAGTAATTTGTCTTCGGAAGTTTTGATTGAAAAAGCTTCCGAAGCTAAAGTGACTTCGGAAGAATTTTCCTGAGAGTCTTAAAGATTTATGCTTCGGAAGAGAAATAAACTTTTGAATGCTTTGTATAAGAATGAACAAAGCTTCCGAAAGTAATTTTTGCTTCGGAAGGAAAAAGTCCTTAAAAATGAATAAGTGTCTAAGTTAAGAATTTTAAGCTTCGGAAGATAAATTTTGACTTCTTCCGAAGGTAAAATTTCTTAGACAGTCATTTATTTTGAAGACATATTTTTCTTCCGAAGGTAAAATGTTATCTTCCGAAGTATCAGTAATTTCCAAGAATCTAAGGAAAGTCTTCAAAAAGTTTTTTTTTTATTCAAAGAAAACATGAGCTTATGAAAGTGATGAACTAGACAACTTAGGACACACATATTTTAAGAAGAAATAATTAGAATTAGTTTTAAGAAAAAGTCTACTCAAAGTTAATCATCCCATAGCTGATATCAGATACTTAAATCTCTGTTCATCAAAAGCTTTTGTGATAGATCAGCATATTGTTCATCTGTGTGACTTTGACTAGTTTAATTAACCCCTTTTCATAGTTATCTCTTATTAAATGATACCTGATGTTGATGTGTTTGGTCCTTGAGTGCTGCACAAGGTTCTCAGTGATAGAGATAGCACTGTTGTTGTCTATGTGGATAGGAGTCTCTTTGAAGTTAAATCCGTAGTCTAGCATCTGATTTTGAATCCAAAGCACTTGAGCACAGCAGCTTGCAGCAGCATGTATTCAGCCTCAGCAGTTGATGCAGACACACAGGTTGTTTCTTGCATTGCCATGAGACAACTCTTCCACCAAGGAATTGACATCCCCCAGATGTAGACTTTGCAGTCATGTTGCAACAGCCACCATAATCACTGTCTGTGTAGGCATACAGATTGAAATTAGAATCTTTGGATACCATAAACCAAGTGTTGAAGCACCTTTGAGGTATCTTAAAATCCTTTTCACAGTGATTAAGTGAGACATCTTAGGATTTGCTTGATATCTTGCACAAATACATGTAGCAAACATGATATCAGGCCTGCTAGCTGTAAGATACATAAGAGACCCAATCATAGCCCTGTATAAGTGCTCATCTACACACTCCCCCTCAAGATCTGGACCAAGGAGTGGTTTCTGGCTATGGTGTCTTAGCAGTCTTACAATCAGTCATGTTGAACCTCTTGAGTGTATCTTGAACATACTTTTACTGACTTATGAAAATGCCATCTTCAACCTGCTTCACTTGAATTCCCAGAAAGAAATTAAGTTCTCCCATTGAACTCATTTCAAATCTATCTTTCATCAGCTTTTCAAAGTCTTTGCAGAGCCTTGAATTGGTTGAGCCAAAGATGATGTCATCCATATATACTTGAACTAGCAGAATGTCGTTTCCTTGTCCTTTGATGAGAGAGTTCCATTTATAGTACCTCTCCTGTAACCATGTTTACAGAGATACTCAGACAGTGTCTCATACCACTTCCTGGGTGCCTGATGCAGCCCATAGAGAGCTTTGTCAAGCTTGCAGACATAATCAGGATGATCAGGATCTACAAACCAGGTGGTTGTTTGACATAAACCTCCTCATCAATCACTCCATATAAGAAAGCACACTTTACATCAAGTTGGTAGACCTTGAAGTTTTTGGATGCAGCAAATGCCAGGAATATCTAACAGCTTCTAGTCTAGCTACAGGAGCAAAGACATCAGTGTAGTCAATCCCTTCTTCTTTGTGTATCTTGAACAACTAGTCTTGCCTTGTTCTTGATGATGATTCCTCTATCATCCTTTTTATTCCTAAAAACCCATTTGGTTCCAATGGTAGTCTTCCCATGAGGAAGAGGACAAAGGTTCCAAACTTTCTGTCTTTTGAATTGAAGCAGCTCTTGTTGCATAGCTTCAACCCAATTCCATCCTTTAGAGCCTCCTCAACTTTCTTTGGCTCTAAATGGGATAGAAAACAAGAGTGAAGACAAAACATTGCTTCATGGGTTTGCCCTCTTGTCTTTACCCCGGAGATACATCTCCAATGATGTTGTGGTAGGATGAGACTTGTGGATCCTTAGCTGAGGGATCACAGCAAGTTGCTGAGATAGATCCAAATTTGAGAAATTTAGATCTGGTCTTGAAGATTGATCCTCCACATTATCACACCTATCAAGATTAACTTGATCCAATGAGTGTGTGACATCATTGATGTTGTCATCTATGGTATGGTTATTAGCATCAAGAAATTCTTGATCACTATCACCATCACCATTGTTGTCTTCTGCAATTGAGATGTCTTTATCTGGTTGAGAAGCCTCTGAACTGGAATTTGAAGGATGCCAGATGTATCAGCTGGATTTGTCATTGTTGTGCTGATAGAAACCTCATTGCTAAGTAGTTTCAACTGGAGTTGCTAAGGTCTTCCTAGCTCAAATCTTGGATCAGGATCACCTGTATTTAAATTTTCCAGATCCTGAAACATGCTCACAAGATTTATTAAAACAGTTGGTAAAAAACTAAAAAGATCAATAGCCAATCCGGACCAGAACCAGCCACACTGGGAGTGTGCTCATTGAAAGTCACATTGGCTGACTCCTCAATGATTCTAGTTCTGAGATTGTATACTCTATAAGCTTTAGCTTGAGAAGAGTATCCAATGAAGTGTCCATCGTCTGATTTCTCAGCAAACTTGGCAACTTGATCTTGGTATTCAAGATGGTGCAGGGACATCCAATGACCGAGAAAACCAATGAAAGGTTTCCTCTTGTGCCAAAGTTCATAAGGAGTCTTACCATGTGTCTTAACTACTAAAACTCTGTTTTGCACTAGCAAGCAGTATTAACTGCCTCTGCCCAGAAGGTGATAGGCAGTTTAGAGTCAGACAACATAGTTCTTGCAGCTTCAATAAGTGTCCTGTTTCTCCTCTCAGCAACTCCGTTTTGCTGAGGAGTCCTGGGAGCACTGTATTGTCTTGTAATACCCTTTTCATCACAAAATGTATCAAGGATTTGGTTCTTGAATTCAGTTCCTTGATCACATCTTATGGTTTTGACCTTGTGATCACATTGATTCTCAATCTTTAAGATGAAATCTTTAGAATCTCAGGAGTCTCATCTTTAGTTCTAAGAAAGAAAACCCAAGTGAATCTTGTAAAATCATCTGTGATCACTAGACAGTATAAGGTCCTTCCTAAACTCATTACACTGGTGGGGCCAAAGAGATCCATATGTAATAAGTGTAGGGGAGTAGTGATGGAGTTCTTTTCCTTAGGCTTGTGAGATACCTTGTGTTGCTTCCCTTTCAGGCATGCAACACAATGATCATCACTTGTAAACTCTCTTCTTTGGCATCCAGTTACCAGATCATGTTTGATTAATTTATTCATATTCTTAAAGTTTACATGGCACATTCTTTTATACCATAGGAAAGACTCATCACTATTTGCTTTAGATAGAAAGCATGAAACTTCTCCAGAGGGAGATGTTTCTTGCAAATCCATCTTGTACATGTTCCCTTTCCTGGGGGCTCTGAGCAGGATATGCTCATGAGGAATGACCACTCCAGGCTTGAGAACAATGCACTCATGCTCAGTGAAGAGCATGTTATGACTCTGATCACAAAATTGGGATACACTCAGAAGATTGTACCAAGCTCCTTAACAAAGTTTACCTTCTCAATGCTGAGCTTACCATTTGTGACCTTACCCCTTCCATAAATGTAACCACCTTCATTTCCTCCAAAAGCAACTGGTCCTCCATCAATTCTCTCAAAATTATGAAGTAAAGACCTATTGCCTGTCATGTGCCTGGAACAGCCACTGTCAATTATCCAGACATTCTTGTTTGTCTTGAGCTGTTCCTGCACAAAGAAAATGATTAGTTACATTTGGAAACCCAAGCCTTACTTGTCTTGGGTTCAGTAAGTGTAATAGAAGGTAGTGCAACAGTAATAGATCCTATGGTTGTACAGAGGGGATCTTCAGCTGTTGTTGATGGAGAAACCTCAGTCATTTGGTCTTTCTTAGACTTCCACACCACCTTTGGAGTCTTGGACTTGACCTTCAAACCTTAGAAGCTTTTGGAGCTTCACAAGTTTTAATGACTAATACTTCGGAAGAATCTACAATCACTGCAGCAGACTTCAGTGCTTCGGAAGAACTCCTTTCTTCCGAGACCAATTTTACTTCCGAAGGTAATTTTCCATTTACCTTCTTCTTTGATTTGGAGATTCCGAAGGAACAGACTTTCCTTCCGAAGCTTTAGACTTCTTGAGATTCTTGAAGTCTTTGTATTGGTCATGTGGATAGTACTTTTAGGATTGTATGGACAATCCTTGGCAATATGAGAGAGTACTTTCACACATAACACACAACATTTTCTTCTTCAAAGAAATCTCCTTTTGAGAGCAAGACTGGATTTGGTCACATCCCTTTTCACCTTCATCTGGTAGATGCAGATACAATTCCTTGGGCTGTGAACTGTTCTTGGATTTGATGGTCCAGGCTGTGCAGCAGTGGTACACATCAGCTCAGTCTTCTTTGTACTGAGATGATTTGAACATGAACCAGAACTCTTGGCTAAGAAGCTTTGGTGGATGTCTTCAGTCCTTACTGCTTTGAAACCTGCAGAGATAAACACTTGTTTCTGCTTAGCATCAAAGGTAGCCTTGATTTCTTGAGCCTTCTTTGCTTTCCTTTTGCTCTTCCTGATCAAGTTCTTTCTCTTGGACTTGGTCATCACAGTTAATTTCTTCTCCTCAGAAGGATAGTGGCCTTGGAGAATCCTCTTCTTCACTCTTCTCAGAGGGATTCCTCACTATCACTTCTTCATCATCCTCACTTATTGGATATGAGAGGAAGCTCATCTTCACAAGTTCCACACCTAGGAGATCTTACAGACAAGATTGTGTGTGGAGGAGCTATCTCATTTGATCCCAGTCCCTCTATTTTGATAACAAACCTTATTGTGTAGGGATGAGGATATCATGTTCTTGAAGGTCTCTTCTTCAAGAACACTTTTCTCTGCCAGGGCTTTGCTGATCACAGCTCAGCCTGGCACTTAGTCAACTTAGTGATGAGATCTTGGATCTGAGTTCTAAAATCTGTATGTTCATGTTTTAGTACTGAAATGGTTTTCTCCAAGTCTTCTATCTTTAACTTGTAATCATTTTCAGACTTTCTAAAATCAGATTTTAATATGTTTATGACTCAAGATCAGATCTCATCTCTAGGTTGTAGGACCTGTATCTATTTACTTTAGCAATGCATTCAGGGAGCAAAGATGTTCTAATACCTTGGCTTCATCATGGTCAGCCATCAATGCTTGGTTTGGAGAAGCATCCTCCACCTGAAAACTCCAGTCAAATCCTCCCTCTTCAACAGCAACCGCAGCATGTTGCTTTGTCTTCTCAGTCTGAGGGGTATTGTTAGTGTAGTTTGGTCTGAGTTGTGTTTGACCCCCATTTGCTCTAGGTGCCTTACACTCCCTAGCAAAGTGACCCATAAGGTTACAATTGTACCACTTAACTTTGCTTTTATCCAGCCCAACTTACCACTGGTAGCATTGCTTGGAAATCTTCTTCCTATCCTCTTGTAGAACTTCTTGGCTCTGTGAGTGAGAAGAGCCATCTGCTGAACTATCTCCATGTATTCCAGGTCATCTGGATGGATACAGTCTAGGTCTTCAAGAGTGAAGAGATAATTTCCACAGCTTTCATCTGCAGACACAAAGGCTTGAGAAGAACTTGTCTCTTGGAATGGGCTTCCTTGAGTAAAGTTCTCCCTTGGTGTCTCCGAAGGTGATGAAAGGCCCTTTTGTGAGTTGTCAGGGTAGCATAGGAGATGATTTGGGGTTCTATGCTGTCCCTTTCAACCACATGAAGGGCTGAACCCATTTGATTGTTAGAGTTGCCAGATGAACCTTGTAAGTTCATCTCCATCTGGTATCCACTGAGAATCCCATATAACTCTGTCAGAGTAAGAGTTTTAAGGTTCTCAGTCCTCTTGATTACCACACAATAGTGTGTCCATTGCCTAGGAAGTGAGGACATGAACTTCCTTACAATGTCTCTGTTCTCAAGAGGAACTCCTCCATCCACAAGGGTATCCACAATCTCAACATACCTGAAGTATTGTTGGGTCATGGTTTCACCTACTTTAAGGTGAAATTTTCAAACTGCTGCTTCAGAAGATCTTTCTTGTTCTCCTTGGCTTCGGAGGAGCCTTCATACATCAGCTTCAGTGCATCCCACAGCTGTTTAGCTGTCTTGCACTTCTTAAAACCTCTGTACACAGAGTTTGGGATAGCAGTCTGAAGAGCAGTCATGGCCTTCCTGTCAATCTCTACTCTTTTCCTATCTTCATCTGAGTAGTTGGCCACATCTTTAGGAATCATACCAGCACCGGTAGCAGAGAGGGGGTGCTGGGTATGAAAGGTCCATATTCGACAGATTCCCACATTCTTGAGTCAAGAGACCTGATGAAGCCTTCCATCCTCATGCACCAGGTGTCAAAGTCATCAAGAGTGATCAATGGGGATTGTTCATGGTTCCAGTCTCCATATCAGTCTTTGAGATGGAAGCCATTTGAAAAGTTTAATTTTTGTGTGTGTGAGGGATCTTAAGATGGTTAGATCTTATATCACGAGCCTGAATGCTCTGATACCAATTGCAGGATCGTTCAAGGGCTTGAACATAATTACAACACAATAACACAATGAGGAGATTAATTAACTTTAATCAAACAGTGAACTAGGTAACCAAGGTGATACAAAGAACACAAGTAAAGCAAGAGACAGAACAAGAGAGTATAGTTTTCAAGGGAGCAGTATATTGCTTTCTCAAGTTCTTTTACAAGTGTTACAAAGCATACCGAAAGATACAAGAACTTGGAATACTTATACTACAACCTACAGCCGGCTATACTATGAAAGCCAGCTGGATACAATTGACTAGACACTAACAAAATCAATTGTAGAATCAAAAGGCATATCTGGCTTTTGACCTTGTGACTATGACATGCCATAGCTCAACCTTATACATTACAAAAAGGATAAAGTACTAAAGTGGAAAGTTTCAGACTCAAGACCTCAATGTACAGTTACCAAAAGCATGGACCTTTTCACCAACTCTTGTAAGTTGGTGACTTATCAGAGACGCATCAGAAAAGGTGCTTTATGGAACAGTACATCAGATAAAGCATGTGTACTAAAAGTCTTCGGAAGAAATCTGTCTTATAGAGTGAAGCTTCGGAAGACTTTGTCTCTTGAAGCTTCGGAAGACTTCATGTTTGGCTTCGGAAGATATTGGTCTTGGCTTCGGAAGATATTACACTTAGAGTATTTTCTAATGCTTTGTGTAATTCTTCCGAAGCATTCTTCACTTCAGTACTTAGTGCATGTTGCTGAAACACTTAGGCAGTTTTGGGTTGCATCAGACTTCAGGAATCCTTACATTTCGTTTGCTGGAAAAACAGGGAGGCTATATCACAGCTCAGGGAGAAGTTGAAATCAGAAAGTTAAGTTTGATAGGGTGAACTACGTCCAGCAACTTCAAAACAACTTACTCTCTGTTTCTCAAATATGTGATAAGGAACTGAAAGTCATCTTCGACAACAAGAAGTGTTACGTACTGAAGAAAAACTACGTGATCCAGAGGACCAAGTTTTGATGACTGCTTCAAGATATAAAGATCTTTATGTCTTGGATCTGTCAACAGCTTCTACAATGGATCATAAGGTTCAATGTTTTCTATCTAAAGCTACTGAAAAGGATTCCATCTCCTGGAATAGGAGAATGGGACACATTAGTCAAAGGAAGATGAATCACTTGATTTAGAAGGATCTGGTGAGAGGAGTTAATGTTAAGAACTTTCAGCTTCCTGATTTTTGTGTAGCCTGCCAGAAAGGCAAACAGACAAAGAAGTCTCATATGGAAAGAAAAGTTAATTCAATAGAACTTCCTCTTGAACTTCTTCACATGGATCTGTTTGGTCCAATCAGTACAAAAGCATTGCAGGCGACTTGTACTGTTTTGTGGTCACCGATGACTACTCAAGGTTCACTTGGGTAATGTTTTTGCAATCCAAATCAGAACATTTGAATCATTCAAAAAGTTGGTAACCACACTGGAATCTCTCTACAAGTTGAAAGTTAGACAAGTACGCTCAGACAACGGAACGGAATTCAAGAACCAGTGGATGGAGGCATACTGCAAGGAAAAGGGAATTGTGCATCAATTCACTTCTGCTACCCACCTCAGATGAATGGCATTGCTGAGAGAAAGAACAGAAGCTTGATAGAGACAACACGGACTATGCTGGCAGACTCGAAACTGCCTATCCAATTCTGGAATGAGGCAGTGGCGAATGCTTGTTATACACTGAATCGAGTCCTGATAGTCAAGCACCACGGTAAAATATGTTACGAGCTACTACAAGACGCAAACCGAACTTGGAGTATCTCGAACCATTTGGGGCACCGTGCACACTTCTGAAGAAGACACAAGAGGGTAAATTAGCGAGAAGGCAGATGAAGGCATCTTTCTAGGATACAACATACCAAACAAGCGAGTTTACAACAACTCAACGGGTCTAGTAGAAGTGTGGTGTAATGTTGACGTTCAGCGATTTACCACACCACCTACCGAGCCTCAAACTCCAACTACCTCAGATGCATAACCAATGTTCATCATCTTGGCTCTGAGGTAGCTATTCCTACTACTCCAGGATCACGTCTAAACGTTTATCATCCCTTAGACAATGTCATTGGGGATGTCCGATCAGGAGTACAACCCGAATCAGCTATACTAAGCTGATTATGCCTCTTTTATGGAAAAGGGATACATTCATGATGGTGCTTATCGGTGTTTTTTCTCGCAGTTTGAGCCAAAATACGTTAGTGATGCACTAAACGATGAGGCATGGTGAGTGCTGTTGGACCAAAAGAACCAATGAGCCGGATTAGAAAAACCTTTAAGTCCCACAGACGTCACAACAACTACTGAAGACCACAACAGCTGAAGACAACAGCTGATTACAAGTCTGAAGACAAGTGCTGAAGACAAAGTCTGAAGACAATGCTGAAGACAAAGTCTGAAGACAATGCTGAAGACAAAGTCTGAAGACAGTGCTGAAGACAAAGTCTGAAGACAAGTGCTGAAGACAAAGTCTGAAGACAAGTGCTGAAGACAAAGTCTGAAGACAATGCTGAAGACAAAATCTGAAGACACAAGTGCTGAAGACCAAAGTATCAGACGTTGTCACAACAGCTGAAGAGGTCTTCTTCAGTAGTTGTGACGGTTTACCTTTCAGTAGTTTTATGTTTCAACTTTTCAGTAGTTTGACACAACAGCTGAAGAATACTTCTTCAGTTGTTGTGCTCATCAGTTGTTTTATATTTATCAGTAGTTTTGTAAAACGACTAAAGAGCTTGTTCTTCAGTCGTTGTAGTTTTAGTAGTTCTTCTTTGTACTTAACACTCTGATATGTTCTCAGTAGTTGTGAACATTTCAGTAGTTTGTTAAGAGTTAGTTATTTTTGTATAGATCTGCCAGTTGTCACTTTCCCGTGATAACAGCAGCGATTGCACTCTATATAAGGAGTGTCAACCTATTGTAATAATTGAATGATTTGATCAGAAATATTCCATATTATTGAAACATTCCTATTACAGAAATATATTCTCTCGTTATAACTGTATTTGTTCTTAATGCATACAAGCATCAATTTCTTGCTGCAATTCGTCTAATTCTTGTTCTTATTCCGCTGCACTACGCTCTAATACATCAAACTTGAGATCGTTGATCCTATCAAATGGTATCAGAGCTTGGTTAATCATTGATTGATCTAATAATTGATCATTGAAACTGCTATTCAAGATCCAAGTTTGATTGAATTAGCATTTTTGTGTTTTGCAAGAAACGGTTATAGAGATTGAATTTTCTGTGTTTTCTGGTCAATCATCCTGAGATTTTCTCTTGGTTTTCATTGAGTCTGTTGTGGTCTTTATAAAAACGTTTAAAAGCTTGAATAAATTGTATTTGGACTCAAAATGACTACTCCTTCCAATGATCCTCACAATACTGGTTCCTCAACCAAGCCTCCAATGCTGGTTAGGAATGAGTATAACATATGGCAACGACGAATGCTCCATCACCAGTCTGTTAACAGCGCAGGTTGTTGGCCATCAGTGGTACATGGTCCACACAAGCCTATGGTGAATAACCCAGAAACCAATCAAATGGTTCCGAAGAGGAGGGAGCAATACTCAGATGAGGATAAGAAGTTGTTTGAGATTGATGCAAAAGCCCATGGAATTCTGGCCATGGCACTGCCTAATGAAATATATTCTGGGATAATGCATCATGAACTGCCCATGACCTCTGGAATGCCTTGAAGAACAATTTGGAGGAACAGATGAGGTCTTGGCAAATAATAGAGAAATCCTTGCCCAACAATATGAGACATTCTCTCATAGGAAGGGTGAGACACTGACTCAACAGTTCGAGCGGTTCTCTTGTTTGATCTCTGAATTAAAAATGGTCAAACATGAGTACACCAATAGCCAGATGAATAACAGATTTCTCAGATCACTGCCTGAGAGATGGGACACATACACTATTGTCCTACGCTCCAGTGCAAATTTGAACAAACTATCTCTCACCCAAGTCCATGGGAAATTGCTCACATTTGAGAGAGAGATAGAACAGAAACGAAAACTGAATTCATCTGGAAAGCTCACTGAAGACTTTGTACCAGGCAACACTGCCTTGGTTGGTCATGAGTTAGAATATGCTTCATCTGAATGCCTGTATGATGAGCATATTGACTTCTCTTCAAACACTTCTGATTCTGCATTTGTGAGTGTTGATAGTCAGTTTACTGGATGTAATAATGACAATCTATGCTTCATCATGGATGATCTCAAGGGGATTGCTGATGATGACTTAGAAGAGATGGATATTTTGAGCCAAATGGCCTTGATAAATATCAGATCTCAGAAGTTCTACAAAAGAACTGGAAGAAAGTTCCCAGGACTCTCTGGCAAAACCAAAGTTAGTTTTGACAAGAGTAAGTTGAAGTGTCACAAATGCCACAGGCTTGGACACTTTGCTAGAGAATGCAGATCATCTGGATCTAATTCCTCTGCACCTTTTGTGACTTTCCCTGGCAATAGTCAACAACACAGAGGGCAACATCCTGTCAATTCTAGTCATCATTCTCAACCACAATCTCCTGCATATTTTGTTCCTCAGGGTCAAATGCCATATCCTTACCCTTGTTATTACATGCCACAGTCAAATCAAGTTCAAGTTCCTATAGTACCACAACCTCATGCACTACCAGAACCTCAACCATCCCAATCTCATCAACCTCCTAACCTCAACAACACAACTTCTTCACCCCTGGAGGTGTTGACTGGAGCAGTTTACCGGATGACATGTCTTGTCATGAACAACTGTTCACAGGTGCTGGTCAACATGGTGGTGACAGTCCTTTTGGGAATCTGGCTCTCATGGCCCTGGAGTCTACTGAGGGTTCCTGCTCAAACGTATCATCTTCACAGGTAACTCAGGTATCTTCAGAGGCTAAAGCCAAGTTATGTTCTGAATCATGCATTGCTGCCTTTGTCTCAATTAGAGAGGCAAATGTAGCATTAATAAATCAAAAACTTGAGCTTGAGAAAACCATTTCCAAAAGAAAAGCTGAGTTTGAGTCTTCTCTAAATTGTAAAAATGATGAGATCTATAAGCTTAAATGCCAACTAAATGATGAAAAGGCTAAGCTAGAGGTTATTCTGGATGACCAGAGAAGTCTCAAAGAAACCCTTGCAGTCACCCAGGTAGAGTGTGATCGATGGGTACAATCATGCAAAGGTTTTGAAATGCTTCTTAGTAAGCAATCTGCTTCCAATGTGAAGTTTGGTATTGGTTACAATCACACTGCTCCTCCTATAGATTTTGCTTCAAGAGCAGAAGTGAAATCTGATGGATAAAGCAATAACCAATCCACCTCATCATGTGATTCACCTTTTGATAGAGCATCATCAAAAGTTGAAGTCAGCACTAAGCCCTCTCAGAACCCATCAGCTGATATTGATGGTTCTACTGCTGACACTCACATGATAAAAGAGATGGTCAACTCATGAGTTATTTCTGAAAGTCTTGAAAGGACTGGAGAGCAAGACTTAACACCTGAAGTTCAAACTCCAACTAATGACAGCACTAAAGAGAAGAAAACTGTCAGTAGAAAGAGTTTGAAGACTACTAAAGAGGAAGTCAAGAAAGCAAAAAATGCTTCTAAAGTACTGAGAGCAAGTCTTCAGTAGTTTCATCCTCTTTAGTTGATGATCATCAGAAGATGAAGAAGAAACCATGTGAGTATGTGTTTTGTTCAATCATCTTATAGATGATTGTTGGTACAAAAGGGGATCCAAACTCAAACATAAAGAAGAAATTCAAGAGAAAATGGCTAAAATAAAAACTGAGTTTGGAGCCACATTTGTACCAGCAACATCAAATCCTATAACCCTCAAGTCCAAACAGAAATCCAAAAGGAAGGGGTTAAACAGGTAACAGCTGAGATTGCTCAAAAGAAGAAGGTGCAACATAGTAACATATCAAACTCCAATGCCAATGTGTCTGAAGAGCTGAAAGCCTTATCCCAAAATCAGACACAGTTGGTTATGATGGTTCAACATCTATTGGGAAGAGTTAACCAATTAGATGTTCGTATGTTGAAACCACAGAAAAGGGGGTCCAAGCCAAAGGATTCCTTTTCTTCACCAGCTTCTTCCTCTCAGGCTGTTGTTTCCAACAAACATGTTAGTTTACCATCTGTTGATGAGAACAGGCCCAAGACCAAAAGGTTGGGTCTCAAAATCTAACTAATTTGTTGTATTTTGCAGGGTTCTTCAACATACCTCAGAGGCATCTGGTATGTAGACAGTGGAGGATCCATGCATATGACAGGAAACAGATCACTTCTTAATGACTACTCTCAAGAAGGAAGGGGTTTGTGTCATTTGGCAATGATGCAAAGGGTTACATCATGGCAAAGGCTTTGTTTCCAATGGGGAAATAAAGTTTGATGATGTTAACCATGTGGAAAATCTCAAGTACAACCTCTTCGTGTCAGTCAAATGTGTGACAAAGGCCATGTTGCTCTTTTCACCAGTCAGAACTGTCGGATTCTGTCATCCAAAGTTCTAAATTTGATTGATAAGGTGTTGGATGAACACACTCTCCTAAAGGCCAACAGGACAGAAGAGTGTATGCCTTAGATCTTTCCAAGAAAATAGATCTCAAAGGCCATCCTTGCTTATTTTCCAAGGCTTCCCCCCAAGAATCTATTCTATGGCATAGAAGGCTGGGTCATGTTAATCTCAAAAACATGAATCAGCTGATAAACCATGGTTTAGTAAGGGGATTTCCTATGAAGGAGTTCAAGTGTGAAGATAACTGCACTGCCTATTTAAAAGGAAAACAGCACAAAGCTTCATTCCCTCCATAGAAGAACCTAAGTCCACTGCCTGCTTACAGCTTCTTCACATGGATCTCTTTGGTCCTGTGAAAGTGATGAGTATGGCTAAGAAGAAATACTGTCTGGTAATTGTGGATGATTACTCCGATTTGTATGGACTTTCTTCTTGCATTCAAAGGATGAGGCTGCACAGTCCATTATGAACTTTGTGTTACTGTTGAGAAGCAGTATTCCCTACCAGTTAAGGTGTGAGGAGTGATAATGGTACTGAATTTAGAAACCACACACTTGATGAGTTTACTTATCATCAAGGGAATCAAGAGGCAGTATAACATCCCAAGAACTCCTGAGCAAAATGGAGTAGTGAAGAGAAAGAACAGTACCCTTATTGAAGCTGCAAGGTCCATGTTGGCTGATTCTAGACTGCCAATGACTTTTTTGGCTGAAGCTGTCAATACAGCTTGCTATGTACAGAATAGAGTTTCTAGTAAATCAGAGGTTGATGAAGACTCCATATGAAGTTCTTCATCATTTGGCCCCTCTAATTTCATTCTTCAGAGCGTTGGGTGTCTTGTTTCATTCTCTAACACACGGGATCAACTCCAAAAATTTGATCCTAAGGTGGATGCAGGGTACTTTGTTGGTTATTCATCAACTTGCAAAGCATACGAGTCTTCACTGCAGAACAAAGACGGTTGAAGAGACTCTATATGTTAAGTTTAATGAATCTCCTAAGACAAGATTCCACAAAGCCCTGTGGAGCTATTTGATTTGACATACTGCAATTGTTCCTTATCAAACTCCTCTGTTGCTCCTGTCAACAGTTCACCACCTGGTGGTACTGCTGGTGCTGATGATGATGATGATACTTACCACCTCTTCAGGTTTAGTGATAACTACCTGATTCAGCTAGACCTGATGTTCCTGTAGCTCCAGTAGCACCATCCACAAACAAATGCTGATGAGATTTCTTCTTCAAATTCAAACCTCTTGAATTACCATCCACTGATTGGTTTCAAGGAAATGATTCACCATCACCATCTGTTGCTGCTGAACTGCTGCAAACACTTGCACAGATCTCATGTGTAATCAAGATCTGAAGAATGTTGGACCAAAAGAACCAATGAGCCAAGATCAGAAAACCTCTAAGTCCCACATGATATCACAACAACTGCTGAAGGCTTCATCAGCAGTTCGAAGTGCTGAAAACTCCAACAGCTGAAGATCATGCTGAAGACTTCAACAGCTGAAGACTAAAGTGCTGAAGTTCAACAGCTGAAGAACACAGTGCTGAAGCTGAACAGCTGAAGAACACAAGTGCTGAAGCTGAACAGCTGAAGAACACAAGTGCTGAAGCTGAAGACCAAAGTACTGAAGTACAACACTGAAGAGTTTACAAGTGCTGAAGATCAACAACTGATGTACAAAGTCTGAAGACAAAGACTGAAGACATCAGCTGATGATATCTACTGAAGTCATCAGCTGATGAAACGTCTGAAGTTCAAGTCTGAAGATCAAGTACTGAAGTTTCAGTAGTTTGTCACAACAGCTGAAGAGTACTTCTTCAGTAGTTGTGATATCAGTAGTTTTATGTTTTTACTTTCAGTAGTTTTGTAAAACGACTGAAGAGCTTGTTCTTCAGTCGTTGTAGTTTCAGTAGTTTTATGTTTTTCAGTAGTTTATAAACTGATAACACTTAGCATTTTTGTAAGGAGATGTCAGTTTTTGACATCTTCAGTAGTTGTGTTTCAGTTGAATAATTCTGTTAGATGTCACTATCAAGTGACATCAGCAGACGTCACATCTCTTATATAAGAGGTGTCGACCTAATTGTAATTGTGACATTCTGTTACCACGAAAGCGAATATTGAATGAAATATATTTGCAAAATTATCTCTCTATAACCGTCTTTGTTCTTCATTGAATATCGTTTCGTTCTTGTGAATTGGCTAATTCATTGTTAGAATTCCGCTGCTATACTCTCTAATCAATCAAACAGATCACTGATCCTAACAAGTGGTATCAGAGCTGGTTAATCATTGATCGATCTAACAATTGATCATTGAAACTGCTAATTGATATCTGTGTTTGATTGAATTAGCGTATTCGCAAGAACTGGTTATAGATTATTGAATTTCTGTCGCTTTCGTTCATTTATTTTGAGATCTTCTGGTTCAATTGGTTGTTGCGTTTTGTTCTAAATCTGTTTAGCTTAATCGAATTTGATTGAATCTGAGATGACTACTCCTTCTAATGATCCTCACAATACCGGTTCCTCAACCAAGCCTCCGATGCTGGTTAGGACCGAGTATAACATATGGCAACGAAGAATGCTTCATCACCTGTCTGTTACAGTTCAGGTTGTTGGACATCTGTGGTACATGGACCACATAAGCCTATGGTGAACAATCCGGAAACCAATCAAATGGTTCCGAAGAAGAAGGAACAATACTCTGATGAAGATCGGAAACTGTTTGAGATTGATGCTAAAGCCCATGGAATTCTGGCCATGGCACTGCCTAATGAAATCTATTCAGGGCTTATGCATCATGAAACTGCTCATGATCTCTGAATGCCCTGAAGGAACAATTCGGTGGCACAGATGAGGTCTTAGCAAACAATAGAGAAATCCTTGCCCAACAATATGAGACATTCTCTCATAGAAAGGGTGAGACACTGACTCAACAGTTTGAGCGTTTTTCCTGCTTGATATCTGAGCTGAAAATGGTGAAACAGAATACACCAATAGCCAGATGAACACAGGTTCCTCAGATCACTGCCTGAGAGATGGGACACATACACTATTGTCCTACGCTCCAGTGCAAATCTGGATGGCCTATCTCTCACCCAACTTCATGGGAAACTGCTTACATTTGAAAGAGAGATAGAGCAGAAGAGGAAACTGTCCTCATCAGGAAAGCTCACTGATGACTTTGTACCAGGAATACTGCCTTGGTTGGTCATGAGTCAGAATATGCTGCATCTGAAAGCAATTATGATGAGCATATTGATTTCTCTTCAAATAGTTCTGATCATGCATTTGTTGGTATTGAGAGTCATTCTGGCAGTAATAGTGACAATTTATGCTTCATTATGGATGATCTGAAAGGAATAGCTGATGATGATCTAGAAGATGGATATTCTGAGCCAAATGGCATTGATTAATATCAGATCTCAGAAGTTCTATAAGAGAACTGGCAGGAAATTTCCTGGACTCTCTGGCAAAACCAAAGTTGGTTTTGACAAGAGTAAGTTGAGGTGTCACAAATGCCAAAGGCTGGGACACTTTGCAAGAGAGTGTAGATCAACTGGATCTAACTCTTCTGCACCCTTTGTGACTTTTCCTAGTACTAGTCCACAAAACAGAGGGCAACATCCTGCTGGTTCTGGTCATCATTCACATCCTAGATCTCCTGCATACTTTGTTCCCCAGGGTCAAATGTCATATCCTTATCCCTGCTATTATATGCCTCAACCAAATCCTGTTCAAGCTCCAATTGCACAACAACCACAAGCATTGCCTGAACCACAACCTTCCCAATCTCATCAACAAACTCAACCTCAACAACACAGCTTCTTCACCCCAGGAGTTGTTGACTGGAGCAGTTTACCAGATGACTTGTCTGGTCATGAACAACTGTTCTCAGGTGCTGGTCAACATGGTGGTGAAAGTCCCTTTGGAAATCTAGCTCTTATGGCTTTGGATTCTGCTGATACTTCATCCACTAATGCCTCTACACCAAAGGTATCACAGGTATCCTCTGAGGCAAAAGCCAAATTATGTTCTGAAACATGCATAGCAGCATTTGCATCTATTAGAGAAGCAAATGTAGCTTTAATCAACAAGAACATTGAGCTAGAACAAATAATTTCCAAAAGCAAAGCTGAATTTGAGTCTGTGCTTAATGATAAAAATGATGAGATTTACAAACTTAAATGCCAAATAACTGATGATAAGGCTAGGGAAGAGATACTTCTAGAGAAGTATAAAGATCTCAAAGAAACCCTTGCAGTTACCCAGGTAGAGTGTGATAGATGGGTACAATCATGCAAAGGTTTTGAAATGCTTCTTAGTAAGCAATCTGCTTCCAATGTGAAGTTTGGCATTGGTTACAATCACACTGCTCCACCTACAGATTTTACTCCCAGAGCAGAGGTAGAATCTGATGGTGAGAGTAATAACCAATCCATCTCATCATGTGATCTACTTTCTGATACAGCACAATCAGAAGTAGAAGTCAGCATCAAGCCCTCTCAGAACCTATCAGCTGATGTTGATGGTTCCACTGCTGACACTCACATGATCAATGAGTTGATCAACTCAGGAGTTAATTCTGAAAGTCCTGAAAGGACTAGAGAGCAGGATTTAACACCTGAAGTTCAAACTCCAACTACTGCCAGTACTGAAAAGAAGAAAACTGTCAGTAGAAAGAGTTTGAAGACTACTAAAGAGGAAGTCAAGAAAGCAAACAATGCTTCCAAAGCACTGAAGAGCAAGTCTTCAGTTGCTTCACCCTCTTTAGTTGATGATCAACCTAAGATGAAGAAGAAACCATGTGAAGTATGTGGTTTGTTCAATCATCTTACAGATGATTGCTGGTACAAAAGAGTTCCAAACTCAAACATAAAGAAGAAATTAAAGAGAAAATGGTAAAAATGAAAACTGAGTTTGAGACCACATTTGTATCAGCAACATCAAATCCTGTAACCCTTAAGTCCTCAAAGAAATCCAAAAAGGAAGGGGTTAAACAGGTGACAGCTGAGAGTGCTCAGAAGAAGAAGGTGCAACATAGGAACTTATCAAACTCCACTGGCAATGTGTCTGATGAGCTGAAAGCTTTATCACAAAATCAGACACAGCTGGTTATGATGGTTCAACATCTATTGGGAAGAGTTAACCAATTAGATGCTCCTATGTTGAAACCACAGAAAAGGAGTCCAAGCCAAAGGATTCCTCTTCTTCACCATCTTCTTCCTCTCTGGCTGTTGTTTCCAATAAACCTGTTAGTTTACCATCTGTTGATGAGACCAGGCCCAAAACCAAAAAGGTTTGGGTCTCCAAAACTAACTGATTGTTTATTATTGCAGGGTTCTCCAACATGCCAAAGTAGCATCTGGTATGTAGACAGTGGGGGATCTATGCACATGACTGGGAACAGCTCTCTTCTTCATGACTACTCTCAAGGAAAGAAGGGTTTTGTTTCTTTTGGCAATGATGCTAGGGGTTACATCATTGGAAATGGCTTTGTCTCCAATGGAGAAATAAGTTTGATGATGTTAATCATGTGGAAAATCTCAAGTACAATCTCTTGAGTGTCAGTCAAATGTGTGATAAAGGCCATGTTGCTCTTTTCACCAGTCAGAACTGTAGGATTCTGTCATCCAAAGTTCTGCATTTGATTGATAAGGTGTTGGATGATCACACTCTCCTGAGAGCCAACAGGACAGGAAGAGTGTATGCCTTAGATCTTTCCAAGAAAATAGATCTCAGAGGCAATCCTTGCCTATTTTCCAAAGCCTCTTCTCAAGAATCTAAACTGTGGCACAGAAGGCTGGGTCATGTTAATTTCAAAAACATGAATCAGCTTATCCACAATAGTTTAGTCAGAGGCTTACCAATAAAGGAGTTCCACTGTGATGAAACCTGCACTGCTTGTTTAAAAGGAAAACAGCACAAAGTCTCATTCCCTCCTATTGAAGAGCCTAAGTCCACTGCCTGCTTGCAATTACTGCATATGGATCTATTTGGTCCTGTGAGAGTAATGAGCATGGCAAAGAAGAAATACTGTCTGGTAATTGTGGATGATTACTCCAGATTTGTATGGACTTTCTTTCTACATTCAAAGGATGAGGTTGCTCAGAAGATTATTCACTTTGTGTTGTATATTGAGAAGCAGTATTCCCTTCCAGTCAAGTGTATTAGGAGACAATGGAACTGAATTCAGAAACCATACACTTGATGACTTCTATCTTTCAAAGGGAATCAAAAGGCAGTTTAGCATCCCAAGGACTCCAGAACAAAATGGAGTAGTGGAGAGAAAGAACAGGACCCTAATTGAAGCTGCAAGGTCCATGCTGGCTGACTCTGGTTTGCCACTGACCTTTTGGGCTGAAGCTGTTAACACAGCTTGCTATGTGCAGAATAGAGTCTTAGTAAATCAGAGGTTGATGAAGACTCCATATGAAGTTCTCCATCACTTGGCTCCTCTAATTTCATTTTTCAAAGCATTTGGGTGTCCCTGTTTTATTCTCAACACAAAGGATCAACTCCATAAATTTGATCCTAAGGTGGATGCAGGGTATTTTGTTGGTTATTCATCTACTTGCAAGGCATACAGAGTCTTCAACTGCAGAACAAAGATAGTTGAAGAGACTTTGCATGTGAAGTTTAATGAATCTCCTTTGGACAAGATTCCACAAAACCCTGTGGAGTTGTTTGATTTGGACATACTGCAATATGTTCCTTAAACCTCCAGCTGTTGCAGATCCTGTGGATAAATCATCTTCTGCAGCATGTCTTCCACCTGGTGGTATTGATGATGATGATGATAATATCAATACTCACCTATTCAAGTTTAGTGACCAACTGCCTGTGTCTGCTAAATTTGATGTTCCTGTAGCTTCAGCAGTTCCATCCACAACAAATGCTGATGAGATCTCTGTTTCCTCTACATCTTTTGAGTTACCATCTAATTCTTGGTTTCAAGAGTCTACATCAACATCTGCTGCTGCTGAAGGTTCTACAAACACTTGCACAGATCTCATTGTTTATCAAGAACTGAAGAATCACCCCATGTCTCAGATTATTGGTGATATCAATGCTGGTGTTTCAACAAGAAGTCAATTGTCTAACTTCTGCTTCTATGCTCTCTTCATCAGTCAGCTAGAGCCAAAGAACTACCATGTTGCTTTGAGAGACAATGGATGGGTTGAAGCTATGCAGCTTGAGCTACTTCAGTTCAAGAAACAGCAAGTGTGGGAACTGGTTCCTCTTCCCCCAGGTAAGTGTGCAATAGGCACTAAATGGGTGTTTAGGAATAAAACTGATGAAAATGGGCTTATTGTTAAGAACAAGGCTAGACTGGTTGTACAGGGGTTTTCACAAGAAGAAGGTATTGACTATGATGAAACCTTTGCCCCTGTAGCCAGACTAGAGGCAATCAGATTGTTTTTAGCCTATGCTGCATTCCACAATCTTAAAGTTTTTCAAATGGATGTCAAAAGTGCATTTTTATATGGTAAAATAAAGGAAGAAGTTTATGTGTGTCAACCACCAGGTTTTGAGGATAATAACATCCTGAATGGGTGTATAAACTTGATAAGGCTCTTTATGGGTTGAAACAAGCTCCTAGAGCCTGGTATGAGACACTCTTCTACTTTTCTTCTTAAGAATAATTTCACTAGAGGCTCCATTGATAAAACTTTGTTTATTAAGAAGGTGGATCAGCATAAGCTACTTGTTCAGATTTATGTTGATGATATCATTTTTGCATCCTCTGATCCCCAGTTGTGTGATGATTTTACAACATTAATGAAAAAGAGGTTTGAAATGAGTGCAATGGGAGAATTACAGTTCTTTCTAGGCTTGCAAATTAAACAAAAGGCTGATGGAACCTTTATTCATCAGTCAAAATATACAAAAGATCTTTTGAATAAGTTTGATTTACAAAACTGTAAGCCCTGTTCTACTCCCATGTGCAACACCACACAACTGGATGCTGATCAGAAAGGTAAAGCTGTTGATGAAACACTTTACAGATGTATGATTGGGTCCTTGATGTATTTAACAGCTTCTAGACCAGATATTATGTTTGCTACATGTGTTTGTGCTAGATTTCAGGCTGCTCCTAAAGAGTCTCATTTGATTGCAGTCAAGAGAATCTTTAGATATTTGCAAGGTACACAATCTCTGGGTTTATGGTATTCCACTGGACACTCTTGCAAATTAGTTGCTTTTTCAGATAGTGACTATGCAGGGTGCAAGTTAACTAGAAAGTCAACTTCTGGTGGTTGTCAATTCCTAGGCAACTGTTTGATTTCTTGGCAGAGTAAGAAACAAACATCTGTTGCTACATCAACTGCTGAGGCCGAGTACATTGCTGCTGCAAGTTGTACTTCTCAGGTACTCTGGCTTCAGAACCAACTTCTGGATTATGGCATTACAGAGACTAAGACTCCATTATTAATGGATAGTGCTTCAGCTCTGTGTATTGTCAAAAATCCAGTCCAGCACTCTAGGACCAAACATATAGAGATCAGACATCACTTTATTCGGGATTTTTTGAAAAAGGTCTGATTGATCCTAAGTTTGTGCCTAGTGCTAATGAGCTTGCAGATATTTTTACTAAGCCTTTGGATAGTTCTACTTTCCAAAACCTTGTGTTAAGGCTTGGTATGCTGCAGCTAGAATAAGTGACAACTACTGATGATTTCAGTAATAATTACTGGTGATCATTGGTAACCATGTCACATATAAGTACTGATGAGTCCTTTCACCTTCAGTAGTTTTTATAACTACTGACGGCTAAATGCCTCACAAGTACTGAAGTACTTTATCTGTTCCAAACTACTGATGTAGTTACAACTACTGATGTAGTTACAACTACTGAATCAGTACAAACAGATAAGTACTGACGTCCTATGAAACACCTGAAAAGCAGATGCAAAGTCTGATGAGTAAGTGTTGAGGACAGTATGAAACAGCTGAAAGGCTATGAATTGACGAAAACTACTGAAGAGAACTTTCTCTTCAGTTGTTTCTACAACTGCTGTTTCATTCTAACAACTGAAGCAAAACCATGTCTTCAGTAGTTTTATAACTACTGATGACTAATACCAAGTCTTCAGCTGTTTACAACAACTGATGACAAAACCACTGTCTTCAGTAGTTTCACAACTACTGATGACAAACACCAAGTCAGTTGTTTCATCATGAAGTCAAAACCATGGCTTTCAGTAGTTTTCTAACTACTGATGCCTAAAACCACGACTTCAGCTGTTTCAACGTCTGAAAGGGTAATACCATGTCAACAGTCGTTTAAAACTACTGATGACTAACACCAAATCCTTCAGTCGTTTTCTAACCCGTACCCTATAAATATCCCTGACCTAATCCTTCAGAGCTTCATCTTCTTCAAACCTAACGTTCATCTCTCCAAAACTTCTCTCTTCTAATGGCGTCCATGCAAATCAAACCGCGACACAACTGTGTAGCTTACCTCACAAATCGTCGCCATTCTGGGCTAAGTTCGATAATGCTATTGATCTTATGGTCCAGTCACAATACAAAACGGCCTTTCTTCTCAATCCAATCCTTCATGCCGAATCCCTTAACCAGTTTTGGATGAACGTCACCCTCACCACTGGGGAGAACAACACAGCGTCTCTCCGTCGGTCGTCAACAACACGAAGTGGTCATCACTCCCGATATACTTCGTCAAACTCTACACCTGGATGATGCCACTTCTCCTGCTGGATATCCAAAGGGCACAACTGATTTATCCTTTGCCCACCATGGATATCAGGCAACCTTAGTGCCTCCACTATACTGAAGAAACATTTCCATGACGCTGAACGTCTAATCTTTCACATGGTAAATGTCTGTTTGGCTCCTAAGACTTCGTCTTGGGATCAAATGTCTACAAAGTGGCAGCAGGTAATGTATTCTATTCTTGAGCAACAGCCTTAAATTTTTCAGAAATAATATTTTCAGAGCTCAAGGATATGGCTCAAAAACTAACTGCTAACCGTTGGATATTATATCCGCGGTTCATAATGGCCATAATTACAAACCAGCTTCAAGCTGAGGGACTTGTTGGCCTGGGAGTCCCTGCTATGGCTGTTTTGCCTGAAGTATACTCCCGGCACAACTCTGACCACTCACTCAAACTGGCTGCCAAGCTGCGCAAACCCACGCAGCTGGAACCCACAGCCACCACCTCCAAATCAAAAGTCCCCACCAACCCACTAAAAAAAACCCAAAAGGCTACTCAGGGAAATGAGTCCCCTGAGGATGCCCCTGCAACACAAACGCAGGCTATATCCACTGGTTATAACCCCCTAGTGGATATAAGGACTCTTCCAGCCATAGCCGCTCAGGATTCCTCTCAACAGGAGCCTGCAGCCACCACACAAGGGTACCCACACATCTGGGATCTTCCTCACTTGAGGAGATTGCCATTGAAGAGCACCTTCCTCCCCAGGTGCACACTGCTTCTATCCTTCACCCCATGCAACCGCCCCCCAAAGTCCTACATTGCTTGTTGCACAAGTGCTGACTCAATTGCACTCCTCACCCCCTCCCCAGATACCAATTACTACTGGGAACACCTCTACCATTGAGGGGGAGGACCAAAGTGCAGCTGAGAACCCACAGCATAGGGGTTACAATGTTCCTTCTCCTAGTGTAGCATGGAGATTGGAACTTCTGTGAGGCTGCCACTTCTCCTGCGTCAGCATATGATCAGGTTGTAGTTGGTACCATTACTAAGACCTTACCAGAGGCAACTGCTGATGACGGACATAGTCCTGAGGCAGGAAGTCCCCAGTACCAAGACAAAGGGGCACATGCTACAACTGAGCTACACTCAGTGCATGTTCATCCTGATCCTATCAGGAGGTCAGGTGATTCAGTATCTACTGATGATGACCTGGGCTTCTTTTACGATGTAATCGCCCAAAACACCATCCTGAGGAGGAGGTGAGCAGACTCAAAGAGCTGCTTGCCAAAACTTCTAAGGAACAAAGACCATCTGCCTCCACCAACCCACAGATGGCACCTTCAGTTGAAGGTTCCCCAAACACTTACCCTCTCACTCCAATGAGCCTCCAGCTTCTGCTTTTGGCACTATCTCTCCGGGACAGAACCCCCAGAGCAGATGTTGCTGTATTCCAACAATCCATACCTCTCATCACTCCCATTATCAATGAAATGTTACTAAAGCCATTGATGAGAGGATTTCCTCAACTCTACAACCCTGATTGATAATGCTGTGCAAAAGAAACTTTCTGCGGTACAAACCCCTACCACCAATGCATCCAAAAAGGGGGAGAGTACTGCAGTGAAAGAAAAGAAGAGGAAAAGAACAGAGGATGAGAAGGCAAAAGAGCAAGCCCAGGAGTTGGAAAAAGAAAAGCAACAACAACTGATCACCTACAAAAGAAAGAAAAGTGCTGATGATCAACCTACTGCTGAAGAAAAATCTTGGAAGAGCTGGTAAAAGATGCAGATGACACACACAGCCGATCCATGGATAAAATCATTGAGCAACTCTTCAAGCAAGGTTTTGATACAGCCACATTAGATAGTGAGATCAGGAAGTTGGAAGTGGAGGAGATTCAAACCCGATGGGCTGGGTATGATGTACTGGAAAAGGAGAGATTGGAGATCATGATCCGTTTCATTGCCAAATACTTAGGAAGATCTTTGATGGATTCGTGCATGGACCAGAGACAGTATTCTGGCTATAGCCACCAGAATCTGTCTGTCTGAGCAATTCCATAAGGGGATTATCATTGAAGCCCTTGATGAGGCTGGGGCTGGAAAAAGGTTTGAAATGGCAAGACTTACAAAGGCTAAACTCACAACCAAAATGCTGGAACAACCTTCCCTTCCACCCACTCAAAAACAGCCTACCCCTCAAATCTCCAAACCAATCTCAAAGCCCAAATCCAAACTTCCTCAACCCACAAACCAACTCCCTTACCATCTAAACCAACAGCCGATGATGCACCTAAGAAGAGAAGAGAAGGGTGTTGAGGCTAGAAGAAGAAGAAGAAGAAGATGATGATGGAAGAAGATAGGCTGCCTCTGTCTGCAGTTCTAACATTGGCGAAAGCCAAACCTATGCCCATCACTCCCACCTCACAGATGGATGCTGTGAGAGTAAAGATTGAGAAGAGGAGCAGCAAAAGCTTCATGATGATGAAATGCTGAAAAGCATTGACAAAACTTATGCTGCTTCGTCATCAATTATTAGTATGAAGAAAGAAGCTCTGAGGTTGTACACTCTCGCCAACACATTTCAATATCAGAAGGAAAGGTGAGAGTATGGCCTGATCCTAGGGTGGCTCACAGGATTGTAAAGAAAGACATTCCTTCGAGATACAAGGGTCAAGTCAGAGGATCGTAGATGAAGAGATCACAGTGGCCCTTGTAGTATCACCCTGGGAGATTGTCGAAGATTTCAAGAAGGCCTACGAGACTAAACAACCACCCCAGAAGATGCTAGAGAACAGAATTATTAAAAAGGGGTTAGTCTACAGAGGCTTGAGAACTTCAAACAAAATGAGCTCAGTCTGTTACTTGAAGAACTCATCCTGATGAGTTTGCATACAGACAGATTACAACAGTTGAGCTCAAAAATGGCAAACAGGCCAAGTACATCTCAGAGCTGTATGGGCGAGAAGGATTGTTTGATGGTGAAGCCGAGAACCTGACCATGGAAGAACAAATCATGTTTCTCAGAGCATACACCAGAGAATCCTACAGGCTTATACACGGGAAGTAGATCTCATGAATGGGATAACAACTCTGTGTCCAGTTCCCCAAAACAGAGTTCCCATTCATATCTTGCCAAACAAATATCTGAGATTTCTTCCCAGGCCGGAGCTTATATGGGTCATCTTCTCTACTGATCAAGAAGGAAAAAGACCAACCTTTTTGCCAACAATAAGTGGGAAAATAAATAAATAGAGGTTTTGGCTGCATTGGTTCAGGGGGAGTTTGTTGGACCAAAAGAACCAATGAGCCAAGATCAGAAAACCTCTAAGTCCCACATGATATCACAACAACTGCTGAAGCTTCATCAGCAGTTCGACAAGTGCTGAAAACTCCAACAGCTGAAGATCAAGTGCTGAAGACTTCAACAGCTGAAGAACTAAAGTGCTGAAGTTCAACAGCTGAAGAACACAAGTGCTGAAGCTGAACAGCTGAAGAACACAAGTGCTGAAGCTGAAGACAAAGTACTGAAGTAACAGCTGAAGAGTTTACAAGTGCTGAAGATCAACAACTGATGTACAAAGTCTGAAGACAAAGACTGAAGACATCAGCTGATGATATCTACTGAAGTCATCAGCTGATGAAACGTCTGAAGTTCAAGTCTGAAGATCAAGTACTGAAGTTTCAGTAGTTTGTCACAACAGCTGAAGAGTACTTCTTCAGTAGTTGTGATATCAGTAGTTTTATGTTTTTACTTTCAGTAGTTTTGTAAAACGACTGAAGAGCTTGTTCTTCAGTCGTTGTAGTTTCAGTAGTTTTATGTTTTTCAGTAGTTATAACAACTGATAACACTTAGCATTTTTGTAAGGAGATGTCAGCTGTTTTGACATCTTCAGTAGTTGTGTTTCAGTTGAATAATTCTGTTAGATGTCACTATCAAGTGACATCAGCAGACGTCACATCTCTTATATAAGAGGTGTCGACCTAATTGTAATTGTGACATTCTGTTACCACGAAAGCGAATATTGAATGAAATATATTTGCAGAATTCTCTCTCTATAACCGTCTTTGTTCTTCATTGAATATCGTTTCGTTCTTGTGAATTGGCTAATTCATTGTTAGAATTCCGCTGCTATACTCTCTAATCAATCAAACATAGATCACTGATCCTAACAAGTGAAGACTCACCCTACGTCCTCAAATCATTGGTTGATATCACGCTGGCGTACTCAACAAGAAGTCCAATTTTCCAATTTCTGCTTCTATGCCTCTCATCAGTCAGCAAGAGACAAGAATTATCACATTGCTTTAAAGGACAATGGATGGGTTGTGCCATGCACTTGAGCTTCTTCATTAAAGAACAACAAGTGTGGGAACTGGTTCCTCCCTACCTCCAGGTAAGTGTGCAATATCACTAAATGGTGTTTTTTAGGACAACCTGATGAAATGGCTTATTGTTAAGAACAGGCCAGACTGGTTGTTCGGTTTGCAACAAGAAGACGGTATTGATTATGAATGAAACCTTTGCCCCTGTAGCCAGACTGGAATCAATTCGTTGTTTTTTAGCTTATGCCTGCTTAGCAAACTTAAAGCGTTCAATGGTGTCAAAGTTCCTTTTTGTATGGGAAAATTAAAGAAGAGGTTTATTATTCAACACACCGGCTTTGAGGACATAAACATCCTAATTGGGTGTATAAGCTATGATAAGGCTCTTATGGGTTAACAAAGCTCCTAGTCCTGGTATGAGACATTCTCCAAACTTTCTTCTGAAATGATTTCACTAGAGGCTCCATTGATAAGAACTTTTTCTTAAGAAAGCTGGGCAGCATAATCTACTTGTTCAAATTTATGTAGATGATATTATTTTTGCATCCTCTGATCCTCAGTTGTGTGATGCCTACAAAGTTGATGCAACAGAAGTTTGAAATGATGCCATGGGAGAGTTACAGTTCTTTCTGGGTTTTGCAATCAAACAAAAGGCTGATGGAATTTCATTCATCAGTCCAAATACACAAAAGATCTTTTGGAAAAATTTGATTTACAAACTTAAGCCCTGTTCTACCCCCATGTGCAGCACCACACAACTGGATATAGATCAAAGGTAAAGTGGTGATGAAACACTTTACAGATTATGATTGGGTCCTTGATGTATTTAACAGCTTCTAGACCAGATATTATTTTGCTACATGTGTTTGTGCTAGATTTCAGGCTGCACCTAAAGAGTCTCATCTGATTGCAGTCAAGAGGATCTTTAGATATTTGCAAGGTACACAATCTCTAGGTTTATGTATTCCACTGGGCACTCTTGAAATTAGTTGCTTTCTCTCTGATAGTGACTATGCAGGGTGTAAGTTGACCAGGAAATCAACTTTTGGTGGATGTCAATTCCTAGGCAACTGTTTGATTTCTTGGCAGAGTAGAAACAAACATCTGTTGCTACATCCACTCTGAAGCCGAGTACATTGCTACTGCAAGTTGTACATCCAAGTACTCTGGCTTTAGAATCAACTTTTGGACTATGGCATTCCAGACACTAAGACTCTGTTATGATGGATAGTGCTTCAGCCCTTTGCACTGTCAAAAATCCAGTCCAGCACTCTAGGGCCAACATATAGAAATTAGACATCATTTTATAAGAGACTGTTTTGAAAAGGGTCTAATTAATCCTATGTTTGTGCCTAGTGCTGATGACTTGCAAACATTTTTACTAAGCCTTTGGATAGTTCAACTTTCCATAACCTGGTGAAGGCTTGGTATGCTGTCAGCTACAATAAGTGACAACTATTGATGATCTCAGTAAAGTACTGGTGATCATTGGTAACCATGTCACATATAAGTACTGATGAGTTCTTTTACCCTCAGTAGTTTTATAACTACTGAAGGCCAAATGCTTCACAAGTACTTTTATCTGTTCTAAACTACTGATGTAGTTACAACTACTGAAATCAGTGAAACATATAAGTACTAACGTCCTATGAAACACCTGTAAAGCGATGCAAAGTCTGATGAGTACGTGTTGAGGACAGTATGAAACAGCTGAAAAGCTAAGAATGACGAAAACAGCTGATGTTAATCTCTCTTCAGTTGTTTCTACAACTGCTGTTTCTAAAACAACTGATGACAAAAACATGTCTTCAGTAGTTTCACAACTACTGATGACTAATACCAAGTCATTTGCTATTTCTAAAACCTGATGACAAAAACATGTCTTCAGTAGTTTCACAACTACTGATGACTAATACCAAGTCATCAGCTGTTTAAACAACTGATGACAAAACCATGTCTTTAGTAGTTTCACAACTACTGATGACTAATACCAAGTTATCAGTTGTTTTCAAACATCTGAAGTCAAAACCATGGTCTTCAGTAGTTTTATAACTACTAATGCCTAAAACCACGACTTCAGCTGTTTCAACGTCTGACAAGGTAATACCATGTCAACAGTCGTTTTAAAACCACTGATGACTAACACCACCCTTCAGTCTTTTTTTTCTAACCCGTACCCTATAAATATCCCCGACCTAATCCTTCAGAGCCTCATCTTCTTCAAACCTAACGTTCATATCTCCAAAACTTCTCTCTCATTAACGGCGACCATGCAGCTTAAACCGCGACACAACTGTGTAGCTTACCTCACCAAATCGCCATTCTGGGCTAAGTTCGATAATGCTATTGATCTTATGGTCGTCACCCTACAAAACGGCTTTTCTTCTCATCCAATCCTTCATGCCGAATCCCTTAACCAGTTTTGGATGAACGTCACCCTCACCACTGGGGAGAACACAACACAGAGTCTCTCCGGTCAGTCGTTGTTAGGATCAGTGATCTACGTTTGATTGATTAGAGAGTATAGCAGCGGATTCTACACTGAATTAGCCAATTCCACAGAACGAAAAGATATTCAATGAAGAACAAAAACGGTTATAGATAGTAGAATTCTGCAAATATATTTCATTCAATATTCGCTTTCGTGATAACGGAATGTCACAATTACAATTAGGTCGAACCTCTTATATAAGAGATGTGACGTCTGCTGATGTCACTTGATAGTGACATCTAACAGAATTATTCCAACTGAAACACAACTACTGAAGATGTCAAAACAGCTGACATCTTCTTACAAAATACTAAGTGTTATCAGTTACTACAACTACTGAAAAAACATAAAACTACTGATACTACAACGACTGAAGAACAAGCTCTTCAGTCGTTTTACAAAACTACTGAAAGTAAAAACATAAAACTACTGATATCACAACTACTGAAGAAGTACTCTTCAGCTGTTGTGACAAACTACTGAAACTTCAGTACTTGGTCTTCAGACTTGAACTTCAGACGTTTCATCAGTTGATGACTTCAGTAGATATTATCAGCTGATGTTTTCAGTCTTTGTCTTCAGACTTTGTACACCAGTTGTTGATCTTCAGTACTTGTAGACTCTTCAGCTGTTGTACTTCAGTACTTTGGTCTTCAGCTTCAGCACTTGTGTTCTTCAGCTATTCAGCTTCAGCACTTGTGTTCTTCAGCTGTTCAGCTTCAGCACTTGGTTCTTCAGCTGTTGAACTTTAGCACTTTAGTCTTCGGCTGTTGAAGTCTTCAGCACTTGATCTTCAGCTGTTGGAGTTTTCAGCACTTGTCGAACTGCTGATGAAGCCTTTAGCAGTTGTTGTGATATCATGTGGGACTTAGAGGTTTTCTGATCTTGGCTCATTGGTTCTTTTGGTCCAACAGTCGTCAACAACCACCAAGTGGTCATCACTCCCGATATACTTCGTCAAACCCTACACCTGGATGATGCCACTTTTCCTGCTGGATATCCAAAGGCACAACTGCTTTATCCTTTGCCCACCATGGATATCAGGGAAACCTTAGTGCCTCCACCATACTGAAGAAACATTTCCATGATGCTGAACGTCTCATATTTCACATGGTAAATGTCTGTTTGGCTCCTAAGACTTCATCGTGGGATCAAATGTCCACAAGGTGGCAACAGGTAATTTACTCCATCCTTGAGCAACAACCTTTAAATTTTTCGGAAATACTATTATTAGAGCTCAAGGATATGGCTCAAAATCAAACTCCTAACCGTTGGATATTATATCCTCGATTCATAATGGCCATAATTAAAAACCAGCTTCAAGCTAAGGGACTTGTTGGCCTGGGAGTCCCTGCTATGGTTGTATTGCCTGAAGTATACTCCCGCACAACTCTGACCAATCACTTAAAATGGCTGCCAAGCTGCGCAAACCCACGCAGCTGGAACCCACAGCCACCACCTCCAAATCAAAAGTCCCCACCAAACCCACTAAAAAGAAAACCAAAAAGGCTACTCAGGAAAATGAGTCCCTTGAGGATGCCCCTGCAACACAAACGCAGGCTATATCCACTGGTTATAACCCCCTAGTGGATATAAGGAGTCTCCCAGCCACAGCCGCTCAGGATTCCTCTCAAAAGGAGCCTGTAGCAACCACAGAAGGGGTACCCACAAATCTGGGATCTTCCTCAGTTGAGGAGATTGCCATTGAAGGGCACCATTCTCCCTAGGTGCACACTGCTTTTACCCCATCTCCACATGCAACCGCCCCCCAAAGTCCTACATTACTTGTTGCACAAGTGCTGACTTAGTTGCACTCCTCACCCCCTCCCCAGATACCATTACAACTGGGAATACTTCTACCATTGAGGGGGAGGACCAAAGTGCAGCTGAGAACCCACAGCATAGGGGTTACAATGTTCCTTCTCCAAGTGTAGCAATGGAGATTGGAACTTCTGGTGAGGCTGCCACTTCTCCTGTTTCAGCATATGATCAGGTTGTAGTTGGTACCATTACTAAGACCTTACCAGAGGCAACTGCTGATGAAGGACAAAGTCCTGAGGCAGGAAGTCCCCAGTTCCAAGACAAAGGGGCACATGCTACAACTGAGCTACACTCAATGCATATTCATCCTGATCCTATCAGGAGGTCAGGTGATTCGTAACTACTGATGATGACCTGGGCTTCTTTTACGATGTAATCGCCCAAAACACCATCCTGGAAGAGGAGGTGAGCAGACTCAAAGAGCTGCTTGCCAAAACTTCTAAAGAACAAAGACCATCTGCCTCTACCACCTCACAGATGGCACCTTCATCTGAAGGTCTCACAAACACTAAGCCACTCCCAACAACTCAGCCACCTGCCTCTGCTTCTGGAACTGTTTCTCAGGAACAGAAACCTCCTGAGCAAATAGCTGCTATCCTTCAAAATTCCCTCCCTCTCATCACACCCATAATCACTGACATAGTGATCAAAGCCATTGATGAGAGGCTTTCCTCAGTAATACAACCATTGATAGAGGAGGTTGTGGGCAAACAGCTTTCTGGCAATCAACCCCTTGCAACCAATGCAACCAAAAAGGGGGAGATTAAGTCAGTGAAAGCAAAAAGAAAGAGGAGTACAGAGGAGAAAGAAAAGGAGAAAGAACAGAAGGGATAGTAGTGGAAAAGGAGTTGGAGTTGAATGTGGAGACCGATAAAGAGAAGGAAAAAGAGAAAGCCTTGGAGCTACTGATAAAAGAGGCTGATGCCGAACACAGCAGATCAATGGACAACATCATTGTTCAGCTGTTTAGGCAAGGCCATGACACCGATAAACTTGACTCTGAGATTCGACGATTAGAGATTGAAGAAATCCAGAATAGATGGGCAAGTTATGAAGTGTTAGAAAGAGAAAGGCTTGAGATCATGATTAGATTTATTGCAAAATATCTTGGAAGATCAATGATCGAAATCAAAGCTTGGTCCAGGACAGTATCTTGGCAATCACCACCAAGATCTGTTCGTCTGAAGCATATACTAAGGGACTTGTTATTGAAGCTTTGAATGAAGCGGGTGCTGGGAGCAGGACTGAGCTAGCCAAGCAATCAAAAGCCACACTCACCTCAAGAATGCTAGAACAGCCTGTCAACATTCCCACACCAAAACCACCCAAATCACAACCCACCAAACCAACTCCCTTACCCTCAAAACCCATAGCCGATGATATACCCTTGAAGAAGAAGAGAAGGTATTGAGGCTAGAAGATGATGAAGAAGATGATGAAGATAGGCTGCCACTCTCAGCTGTGATTCAGTTGCCTAAGGCCACAAGTCACTCCTCAGCAATTACTCCTGAATTCCAAAGACAAATGGTTAAAGTGAAGCTAGAAGAAGAAGAGCTTCATAAACAGCATTATGAGGATTGTTGAAGAGAGTTGACAAAGCTTATGCAGCCACATCTTCTATCATCAATATGAAGAAGCAAGCCCTCAGACTTTACACTCTCAAGCATACCTTTCAATATCAAAAGGAAAGAGTGAGGATTTGGCCTGATCCCAGGGTCTCTCACAGAATTCATAAGAAAAACATACCTCAGAGATACATTGGCCAGGTGAAAAAGATCGTAGATGAAGTGATCTCTCTGGTCTTTGTAGTTTCACCCTGGGAAATCCTAGAGGACTTCAAGAAGCCTATAAAGCTAATCTAACCCCTTAGAACATTCTGGAGAACAAAATAATGAAAAAGGGGTTAGTTTACAAGAGGCTTGAGGAAGTCAGGAAAAATGAGCTCCAGTTGTTCCTAGAGGGTAATCACCCGGATGAGTTTGCTTACAGAATAATAACAACTGTGGAGCTAAAGAATGGGAAACAGGCCAAATACCTGTCTGAGTATTATGGCCTGAATCATTGTTTGAAGGAGGTGCTGAAGAGCTAACCATGGAGGAACAAATCACCTTCCTTGAGGCCTACACAAGAGAGTCGTACAGACTCATCATGGGGAAATGAGTCTCATGGATGGGGAACAGCTCAGTGTCCAAGTCCCCAATACAGAGTTCCCATCAATACTTTACCAACCAAATCATCAGAGACTCATTTCCAGGCTAGTGCTTATATGGGTCATCTTCTCAACTGATCAAGAAGGAAAAAGACCAACCATTCTGCCAACAATAAGTGGGACCTCAAATAAAGTTAAAGGTTTTGGCTGCATTGGTTCAGGGGGAGTTTGTTGGACCAAAAGAACCAATGAGCGGGATCAAAAAAACCTTTAGTCCCACAGACGTCACAACAACTACTGAAGACCACAACAACTGAAGACAACAGCTGATTACAAAGTCTGAAGACAAGTGCTAAAGACAAAGTCTGAAGACAAGTGCCGAAGACAAAGTCTGAAGACAAGTGCCGAAGACAAAGTCTGAAGACAAGTGCTGAAGACAAAGTCTGAAGACAAGTGCTGAAGACAAAGTCTGAAGACAAGTGTTGAAGACAAAGTCTGAAGACAAGTGCTGAAGACAAAATCTGAAGACACAAGTGCTAAAGAACAAAGTATCAGACGTTGTCACAACAGCTGAAGAGGTCTTCTTCAGTAGTTGTGACGGTTTACCTTTCAGTAGTTTTATGTTTCATCTTTTCAGTAGTTTGACACAACAGCTGAAGAATACTTCTTCAGTTGTTGTGCTCATCAGTTGTTTTATATTTATCAGTAGTTTTGTAAAACGACTGAAGAGCTTGACTTTCAGTCGTTGTAGTTTCAGTAGGTTCTTCTTTTGTACTTAACACTCTGATATGTTCTCAGTAGTTGTGAACATTTCAGTAGTTTGTTAAGAGTTAGTTATTTTTGTATTAGATCTCCCAGTTGTCACTTTCCCGTGATAACAACAACGATTGCACTCTATATAAGGAGTGTCAACCTATTGTAATAATTGAATGTTTTGATCAGAAATATTCCATATTATTGAAACATTCCTTATTACAGAAATATATTCTCTCGTTATAACCGTATTTGTTCTTAATGCATACGAGCATCAATTTCTTGCTGCAATTTGTCTAATTCTTGTTCTTATTCCGCTGCACTACGCTCTAATACATCAAACTTGTGATCGCTGATCCTATCAAGTGCCATGCAAGAAGAACTTCTTCAGTTCAAGAAGTTAGGTGTATGGAGTCTGGTAGATAAACCTAAAGGTGCTAAGGTCATTGGCACCAAATGGGTCTTGAAATGCAAGAAGGATGACCAAGGGGTCATTATCAGGAACAAGGCTCGACTGGTTGTTCAGGGATTTCGTCAAGTCAAGGGAATTGATTACAATGAGGTGTTTGCACCCGTGGCAAGGATGGAAGCCATTCGTATCTTCCTTGCATATGCATCGTACATGAAGATTAAAGTCTATCAATTAGATGTGAAGAGTGCATTTCTTCATGGGGAAATCAGAGAAACAGTCTATGTCAGTGAACCCGAGGGATTTGAAGATCCTTATCATCGGGATAGAGTCTAAAAGCTCGACAAGGCTTTATACGGGCTTCATCAAGCTCCAAGGGCTTGGTAGGAAAAACTCTCGACTCACCTTGTGAAACACGGCTTTCGCAGGGGAGTCATTGACTGCACGTTGTTCATTAAAGAAAAAGATGACGACCTACTGCTCGTACAAATCTATGTTGATGACATAATTTTCGGTTCAAAGAATGAAGAGTTATGCAAAGAGTTTGAAGCAGTTATGAAGAAAGAGTTTGAGATGAGTGCTATGGGGGAGATGAAGTTCTTTCTCGGGCTACAGGTGGATCAAACACCAAATGGGATCTTTCTACATCAGACCAAGTACGTAAGAGACATTCTCAATCGCTTTGACATGGAGAATGCATCTGCTGTCAGTACTCCACTGGCTACGAATCACGACATAGCACCTGATGAAAATGGTGATCTTGTGGATGCCACGATGTACCGAGGAATGATTGGATCCCTCATGTATCTCACTGCCTCTAGACCTGATATCATATACGCGACATGTTTATGCTCTAGATATCTAAAGGGTACACCCACACTTGGGTTGTGGTATCCTCATGATGATGATTTTGAGCTCACGGCGTATAGTGACTTGGATTACGGAGGCTACAAGATGAACTACAAGTCTACATCAACAGGGTGTCAATTCTTTGGGAGAAGATTAATTACCTGGCAGTGTAAGAAGCAGACATCGGTTGCATTGTCAACCTGTGAAGCCGAATATGTTGCTGCTGCAAGTTGCTGCTGCAAGTTGCTGTTCACAAATCATCTGGATTCAACAGCAAATACGGGATTGCGGTTTAACGTTCTATTCTACTCCTATTTTTATAGACAACTCTGCTGCAATTGCAGTAACTAAAAATCCAGTCCAACATCCTAAGACCAAACATATCGGTATTAAATATCACTTCATACGAGATTGTTTTGAAAAGAACTTAATTGATGTGGTAAAAATTAATACTAATTTCAACGCGCTGACCTCTATACTAAAGCCTTTGATAAACCACGTTTTCAATATTTGCTAGAGGTCAACGGCGTTAAACAGAGAATTGAGGTTATTCCTGATGATGATCATGTGTAGTCCGATGTAGCTTAGTTAATTCGTCATTCAATTTGAGCTCATTTGGTTAAATTAGTCTGTTTAAAATTAAACTTATGTTATTCTGCTGTTTATTAAAATTCTAAAATAATGAAACCAGTTATGATTTTAGTATTTTAGGGGGAGAATAAGTCAGCAAGCAACATTAAAAAAAACCGAGGGAGAAGGAGTGGAAAGCTGATACAAGGTAGATCGTATCTGTGATACCGATTCAAACCCTTTGGAATATGATAGTACACAGGAACAAATCAAGAGAGACTTTGAAATTTTAATTTAGAAAAGGTGCAAAAACATTCAAAGTATAAGTCTGTGTAGTATAAGCAATATAAAAGGGAAGATGATAGAAAAACTGGTAACTCTTAAGGTAACACAAGGAGAGTAGACCTAGAGGTTGCTAGACCACAATTAATATGTCGGTAGATTCAACACAATAGATGATTAGACCTGACTGGTGATCTCAAGATCAAACTAAGTGGTTCAACTGACTGTGGGCTCCCATCTTATCGCTGGTTAACACAATCAACAATATTCCAATAAAGGGCAATGAGCATGTAAACGCCACAAATGTGTGAGGATGACCATAAATAGAGCAAAGCACCAGAAAAAATGAAGAAAAATGCTATCAAGCTAATGACTTATGTTGTTGGTGCATTTGGGGCAAAAGAAAATTAATTGCTCTAACAAGGAGATAGGTTGTGCGCCTCTCTGTTGTGCGATGGCACTGACCTAAGGATAAGCATAACCTAGACATTCTAGAATTCATTGTTGTTTGCCGCCTCTCTGCTGTGCGATGGCACTGACCTGAGGATTGGCATCTCCTTGAAAGCTCTAAGAATAGTCTCTTCTTGTAAAAATAACCGTAGACCGCTCAAAAGCTCCTGAGGAATGTTGATTACCATATAAGTGTGGGATCCACAAATGTTCGTTGAAATAATTAAACCAAAAACAATCACCAGTTTGTGTCAAGAGTCTGTATGGATTTAAGTGGACAAACATATTGACAATCATTATGGCTGCAATTCTTGAAAGTTCAAATCAATGTGGTAATCTAAGAGTTCCAGTATGATTTCCTAAAGTTGCTAATGACTCTGGATGAACACCAAGAATTGAGCATCAAAAGATTTGATAACAAGTCCCAAATGATTTGATGTGCCTGTATGATTCCAAAATTGAATTGGTCCAGGTGTGGTCAATCTAAGTTGAAGCTTTCTATTCCGGAACCAAATCCAGTAGATTTCCACCTTAGGTTCTATCTCTCACAAAAAGCCAAAACAAAGTCTTAACTTTTAGTCTTTAGTTTAAGTTTCAAATTTAGCGAGTCATTTTAGTTAATTTGTTTGCCGGACTACATCATGAAAATCGATAAGTGATCAACTCACTGAATAGGTCATGTCTGAGATGACCACATGAATTTTCAAGTTTAAAGCAGTCACGTCTGAGGTGACTAAATTGGTTTGAAAATGATCATGTCTGAGATGATCAAAACTCATAATGTCTATTTCAAAAGGTTAAAATGTTCAAAATGGTAGAAAATCTACTAAGTGTGACCTATTCGCACGATTGGACCATGAATATGGACCAACCATGCGAATGGATCCCATTCGCATGACTGGACATGAAATTAGTCATTCACCGAATGGCGTTTAAGAATGATCCTTTCGACCGAATGACAGGGTGCGAATGAGTCAGTCAACCGACTGAGACTTAGTCGGTTAATTGAGAAAGCAATGAAAGGGCACGAATGAGTCAGTCGACTGACTGAGACTCAGTCGGCCAACTGAAAGCGACCGACTGGGCCAATCGCACGACTGAACCTCAGTCGCCCGAATGAACTGAGCGAATGAGGCCAGTCGGCCGATTGAAATTAGGGTCAGTATTTAAAGGGCCTCAGTCGATCGCATTTCACTCATCACTCCCAATCGCACCCAAATCGCTTTCTTTCCCGTTACTCTGCCAAAAATTTCTAGAGATCGTGTTTTCACATTGCTATTGATCTTCTGACATTCGATTGACAAGTATACAGGTACATTGCAGTTAAATCTTATAGAAATCAGAAGATCTTGAGTCAAATTTGTGTTATTCGAATGAAACATTAACCGGATTGAAAAATTCCCTAATAACCTACATAAACTAAGCAAAATGTTAAAATTAAGTTTAATAGGTCATTAGTGACAAGATAGCGAGTCTAATGGACCATTAAGCCATGTTAAATTACTTGAATTAGGTCAAGATTCGAACCTCAGACGATTGAACAGGGGGTCATGCGATTGCTCGTCCGGATGAACTCCAATCGCACGACTGAATCTTACGATTGGATCAATCGGCAGAATGAACCATGCGAATGAGTTCAGTCGGCCGACTGAACCAATCGCAGACTCAGTCAGCAAATTGAACTCAGTCGCATGTCTCATTCACCCGAACGAGCTCAGTCGCACGAAAGAACAAACGACTGACTCCAGTCGCATGATTCATTCGCACGAATGTATCGGATTGAATTTAAACTATACACCTTGAACTGAATTTTGAATGTATGACTTACAAATGGTTCTGTGTCTTGTGTTTCAGGTCAATGGCTTATAGATGGTCCATAAATCCAAAGCACAATATTGTGCTCATTTGGACCATACGACTCGGAATGGAGCCGAGTTTACAGATATTATTGCATTCCTTCGATGCTCTCGGATACATAAAGCCATATCCACACAGTGTACTCCTTACAGGTCGTTACATTAGGCTTTCTGGGAAAATGCCTCCGTAGATCGTTCACATGAGCCTTACAGCATACGGAGCTCCATTCATGGTCATGACATTGAAATTACAGCAGCTGACATCCAGAGAGTACTTGATTTTGGGGATGATACTGATCAACCCACCAGACTACATCCACTTACAGTCAGAGGTTGCTTCCTCAGGATTAAATATGCTGGGGACATCAACTCAGGTGTGCTCAACAAGAGCAACCTGTGTCCCCAGTATAAATACTTGGCGCATGTGATCCTGAAGTGTATTGCTTCTCGAAGGGGTGGGTTTGATGACCTGTCAGACCAGATTCAGAATGCCTATGTGGCACTGGTGCTGAACCACCCCTTCAGCTTCTCGAGCATGATCTTCTCGTATCTGGTGGAGAATCTGGAGGCCAAGGGGAAGGATGGTTTTTGTATGTATCCCAAATTTCTGCAGCTGATCTTTAACGAGAAGCTGCCATTACTTCCCAAGGAGAAACATGATGCGGTTGCCCTAGAGGTTATGGATGACACGACTTTGGGTCACATGAGAGTGTATCGGGGCAAGCAGGTAAAGCCCCAGGTAAAAAGGTTGATCAGCCATCTGGCAAATGAACGATATGTGGCACCAGGTAGACGCAAATGGCATCATGATGACAGCGATTCAGATGATGAGAGGTTGTTGCTCCCAGAGCATGATTCAGACGATGATGATAGTGGGGATGTTGGGGATGATATGCCTGCTCCAACAAGGGGCACAGCTTCAGATGTTATACCCCCAGTGTCTGTCCCAACAGGTGACATAGCTGAGTCTGCAGGCTTCCACCAGGACTTCATACCTGGTGAGGAGGAAGAAGAGTCAGATGAGGAGCCCTTGATGAGGACCGTGGGAAGCAAGGTTGTTCCCACCGAGTATGGACTCCGGGCGGTTGGTGAACGCCCAGGGATTCGGGAGAGACGATTGTAGATCCCAGCTATGCTCCTGAGTCTAATAGTCGTGTTCTAGGGGGAGCATCCACCTCGACTGGATCGAGGACGAAACGGATGGCTCAGCCCCATGGCCAGAAGAAGAAGAGAAGAAGACTCACCTTCGTACCCACCACAGCCACCACAACCACCACAGCTACCACTACATCTACCACCATCCCTACCACTTCTACAGCCACACCATCCCCTACTACAGCCACCACACAGCCACCACAACTACCCTACCACTACCACCACACCTCCCACCACTGTAAATATGCAACCACCACCATATCTTTCACTCCTACATCACCTCTAATATCTCACAGACCCAACCCATCTTTACCACAACCACCACCACCACTAGCCACCAATCAGGACCCTCATCTGATCCTGCACGTATATATGGATCTCATCTACCTCAATTTGGGGTAGAGGACCAGCTGTCAGTGCTAAACCGTATGGTGATGCGATTTTTAGCTGCTGATGAAGAGAAGACTGCACAGATTCGACAGCTTGCAGATCTCACTGCTGTGCAGTCACATCAGATCTCGGAGCAGGATCGGCTAATCAAGGAGCAGGCCCAGCAAATAGTTGCTCAGAGCCTTGAGATCGCCCACTCCAAGAGCATAGAGTCACTTTTGCTAAGAAAATTGAAGAGTTGGAGAATGCTAAGAAGACCATCATGCTCAAACTTAAAGGATCTAAATATGAGCCTCTGAAGATTAAAGAGGGAGGTGGTGATGATAGTGATGATGATGATCTGGATGAAGATGAAGAGAGTGACGATGATGAAGAAGCAGAAGGAGGGGATGCACCTGCATCGGCCACTGCTACAGGTCAAGAGAATAGGACTAAGAACAGACAAGATCAATCAGCCTCTACCTCTGCCCCTACAAGTGATGAAACTTGATACAAGAAAAAAAGTAAAGATTAGATGATTATGTATTTATCTTCTTTTGTATTTGAATCATGTAATTGAACACAATGTACTTAATGTTTATATTATTTTAATGCCTTTCTGTTTGATGAATTACTAATGATTTATGTGTGAAATGTTTAAATCAACAGATCAAAATTACCAAAGAGATGAGTTTGACATTGCTCCCCTTCAGCAGGTCAAGTCTCAGCTAATAATGATTCTTGATCTGCAAGGGATAGTCAGGAGTTCAGTGAATTATACCCCTGAAGAAGGGGAAATAATTCATGACTTATCAAATGAGCAACTCGCAGAGCTTTTCGAGCTAAATCCAGATGAAATAGTAAAAGATGCTCCGACATGCGATTCGACTAGTGACGAAGAGTTCAACGATGTTGATGATGTAGAGATCGAAGATGTCACTGCCGAGGAGTACCCTAAGTACGCTGACAATGAGGGTAATGTGGTCCCCAATCTGGGTGAATCCCTTGTCAGCGATACTATTAAGGTGTTAAACAATATGGAGAAAGAAACAGAGAAAGCAGAAGACACAGTCCAAGCCTCAAATGATGATGTTGACATTCGAAAGGCTGAGTAGGCTGCATGTTTTGAAGAAGTTAGAGCCCAACGTACTACACCAAAGAAGGATTCCTACACCAAACTCTACAGAGTCAAGAAACATAATAAGGTGTCAGGTAGGATTATAGCATGGGCATATTTTGATGACCTTAACGTCTATGCAGTTAAGAGGGAGAAGGGCATAGAGTATTTTAGGTTTCCACATGATCTAAAGACTCTACCAGGTTTTGAGCTCAACCAGCTGGCCAAACTAGAGCTTTTGTATGCTGACTCGAGGAAGATGTCCAGCTGGTTTGAGGCTGCCCTAAAAAAGGAGTACCACACTAGATGGGTTAACTTCAGACCCCAACGACCTACGAGGTATGTCAGAAGGTCTGAGGTTGATGCCAGAACCGGCAAGCCTAAGATAGTGTTGAAGTGGAATCCTCCACGCACAATGTCGAGAATCCCACTCAGGGAAATGCCACAGGATTTCACTCCACATTTTAAGTGGTGGTACTATGATTGGAGAACAGCTGAAGCGGTCATAGTCTTAAGCAAAGAGGGACAAATGGATACTATCAGGGCATTCGACCCGATGTGGCTTACAAAATTGTCAGAAAGTGATGTATATACGCTATACAAGTGGCCACTGTTCTTTGATACGCAAGATATTGTACAAGCTCTTCAGTTCCAGAATGTTATACGACTCAGCTTCACGTTTGAGATTCACACAGGAGTCACAACAGAGGAGAAGTACAAGAAATACAAGGAGGTCATGCAGAAAACAAGAGATTAGAGAGATCTAGATCCAAGGGGGAGTTTGTTGATACATGTATGTCACTAGATCATGATATGAAATGTAATAGATCTGGTTTATCTGATTCTGGTGTAATTTGATATGACTAATGAAATGATATTGGGTGTTTGTGATTTGTAATGACTAATATTTCATTAATAAGTTGATATTAAATTAATTAATTTGGTTAGTGATAGATTGAATGTTTACATATAATGTTTACTAATTAATACATTCAAACTTAAAATAATGAAGTTATCATGCGAATAGCCCATGCGAAGCATGAACACCTACATACGAATGACTCAGTCGCACGACCTAACCAGAGACTGGATCAGTCGTATGATTGTAACATAAGATTGGCTCAGTCGCACGACTGAACACTCAGTCGTGCGAATGAATCAACCGCATGGCTCAATCGCACGACTGAACCATACTAATGGTTTAGTCGCATGATTGAATAATACCAACCTATAATACAACTCAATTCGTGAAAAATAAGAACTCTCGATCAATTACGATTCCAGACGTACCCTAGCCGTCCAGAAACCTCCCAATTCGTTCTCCAAGTTCATAGAACACATTAGATCGATTTCCAATCGATTTCTAACGTTAGTTTCAATTCTTTATTGATTCTTCGTGTGTTCTCACTGATTGGATCGCCAATCAAATAGGATTCCGCACTATTTGATCTGGTATACATGCTAATCTCTAGGTATTTCGTTCAAATACCAGGTCTCAACACAAACCACTCCCATCTCTTCAAGAATTAGTGCTAAGGTTCCTCATGCTCAGCCTGATGAGCTCATTAGCCCAACGGCCTTAAGCCATCACTCTAAGTCTCAACACTCAAGTGATCAACCTTCAGGGGACAATTACTATCCCCAGCCTATAGATCTCAACCAACCAATTCCCCACCTTGACTTCTATACTGATGAAGATCTAGGTTTCAGTGAGTATAATGAGTCTCTCTTTTATACCCCTACTCAAAGAGAGATGAATGCTCCTGAGTCTCCTATATCTATCCCACATCAGTCACCTACAACTGAGGTGGACACTTCTGAACCTGTTCAGGATGTCCATATGGGAGAGGCTCTTACTTCTGAAAGTGATTACATCATTAAGACCTCAACCATGGCAACCCAGCCCACTGAAATCTCAACTGAGATTGCCAGTGAGCAGAGGAAAACCAGCAGCCAAGAACCTGAAGCTGGTGGTGAGAGAGAGGACTTTGGTCCAATCATCTCATCCCCTAGTGAGTCTTCTGATGAAAATGAAGGGAATCTGAGACTAAAGGTGCACAAACTGATTAAAACATGCACCTATTGAGTCTCAAAGGTCAGTCACCTTGAATCTCAGGTGACTACCTTACACAACAGGATCAATGATCAGCAACTTGAGATTTCATATCTTAAGAAAAAACTAGCTGGGAGACCCTTAAGAAGTGCTCAACCAGGTACACAAGAACCTGTGGATGTGATTGACCTATCTTCCAGCTCACCTATGCAAGTGGGTAATGCTACCAAAAAAGGGGAGAAAGTTACTATAGCCACGGAACCTGGGAGTTCTTTAGAAAGAGTGGACATTGAGGACTCATCATCCTCACTTGCAATTGTGCATTCTCAGAAACCTCCTTAAGTTCAAATTGATGTGGACTACACAGACTCCTTCATACAGTGTCTGTTTGAGGATGGGATACCAAGGGCTATGTCATTTTCACCATCTTCCAATCACATCATTGGGTGAAGGTATGACAACATCAGAAAAGCCCTAATCATTATAAGAGTTCAAGTATAGCAAGAAGTCTTAAATTTTCATACTTTGAACTACTATGAAGGTCTGGATATAGTCAACATGCCACTTGTCAACCCAAGCAAATCAAGACAAGCTGACAGACTGGCTCAAAGAATCCAAGACAGGATCATTGTAGAGTTCTGCTTAAGAAGGAGACTTAGGCAATCAGGGAATGCCATTGGTCAACTGGATGTTGAGGCAGACCCTAAGATTAGATTCATAGGGGAAACCTTGGGTGAAGGCCCAGTGGTAGAACCTGAGATCCCTGTCTCATCATCATCAACTATTGCAGAGATCCACACTCCTATTGAGACACATACTGGTGAAGGTGCTTCTCAACCTCTCTTTGGCCAGAGCTTAGATGCTGCAACAAGCAATGAAGGCCAAAGCTCTCTCCACCCTGAGTCACAAAGGTCTGTGAGTGACAAAGGGAAAAAAAAGATGACATCTGAGGAGATTGAGGAGGAGAGAGAGAGAGGAAAAGGAGGTTGAGGGGAGAAAGTTTCTCTGTTGAGTCGTCAAGACTCATGGAGTCTGCTATCAGGGCTACCCCCAGACTAGATACTCAGAATGATGAGTTAAGGGCATTCAGGATAAATTACCTGCAGACAAGGAACTATGACATAGACAGTGTCATCTCTATCCCCTTAGAAGAGTTGAATAAACTGGTTGATCTAGAAAGGTCAAAGGGGAAGAAGGAGACAGAAGATGCAGAGCTTCTACTACAAGGCAAAAAAGAGAGAAGAAGAAAAAGACTGTACAAGGATATGCCTACCCTCTCCCCAGTTCAGGAAAGTCCTGCACAAGAAGATGTGGTTCAACAAGAACCTCGGGTAGACAAAGAAGATGAGAGGATCAAGATGATCAACTACCTGAGTGCCACAAGCTTCTAATAGGCAGATGCACTCTTTCCCTTGTCCTATGACTATGTTGAGTTTGAACACTTAAAACAACTTGAACTTGAGATAATCAAGGACAGAAAGATAACTAAGAAGAAACTAAGGGAAGAAGCTACAAAATCAAGAGCTATCATCCAAAAGAGCATGAAGAAGTCTGTTGATAGGCAGAGGATGATGAGCTTCTTGAAGCTATATGGATTCTTCGGAAGGAGACTTGGCCCCATGTCTCTATCCACTATGGATGAGCATATTAGGGTGATCACGCAGAAGATCACAAGTGGAGAGCTCACTGACTTACACTCCACTCCAAGTCAAGCCCCACCTGAAGTGGAGGTTAAGGTTGAAAAACTAGAGACAACACAACCTGGACCTCCTGCTAAAACTCAGCAAGCTTCATCTTCTGATACACTGCAGGGTTAACCTCCCTCTCCTTTTGAGCTTGAGAGAGAGGAAGTCCCAACTGAGAAAGACAGTGAAGATCAATCTGGTACTATAGGCCAGTCTTCTCAGTTAAAACCTGTTAAGAGAAAGAAAAGAATGGCTTCTAAACCAAAGCCAAAGAAGAAGAAGCTACACCCTCTTCTCAACCCCAAGATGAGTCAGAACATCTTAAGGTTGTGTAGCCAGAGGATGCTACATCAACTCCAATTCAAACAACTCCTCTAGTATCAGGAAGACCCATCTTGTCTTGGACGTACACCACAAATCCAGAAAGATGGCATGTCATTAGAGATTAAGGCACTGAAGACATTTACACATGGCAAGATATGTTTTAGTTGCCTCTGCATGAACTCTTTGATATGAGAAGACACTGTGATAATCTGAAGGATCCTGATCACCTTATGAAGAAATGATTGGTGATCATCCTAATGAGGACTGTTGATATCTGAAGTCTACTAAGTGTTTTGGTAGCATCAGCCTAGGGGGAGTTTGTACAGATTAATGAAGAGGTTGATGCAACCTAAACATCCAATGTCTATCTTGCATGCTGCACAAGTGCATTGAAGAAGAATGCTTAGGAAGTTTTACTCATGCAACAGAAAACACTCTAAGTGTAAAATCTTCCAAAGCCAAGACCAATATCTTCCGAAGCCAAATATGAAGTCTTCCGAAGCCTTAGAGACAAAGTCTTCCGAAGCTTCAACTCAGGAAGACAGATTTCTTCCGAACACTTTTAATACATGATTTATCTGATGTACTTGTCCATAAAGTTGGACACCTTTCCGCTGCACCTGTGTAAGGTCACCAACTTACATGAGTTGGTGAAAAGGTCCATGCTTTTGGTAACTGTACATTGAGATCTTGAGTCTGTAACTTTCTTCTTCATGTACTTTATCCTTTTTGTAATAGATAAGGATGTGAGCTATGGCATGTCATAGTTACAAGTCAAAAGGCAATCTGCTTTTTGACTCTACAATTGATTTGTTTTGTGTCTAGTCAATTGTATCCAGCTGGCTTTCAAAGTATAGCCGGTTGTAGGATGTAGTATAAGTATCTCATGTTCTTGTATCTTTCATATATGCTTTGTAAAACTTGTAATAGAACAAAGAGAAAGCAATATACTGCATTCTTGAAAACCATATACTTGTGTTCTGTCTCTTATATTACTTGTGTTCTTAGTATCATACTTTGGTTAATCCAGTTACTGTTTGATTAAGTTTTAGTTAATCTCCTCTTTGTGTTGTTGTGTTGTAACTGACCCCCTTCAACGGTCCTACAAATACATTTTGTATGACTTTACGTGGTGTGATGTATGAATGAATAAATTAACGAACGTAAAGTATTATGTAACGAAGTGAAAGATAACGATAAAGTACGAAATGAACCAATACGATAGATTACAAAATGAACACATGAGATAACAAATGGTGAATATGAAAGTGACGGATGATGAGATCCATGTCGCTTACCCCGGTACCGTGTTAGTCTTCGGACATGAGTCGGGGGTTTGTTTATTAGGCCCTGACACAGTATCAGTCTTCGGACATGAGTCAGGGGTATTGCATGAGACGAGATAATGAGGTGAGCAACTTTGTGTTGCAACAAACTCGCATAGAGTTCAATCCCTGTGATTGACTTGAATGAGATCTTTGCCGCGTATCCCGATGCAATGTCAGTATTCGGACATGAGTCAGGGGTTTGTGTATAGGCCCCGCCACAGCATCAACTTTCGAGCATGAGTCGGGGATATTACATGAGACAGGATTCGAGTAATGAAGAGTAATGAGCGAAGAAATGATTGAATGAACGAATGATGATGAAGATAATAATAGTGATTATTATTAGTATGAATGTATGATGTATGACAACTGATGGACGTAAAGTACGAAAAGGAAGTAAGAGAAAAGAAAGTAAAAGATATTGAGAAGTATGAATGATAATATGAATACGAAAGTAAATAAAAGAATGAAACAATGAAAGTATGAAAGAACGAAACGAATAAAGAACATAGATTGAGTGTACGTATGTTGTATGACCACGAATGAATGTAAAGATAGTTTTTAAAGGAAATAAATTATTTTATTATAAAAACTAGAACTCACTCAGCATCGCTGACTTTTGTATGCATGATAGTTGGCAGGTATTTTGTTGATGCTGAGGAGTTGCAGGCATGGATGCATAAGCTACTGAGAGCGTTTTGAGGCCGGCATCCATATTTTGACATGTCATTGTATTTTGAGATGAAAACGAATGTCGTAAATGAATGAAATGCCATGTTTTTAGTTATTAATGAAATTTTTAAATTCCACTGCAAAATAAATATACGTTTTAAAATGTTTTATGTGGGATGAATGACCAACTGTGAGGTGCCGGGAATGGGGCCTTACAAGTTCGTATCAGAGCCAATGTTTAAGTGAATGAGGTAGTTATTTTGAAAACCTAATCTTAAACTGAGAATGGGACAAAAAGAAAAGAATGCCAGTCCTAGTAGCTACGTCCCTGCTGGTAAAGGTTTTATGTAAACATTTTATGTAAGCTAACGGTTAAGGAATAGGGCTAGGGCTACTGAGAGGACACGTGAGGAGCCCGAGATGCAACACCATGACGGTGGTGATGAGAGCGTGAACTTGAGGGCCTCGGTGAAAGAGGCAGTAGTAGAAGAGGTCCATCAAGTTATGCAGACGATTCTACCATCTGTAGTGACCAAAGTGATTAAAGCTGTTAGGGAAAGCGAAAGGAAGGAAAGGAATAGGTCCTCGGGAAGGAGAGAGCAACCGGAGACCGAGATGGTTATCTCTACTAATGAGGAAGAGGAGGAAGAAGAGCCTGTGCCTGAGACAGCACGAGGCTATAATTATGGGGCATTCCAAAGGTGCAAGCCTCCTACCTTTGATGGTAATAGCACTGCTGCTGCTGCATACCAATGGGTGAGAGAGATAGAGGTTGTCCTTGAGATCAGCGAGTGCCGAGAGAACCAAAATGTGAAGTTCGCTACCCATTCATTTGTGGACTCGGCCTTATGCTGGTGGGACAACATAGTCCAGGCTGAGGGTACCAGGGCAATCGAAAGGATGAAGTTGAGTGAACTGAAGAAGCTGGTGATCGAAGAGTTTTGTCCTCACCGGGAATTAGACAAGATTGAGAGAGAGTTCTTACAGCTAGAGGCGAGAACGATGACACACCAGCAGTACACCACTAAGTTCAACGAGATGGAAAGACTAGTGCCAGATCAGGTGACGCCTATGTCACAAAAGATCAAGAGGTACATTCAAGGACTGCGGACAGACATCCGCAGACATTTGATCGCTGCCTGACTAGGTACATTCAGATCGGTGGTCGACTTAGCTGGGAGATTGTATGACGAGCGAGAGGTGATGGTGACAACGGACGAAGAGGAAGAACAGAACCATGCCAAAAAGGGGAATGGAAAGCGAGATAATGATGACGGAATTATGGCTGAAGGTAAGATGACGAGGGTCGATGACCGAGAGAGGATAACAATGAAGGACAAGGTATGCAAGAATGTGGTAGAGGTCACGAAAGGGAGTGCAAATGGGGACTGAATATTTGCTTCCAATGTGGAAAGGAGGGCCACAAGGCAAGAGATTTTCAAATGGCTAAATGCTACGACTGTGCCGAGACTGGACATATGAGCAGAGATTGCAAGAAGTTGAGGGCAGGAAGCTCGGGTACGAGGAAGGAGGACAGAGGGAGAAGCTAGAGCCTTTGCTATGACCGGGAGAAGGCTAGAGCCTTTGCTATGACTGGGAGGAGGCTAGATCAGACTCCGAGGTAACATCAGGTACATTTTTGGTAATTTAGATTTATGCATCTATACTTTAATTGTGGCGCTAGTAGTAGTTTTGTTGCTGCTATCTTCTATGATGTTGCACGTTAGGAGTAGGAAGATCGTTGAGCCCTTCGATGTAAAAATTGCTATTAGTAAGTCCACCAGGTTACCTAATGCCCTAGAGGATTGCGCGATAGAATTGAGAGAGAGCGCTTGTTTCTGCTAGACTGTTCAAGGCAGGCGTAGGTGGATAGACATGCATTTCTGGGTGAATTGATCATTAATCTACGACTCAAACCCCAAGTGTTGCAAGAAGATGGATTGATCAACCGTGCACGACCAGAGTTCGGTGTCGACCTACGATAATGGATTATGATGAAGGCTTCGACCAAGAAAGCGGATTGTTTGATTTGGAAATCGAGTAAAGCTAATACTAAAGTATAGAGGGTCATTCCCAGTTTTTGCTCAGGTAGGAGAAGTGACACATCGAATGGAGCTACCCGATGAGTTAAGTGGAATTCATCTGATGTTTCATGCATCTCATCTAAGAAAGTGTTCGATCGATGAGAACATGATCATGCCACTAGAGAATACTGAGATGAACAAAGTATTCAACTACAAGAAGCAACTGGTGGCCACTACTAATAAGAAGAAGAGAATGGGTTAAGGAGGATGATGGTCTCACTTGTGCGGGTGCAGTGAAGCCTAAAGGGATCTAAGTCTAAGTGCAAGGTCAAGGAAGAGGTGAGACAGTGTTACCCGTAACTATTTGAGAAGCGACAGGTTTCAGGGACGAAACCTCTTTAAGGGGGTAGACTTGTAACACCACGAATTTTTATTTAAATGAAAGGAAAAGAAAAGTAAATAGAAAGAATAGATAATGAGTACAAGTGGAGGGGGATAAAGTGTACAAATTACAAAACCTTATTATTTTAAGGTTTAAAGGGGCATGGCCGCCCATCCCTTCTTCACCATCTCCATTCGGCTGAAAGAAAGAAAGAAGAAAGAGAAAGCCCTCGGTTATAGAGAGAGAAAGAGGAAGAAGCAGCTGCAAAGGTGAGTTTTCTCTTATATGAGCTCGGTTTCAGCTGGGTTTCGAGTTCTTGACTGAAGTTCTTGGTATTTAGTGTTTGTTTTCGGGATTTAAGAGCTGAATTGAAGGTGGGTCTCGAACTGAAGTGTGTTGCTCAAAGGCTGCTCAAGGTGAGTTTCTAAAACCCCTCTTTTACTGACTTTTAACTTGTTTGGGGCTATTATGCATACCAAGAAAATGTTTTCAAGTAAAACCATGAGTTTCAGCCTATTGTTCGATGATATTCTGTGTATGTATGTTTTAGAGTTGGTTTATGGGTTAGTGTTGATGTTTAGCATGCTTAGGTGCCCTTAGTATGTTAGATCTGTGCTTGGGTATTATTAGAATGATAATCGGGTGATGTTAGTAGCATAGAAAACATTTCCGAATGTTCTGATGCGTATGAATAGTGGCCCATGCGCCCAAGAGTGGGCCATGCGCCCAAGAGTGGGCCATGCGCCTAAACAGTGTTCCTATGAACCCAACGGCCAACTGCCTTAGTATGCCCAACCGCCCAAACCCCATGCGCCTAAGTGTTAATAATCTAAGTGTAAGCTCAGACGCCCAAATAGTGGCAAAGCGCCTGAACAGGGCAAAAACGCCCAAATAGTGCCCATACGCCAAGTGTTAAAACGGCTAATTGTTGGTTTTGAACAGGTACCATGCGCCTACATAGTGGCAAAGCTCCTGAACAGGGCAAAAACGCCCAAACAGTGCCCATGCGCCCAAACTGTTTTACACACAGAATTTTTATGCTCATGCGCCTAAAAAGTCTCATGCACCCATTTTGGACTTAGGATTTTCTAAGTGGTTTTAAGGGGTAAAATCAGGAGATAGGCCTTGTTATGACGTTATGACTTATGCTTGATGTGTGCATGGTGATGTGATAAATTATGATGTGTATATGTGTGAGTGATGTGTTATCTTTCTTCGTCAAAGAGTTTTCAAAACGTACGTATTGTGTTTTATAATACATTATGTATGACTTTACGTGGTGTGATGTATGAACGAATAAATTAACGAACGTAAAGTATTATGTAACGAAGTGAAAGATAACGATAAAGTATGAAATGAATGAATACGATAGAGTATGAAATGAACACATGAGATAACAAATGGTGAACATGAAAGTGACAGATGATGAGATCCGTGTCATGGACCCCGGTACTGTGTCAGTCTTCGGACATGAGTCGGGGGTTTGTTTATCAGGCCCCGACACAGTATCATCTTCAGACATGAGTCGGGGGTATTGCATGAGACGGATAATGAGGTGAGTGACTTTGTGTTGCCACAACTCGGATAGAGTTCAATCCCTGTGATTGACTTGAATGAGATCTTTGTCGCATATCCCGATGCTATGTCAGTATTCGGACATGAGTCAGGGTTTGTGTATAGGCCCCGCCACAGCATCAACTTTCGAGCATGAGTCGGGGATATACATGAGACAGGATTCGAGTAATGAGAGTAATGAGCGAAGAAATGATTGAATGAACGAATGATGATGAGATAATAATAGTGATTATTATTAGTATGAATGTAGATGTATGACAACTGACGGGCGTAAAATACGAAAAGAAGTACTAGAAAAGAAGTAAAAGATATTGAGAAGTATGAACAATAATAGAATACGAAAGTAAATAAAAGAATGAACAATGAAATATGAAAGAAAGAAACGAATAAAGACATAGATTGAGTGTACGTATTTTGTATGACCACGAATGAATGTAAAGATAGTTTCTAAAGGAATAAGTATTTTATTATAAAAACTAGAACTCACTTAGCATCCCTAACTTTTGTATGCATGATAGTTGCCAGGTATTTTCTTGGTGCTGAGCGTTGCAGGCATGGATGCATAAGCTACTGGAGCGTTTTGAGGCTGGCATCCATATTTTGACATGTCATTGTATTTTGAGATGAAAATAAATGTCGTAAATGGTGGAATGCCATGTTTTTTAGTTATTAATGAAAGTTTTAAATTCCGCTGCAAAAATAATATATGTGTTTTTAAATGTTTTATTCTAAATGCGTAATGACCAACTTGAGGTGAGGCCCGGGAATGGGCCTTACAACAAGCTTTTGTGTCTACTTATGAAGTATTGGAAACTTTCTATTCATACACATATGTACCTAGATCCTGATCTCAATGTAATATGTCTTGAATGTCTTATACTTATGTAATATTGGGTACGTAAATGAAATGATAATGTTTGGTTGTGTTAGTTAATGTTTAATATTTCATTAATGAGTTGGGTAACACATATTGACTAGATTATATAGGTTTGTGATTGTTTGAATTGATATACATAATGTTATAATAATGTATACATTCAAACTTTGGTTAAGTGAAGTTCACATGCGTCCGACTGGACCATGCGCCAAAACAGTGGTCATGCGTCCGAATGGCCATGCGACTAAGTGTCCATGTGCCTAAATAGTCCATACACCTGAACAACTTCATTCGTCTAACTCAGTCGCACGACTTAACACTCAGTCGTGCGAATGGATCAACCACATGGCTCAATCGCACCAATGAACCATGCTAATGGTTCAGGTGCCCGAATGAGCACCTAACCTATAAATACCACTTAATTCATGGAAAATTGAAAGCATTCATAAGCATTCAATCCACTTTGAATCCAGACGTACCCTAGCCGTCCAGAAGCCTCTAAGTTCATACTCCAAGTTCATAGAACGCTGTAGATCGATTCCTAATCGATTCTTGATGTTAGATTCAATACATTCTTGTGTCTACGTGCGTTCTCACTGATTGGATCGCCAATCAAATAGGATTCTGCACTATTTGTTTGGTTAACACTTAATCAGTCGGTGTTTCGTTCAATACTAGATCCTAACAAGTGGTATCAGAGCTTTGGCTCTTGATTACGTGTTGATTCAATTGTTTTGATACAAAAAATTGTGTTTCTTCATCAAAACGCAATCTTTTTGTGTCTAACTGAGTCTTAGAAGTTTCTGACCTAAAAGTATAGTTTTTCCGGCAGAGGGTTTGCTAAAATTCGAGTTTTTACGGCCAACACAAGTTTAACCTACTAATTATCAAACTTTAGCAAGTTCAATCGCATGATTGGCTCAATCGCACGACTGAGTTCATTCGCATTCTCCAACCGCACGATTGGACTCATTCGTACCCTCATTCGTACGACTGAGAACCCATTCGGACTGTTCAACCGCATCAGTTCAATCGGCCGACTCACTCATCCGCATTTGTTCAGTCGCACGATTGAACCATTCGCATTCATTCAATCGCCCGAATAAGCCCAATCGCATACCTTCATTCGCATACATCAACAGCTTGGTTAATAGTAAAGTTAAGTAAAATGGAGGACCAGTTTTCAGCATACACAGCAAGTAGAGATACTCGTATCCAGAATCTACTGTTGTTGGAGAACGAAGTGGAAATTCACAATAAACCCCCAAAGCTTATAACGTTAGACAACTACCCACAATAGAAGCAACATTTTGAAATCTACTTAAATGGAGTAGATACAAATCTGTGGGAGGCAATAGAGTCGGGGTACAACATGCACGTAGGAGCAGATAGAGTGAAACTTACTCTAAGTGGGATGTCGGATGCTCAGAATGTAACACAACGTTGAGAAGAAAGTATACGCTTTGCTCACTCAGTCTATTTCGAAGGATATCTTCCATCGATACTCGGAGTATACTCAAGCAAAGAAACTATAGGATGCGTTGGAGAAGAGGTATGACGAAATGCCTCACTCAAGGCCATTAAGGCCAAAGCTTTGAAGAAGGAGTTCGACAACTTCTCTTCAATGGGCAAGGAAGGTCTGGATGATGTGATCGACAGATTCTACCACTTGATGAGTGAGATGCACCACTCATGGTGTAACTACGTCGATGGAGGATAAGGTATCCAACTTTGCAGATGGTCTACCGGAGAAATGGGCTTCCTTCGTTCAAATCTCGACAGAATGGAATGCTCTTGAAGTTAGACATAAATGACTTCATTCTTAAACTGAGGGAAGAGGAGCTTAGGATGAAGTACAAGAGCCCCAAAGGCCAACTACGATCAAAATCCTGCACTCTATAATGCAACTCCTCCGGTCAAGACATCTAAAGCACCACTACAAACTGCCGTCATCTCAAGCCCAGCAATTCCAGCACAAGCATCAACTTCAGGGTCCAAAACGTCAGGGTCGTCTGGCACCCAGTATAGTATACCTGAAGCTAATGCAGCAAAACTGAAAACCGATAACTTCGATAATGTGACTGTTGAGGTGGCCAAAGAACACATGACCCTCTTAGCTGCTGTAGTCCACTCCTATGATGGACTAGTTACTGGAAGGATAGGAAATTGTCACCTGGTAGATGAAGATTATGAACAGGTGGACGAAATGGATTTGGGACGAATGGACATGATGTGGGCTTTGGCAAGTGCTATCCGACGAGCTAAAAAGTTTGTCAAAAAGACCGGACAGAACTTGGTTGCTACCGAAGACACAACCTTTGGCTTCGACAAGTCAAAGGTACTTGTTTCAACTATGGTGAGAACGGTCACTTCAAGCGGGAGTGTGTGAAGCCAAAGAAGACTAGTAATGGCAATCCCATCTCATCCTTTAATCGTTAGGACAAGGCCATATCTAGCAGTTCTACTTCATCAAGCAAGGACCCCAAAGCCTTGACTGCCAATGGGGATGAAGGACAGGACGGAGCTTCCGGTTTGTCTCACCGGGAGAGTCCAACATAGCTAGTGCGGAGGACATTGATGACGATTCTGCAAGTGAAGGAAATATAGTATGGAGCTCACGATGTCAAATTCTGAAGACACTGCACCTGTAGTCAACCACCTGCTTGAAGAAGAAAATCTGTATCAACGTCAGAATCACCAGAACTAGAATCAACAGATTCTGTACTCATGGCTGATTCATCTTAACCATCTTAGGTAGGTACTACTGACCAGCTGTTTGATAATCATTTTTGTTTAGATTGTAATAAATTCAGAGAAAGTAGATTAAAATTTGCTAGGTCATTATATCATAATGATAGCTGAGTAAAGGACCTGGAACTATGCACTGAGGCAATAGAGTGTTAAAACAAAACGAGCACAGTTACAAGGAAAAGATAGACCTATTGAATAAACAGCTTAGGGAAACAGAGGTAGTTGCCTTTACCAGCAAATGATAATACGTACTATCTGAACTCTCCCAGAGACACGAAGAAGCAGAAAGCAGTTTTAGAAGTAGAAGTCAACTCTTTAAACAAAAACTGCATAGTTGGACAAGCTCATCACACATTATCCGACACTTCGTGAGAGAGAGAAACATTGGGGAGGGTTGGGATACAAAGTGGTTCCACCACCACCTGAGACCTTGATAAACCCCAAAAGTAAACCGATTAACAATAACCCCATCAAGGATCACATGGTGACCACTCCTCTTGTTAGTGATCCAGATTTCGTAAGTAAATCAAATGAATCTGACGCTAAACAAAAGGAGGCCACTTCAAAGGCAAAAGGAAAGATGCCTTGTGTTAACCTAGAAACTGAGTTTGAAAAGATTAATTTAAAGTCTGGGTCAACAAAGTCAAACCAGAACCCAAAAGACTATAAATCTAATCAATCATGAGCGTCATGTTAAAGTCCAGGTAAACAAGAGATAAAGATGTAAACCAGTAAAGCAACTGCTTATTATCAGGTACCTACACCTAGACTTTAAGAGGAACTTAGTGACGCCTCCTAAAAGGGCTAGTGAACCCAAAGTTCAATCCATCAGCTAGTTGTCTGTTTATCACAAACAGGCCTTACACAAAGCTGGTCTATGGAAAGAAAGTCTGCCTCAGTGTCTGAAAATGAGAACAAACAGCAATTTCGCCTTCCCTCAACCTCAAATGGTCAATGGGTTGAGTTTATGATGTGTGATGCCTTGGGGAAACCCAAGCCAGTGAAAGCTTGGGTTCCTAACATGAACTAATGTTTTCATTGAATGTGCAGGGTGTTCACTACAGTGCAGAGACTAACACGTGGATTGTTGATAGCGGAGCATCCAGGCACATGATAGGGAACAGAGCTCTCTTATCAAACGTCAGACAAATCAAGGAGGGCATGTTTCATTTTCTGGAAACAAAGGCGGTACATCACAGCCCAAGGGGAAGTGGGAAATGAGAAAGTTAAGTTTGATAAGGTAAACTACGTCCAAGAACTACAAATAACTTGCTTTCAGTTTCTCAAATCTGTGATAAAGATTCAAAGTAGTCTTTGACAATAAGAAGTGCTACGTTCTGAAGAAGGACTACATGATCCAAAGGACCAAATCCTAATGTCAGCTTCAAGATATAATGATCTTTATGTTTGGATCTCTCAAAGCCTCCATAACGGATCATGAAGTTCAATGCTTCTTGTCCAAAGCTACTGAGAAGGACTCCATCTCTTGGCATAGGAGAATGGGACACATAAATCCGAGAAAGATGAATCACTTGGTCCAGAATGATCTAGTAAGGGGAGAAATGTCAAAAACTTCCAACTCCCAGATTTCTGTGTTGCGTGCAAAAGGGCAAACAGCGAAGAAGTCTCATAAGGAAAAGAAAGTTCATTCTATAGAACTTCCTCTTGAGCTCCTTCACATGGATCTGTTTGGTCAAGTCAGTACAAGAAGCATCACATGCGACTTGTATTGCTATATAGTTACTTATGACTACTCAAGATTCTCTTGGGTAATGTTTATGAAATCCAAATCAGAAACATTTGAATCCTTCAAGGAATTAGTAACTACATTGGAATCCCTATACAAGCTGAAGGTATGACAGGTGCGCTCAGACAACGGAACCGATTTCAAGAATTAGTGGATGGAGGCCTATTGCAAGGAAAATGGAAATGTGCATCAATTCACCTCTGCCTACACTCCTCAGATGAACCGGGTTGCTGAACAAGAATCGCAACTTGATAGAGACGGCCCCGTACTATGCTGGCAGACTCGGAACTGCCTATTCAATTCTGGAATAAATCAGTGGAAAATGCATGTTACACGCTTAATCGAGACATGGTTGAAATGCCATGGAAAAATGTACTACGAGTTACTACAATGACGTAAACCTAACTTAGAGTATCTCGAGCCGTTTGGTGCTCCGTGCACCCTGCTGAAGAAGACTCGGAGGGAAAATTCAGTGAGAAGGTTAATGAAGGATCTTTCTTGGATACAACATATCGATCAAGAGAGTTTGCAACAACTCAACGGGTCAAGTAGAGGTGTGGTGTAACGTTGATATTCAGAGATACATCACACCACCTGCTAGAAAAGGGCCTGCTTACTTCTTCGACTATGATGGATTCTTCAAGTCCTTCAACATTCCTCTTTCTACTTCAGAAGATGAGTTGGCAAACAAGATGATGTATGATGTCTTAAACACACCGTCTCAAGACTCAACACCATCCAGTTCACAAAGTCAATCATCTACCAACTCAAGGGGAGCACTTGATCTGAGTGACTCTTCCTTTGATGAAGAAAATGTGGAAAATGATCAAAACAACCAGGATGTATAGGTTTTGCCTACCACAAGGCCACAAGCATCTCATAGTGATGCATCTGAGATTTCGGAACCTCAGACTCCTATTGCCTCAGATTCAGAACCAAATGTTCACAATCTTGATTCTGAGGTAGTTGTTCCAATAACTCCCGGCTCACGTCTAAACGTCTATCATCCTTTGGAAAATGTTATAGGATATGTGAGATCAGGGGTTCAGTCTAGAAATCAGCTGTACTCAGCTGATTATGCCTGTGTGATGGAAAGGGATACCTTCATGACGGTGCCTACTGCTGCTTTGTGTCTCAATTTGAGCCAAAGTATGTAAGTGAAGCACTGAATGATGAGGCTTGGGTGAGTGCCATGCAGGAAGAACTTCTTCAGTTTAAGAAGTTAGGTGTATGGACTCTAGTGGATAGACCTAAAGGTGCTAAAGTCATTGGCACCAAATGGGTCTTGAAATGCAAGAAAGATGATCAGGGAGTGATCATCAGAAACAAAGCTCGGCTTGTTGTTTAGGGTTTTCGACAAGTTGAGGGTATTGATTATAATGACGTGTTTGCACCCGTGGAAAGGATGGAAGCAATCCGCATCTTTCTTGCCTATGCATCTTATATGAAAATCAGTTTATCAACTAGATGTGAAGAGTGCGTTCCTTCATGGTGAGATTCGAGAGACAGTGTATGTCAGTCAACCTGAGGGATTTGAGGATCCATATCATCGAGATAGAGTTTACAAACTCGACAAGACACTATATGGGCTTCATCAAGCTTCGAGGGCCTGGTATGAGAAACTGTCGACTCATCTTGTGAAACACGGTTTTCACAAGGGAGTCATTGACTGTACATTGTTTATCAAAGAAAAGGATGGGATTTACTACTGGTACAGATCTATGTTGATGACATAATCTTCGGTTCCAAGAATGAAGAATTATGCAAAGATTTTGAAGCAGTAATGAAGGCAGAGTTTAAGAAGAGTGCAATGGGGGAGATGAAGTTCTTTCTCGGGTTACAGGTGGATCAGACACCAATGGGATTTTCCTACATTAGACCAGTATGTAGGGGATATTCTTAGTTGGTTTGAAATGGAGATTGCTTCTATAGCTGGCACTCCACTTGCTATAAACCATGATGTAGCACCCGATGAGAATTGTGATCTGGTAGATGCCACTATGTACCGAGGGATGATCGAATCTTTCATGTATCTCACTGCCTCATGACCTGGTATCAAGTATGCTACATGTTTATGCTCACGATATCAGGCAAAGCCTAAGGTGAACCATTTAATTGGGGTCAAAAGGATTTTTGTTATCTGAAGGGCATACCCACACTTGGGTTGTGGTATCCTCATGATGATGACTTTGAGCTTACAGTGTATAGTGACTCGGATTACAGTGGCTGCAAGCTGAACTACAAGTCTACATCAGCAGGGTGTTAGTTCTTTGGAAGAAGATTAGTAACTTGGCAGTGTAAGAAGCAAACCTCGGTTGCATTGTCAACCTGTGAAGCCGAATACGTTGCTGATGCAAGCTGCTGTTCTCAAATCATATGGATACAACAGCAAATGTGGGATTATGGTATGCATTTCTCTTCTACTCTTATCTTTGTTGATAACTCTGCTGCTATTGCAGTCACTAAAAACCCGGTCCAACATCCTAAGACCAAACACATGGGAATTAAATATCACTTTATACGTGATTGCTTTTGAAAAGAACTTAATCGATGTGGTAAAAATAAATATAGATTTTCAACGCGCTGACCTCTATACAAAGGCATTTGACAAACCATGTTTTTTTATATTTGTTAGAGGTCAATGGAGTTAAAAAGAAAAGTAAGGTCATTCTTGAAGATGACCATGTATAGTCTGATGCGTCGTGTCTAGTTTCTTTTATTTTTTCAATTTTTAATTTATTCTCTTGTCTTTGTTTAAATTTTAATTAGTTTATTTACAACTGGTTAATTTCCTTTGCCTATGAAAATCCCAAAACACTAATCCGTGATGGTTTTATAATTTTAGGGGGAGAATAGGTTTAGGCAGTATATAAAAAAAAGAAAAAGACGAGGTAAAAGGAGAGGCAAGCTAATAAAAATAAGATCGTATGTGTGATACCGATTCAATTTTGGGAATATGATAGTACACAAGTACAAACCATTTGGGACATTTAAAAATCAAAATTGAAAAAGATACAAGATCAAGTATAAGTTTGGGTAGTCTGAGAAATATAAGAGGAAATATGATAGATAAGCTAGCTACCACTAAGGTAACACAAAGAAAGTAGACCTAAAGATGCTAGACCACAGATGATATGTCGGTAGATTCAACACAATATATGACTAGACCTTTTGGTGATCTCAAGATTAAACTAAATGTTTGACTAGCTATGGGGAACACCTTATCCTTGCTTAACACAATCACAAGATTCCATTAAGGGTGACGAGCAAAATAAACGCCACAAATGTGTGCGTAGACCAAAGCATGAGCAAGCACATAAAACAATGCAAATGCAATCAACTGATACTTATGTTGTTGGTGAGATCTGTTCAAAAAGAATGAAAATGCTCAAACAAGAAGATAGGTTATGTGCCTCTCTGTTGTGCGGTGGCACTGACCTGAGGATAAGCAAACCTATATATTCTAAACTCATAGTTGTTTGCCGCCTCTCTGCTGTGTGGTGGTGGCACTAACCTGAAGATTGGCTTCTCTTTGAAAATTCTAAGAATAGTCTCTTCTTGAACACTACCTGAGACCGCTCAAAATCTCCTGAGGAATGTTGATTACCATATAATGTGGTATCCACAAATGCTTGTTTGAAATAAACAAACCTTAAACTATCACCAAACTATTTTGAAAGTCTGTGTATGGATTTAAGAGGACAAGTATACTGACAATCATTGTGGCTACAATTCTTGAAAGTTCAAATCAGTGTGGGAACCGGAGAGGAATAGCTTGATTTCCCAGCTTTGCTAACTGACTCCAGATGAAAAACAAGAATAGAGAAACAAAGTTTTTTTAACATGTCCTAAATGATTTGAATATCTTGTATGATTCCATATTGAATTGGTCCATGTATGGTTTAAATGATTGAGGCTGCTATCTCAGAAAAATTACTCCTTAGAATGACTTCTTAGGAGTTAACTCTCACAAAACACAAAAACCTGCTTAGTTTTAAGTTTCAGTATTATTTCTTTTATTTCTGTACAAAGTTAGTCAATTTTAGTTTGTTTAGTATCGGACTATGTCATGGAAGTTGATAAGGAACTTATCATCCAGAAGGTCACGTCTGAGGTGACCACACGTGCTGTCAATAAAAATGGTCACGTTTGAGGTGACAAAGGTTTTTAAAAAGGTCACGTCTGAGGTGACAAAATGTTTAAAAAAAGATTATGTCTGAGGTGATCAAGGTTTTTCAAGCTAAAATGATCATGTACAGAGGATCAAATGTTCATAACGTTTATTCAAAGTTAACAAGAGAATATGTGGTATGGTCATAAAGTCAAATTCATGAGTCTGACCCATTCACACGAATGGACCATGAGTATGGACCAATCATACGAATGTACCATACTCATGCATTAAACTGCCAAATGGACATAAGTATGAACCATTCACCCCGAATGGCTTATCAGAATGACCCATTCACCGAATGGGGGTGTGCGAATGAGTCATTCGATCGACTGAGCTCTAGTCGGCCGACTGAAAGTGAACGACTGAGCCAATCGCCCGACTGAGTTCCATTCGCCCGAATGAACAGAGCGAATGAGTCCAATCGGCTGATTGAACTCAGATTCAGTATAAATAGGGCCACAGTCGATTGCATACAGCTCATCACTCCCAATCGCCCTTATATCGCACATCCTACCGTTACGCTCTCCAAATTTCATTAGACCACGATTATGCATTCCTATTGATCTTCTGACGTGTGTGTGCATTTATACAGGTATAATGAGATAAACCCTTACAGAAATCAGGAAAAATGGTGCCCTAATGTGTGATTCTCGATTGAAACAAGAACCGAACAACTAAATGGACTAATGACCTACTGAAACCAAGTAAAATGTTAAAACTAAGTTATTAGGTAGTTAGTTAAGTGATTGCGAGTCTAAAGAACCTATACACAACGTTTAATTTCATGAATTGGTCAAGATGCGACCTCAGTCGACCAAACAGTGGGTCATGCGACTGGTCGTCTGGATGAACTCTAATCGCACGATTGAGCTGGGCGAATAGCTCAATTGGTCGAATGTATCATACGAATGAGCTTAGTCGGCCGACTGAACCAATCGCAGGATAAGCAAACCGATTGAACTCAGTCGCCTGTTCATTCACCCGAATGAGTCCAGTCGCATGATAGGACAACCGACTAAACACAGTCGCATGATTCATTCGCATGAATGAATCAGAATGAATTCTATCAAGTTACTTAGAACTGATTTGTTATGTGAGTATCTAACGTTTTGTATCTTGTGTTACAGATCTATGGCTGATAGATGGTCTATCAACCCCAAGCACAACATCTGTGCTCATTTAGACCACACAACTCAACTCGAATGGTGGTTGAGTTTGCAGAGATCATCACTTTTCTCAAGCAATCAAGGATACACAAGCTATCCCTACTCCATGCACTCCCTACAGGTCTATACAACAGGCCTTCTAGGAGAATGCATCTATTGATAGATCATGAGAGCCATACAGTATTTGGAGCTTCATCTTTGGTATGGACATAGATATTACAGCTGAAGACATTCAGCGTGTACTTGGATTGGGACATGATGCTGGATACCCCACCAAGCTTCACCCACAGACGGTGAGAGGCTGTTTTTTGAGGATTAAGTTTGATGGGGACATCAACTTAGGTGTGCTCAACAAGAGCAACCTGTGCCCCCAGTATAAGTACTTGGCACATGTTATTTTGAAGTGCATTGCTTCCAGAAGGGGTGGGTTCGACGACCTCTCAAACCAAATACAAAATGCCTACGTGGAACTGGTGCTGAACTACCCCTTCAGCTTTTCGAGCATGATCTTCTCCTACCTCATAAAGAACCTGGAGACAAAGGGCAATGAGGCTTCTGCATGTACCCTAGATTCTCACAGATTATTTTTTGACGAGAAGCTGCCCTCGCTTCCAAAGGAGAGCCATGATGCGGTGGCCTTAGAGATTATGGATGATACGACACTGGGTCGTATGAGAGTTTACCAGGGTAAGCAGGTCAAGCCCCAGGTAAAGAGACTTATTGGCCATCTGGCCAAGGAGAACTACGTGGTGCCAGGCAGGCGTAAGTGGCTTCACGTAGACAGCGACTCGGATGATAGCAGCTACAGCTCCCAGAGCACGACTCCGATGATGATGACAGAGGGGATGCTGAGATGAAGGGCCCACTCAACCAAGGGGCCCCACTGCTGATACTGCATCTCCAACATCTGCCCCCACTAGAGATGTAGCAGAGACTGCTGGATTCCACCAGGAATTCATACCTGGTGAGGAGGAGGATTCAGATGAGGAGCCTCTGACCCGGACTGTGGGCAGTAAAGTTATTGCCAAAAAATGGGGGCTCCGGGCGGTTGGTGAATGCCTCGGCGAGTCGGGAGAGGCTGATACTGATCCCACGTATGCTCCCGATCAGCCGAGCCGTGTTCTAGGGGGAGCATCCTCCTCAACAGTTCGAGGAAAAAGAGGATGGCTCAGCCCCACGGAATGAAGAAGAAGAAGAGATGACTCACCTTCATCGCTACTACCACCACCACTACTACTGCCACCACTACTCTGCCCACTACCACCATCACAGCTACCACCACTACCATACCACCCACTATCACAACCACACCCCCCCCTCCACTACTACAGCCACACCTCCACCAGTTATTCCACACCCCATCTCCCACAGCCCCACCACCACCACCACTAGCCACCATGTTGTACCACCATCATTCCCCTCCTACATATCAGGATCACCTCTGCCTCCCAGTGGGGTAGAGGACAGCTCTCAGCACTTAACTGAATGGTGTTGAGGCTGTTGGCGGCAGACGAAGAGAACTGCTCAGCTGCGACAACTAGTAGACCTTTATGCTGCCCAAGCTCTGCAGATATCTCAGCAGCACATTAGTTGGGTGCTCAACGTGCAGAGATGTCCCAACTCTGGGAGCAGAATGCCTTATCAGCAAAGAAGATTGAGGAGTTGGAGACAACTAACCAGACCATCATGCTACATCTAAAGGATCCAAGAAACCCCCTTAAGATTAAGGAAGGGGATGGGGATGATAGTGATTATGACAGTGATGATGAGGATGATGATGGTGATGATGATACTGATGCTACTGGTGATGTGGAGATGATGTTGGTGATGATGATACCTCACTTGCTGCGGGTGCCACATCTGCCAGTGAAGAAGGACCAAAAGAACACAGATCAAGGTGCCTCCATATCAGCCCCGTTAGCAGAATAGTCGATGATCCAGGACAAGATTAATGTTTAGTTGTTTTATTGTTATTTAATATCATTTTTATTTGGATCATCTGTAAAATTTATGTAATGAATGTTTATATGTAATGTAAATGGTTATATCTTGATTATTAACTATTGATTGTTGTGTTGAATGTTTAAATCAAGTAGATCCTAACTTTCAACGATGATATGATATTGCTCCCCTCCATAGGTCAAGACTCAACTGACGTTGATTCTTGATCTGCAGGGTATTGTAAGGAGATCTGTGATGTATACTCCTGAAAAGAGAAATCATTCACATCTCACTGATGAGAAACTAGTCGAAATGTTCAAGCTGAATGCTGAAGAGATTGTGAAAGATGCCCTGACTATGATGTAGAGAGTGATGATGAGCTTCAGGATGTTGATGAGATTGAGGTAGAAAATGTCACTGCTCAACACTATCCACAGTAACTGACAAGGAGGGAACTGCCATTCCCAATCTGGGAGGCACTCTTGTCAGTGACACTTTTGAGACTCTGGACAGGATGGAGCAAGAGTCCGGAAAGGATAAAGATAAGGCCCAAGCCACAAATGTTGAAGTGAACATCAAAAAGGCAGAATGGGCAGCATGTTTTGAGGAGATAAGAGCCCAACGCAGCGTTTCAACGTCAACTGCCTACACCAAACTGTATAAGGTCAAGAAACATCAAAAGGTGGTAGGCAGGATCATAGCATGGCACATTTTAAAGACCTCAACTTTTACGCTGTTAAATGTGAGAAGGGAATTAAGTACTTCAGATTCCCACACGATCTGAAGACTCTTCCAGGTTTTGAGCTTAACTAGTTAGCAAAATTAAAATTGCTATATGCTGACCCTCGTAAGACGTCAGGTTGGTTTGAAGCAGCTCTAAAGAGGGAGTACCACACCAGATGGGTCAACTTCAAACCTCAACAACCAACGAGGTACATCAAAAGATCTGAGGTTGACGCATAACGGCAAACCAAAAGTAGTGTTGAAGTGGAGTCCACCACGTACAATGTCAAAGATCCCACTACGTGAGATGCCACAAGACTTCACTCCATACTTCAAATGGTGGTACTACGATTAGAGAACGGGAGAGGCCGTGATAGTCTTGAACAGAAATGGTACAATGGAAACCATAAGGGTGTTTCACCCAATGTGGCTCACCAACTTGTTAGCAAATGATGTGTATACATTATACAAGTGGCCGCTGTTCTATTACTCATGAGATATAGTACAAGCTTTACAATTTCAGAATGTAATACGACTCTGTTTTGCTTTCGAGATAAATACAAGAGTCACCAAAGAAGCTAAGTACAAGAAGTTTGAGGAAATTATAAATATGTAAGACAATAGATAGATCTAGGTCCAAGGGGGAGTTTGTTGATACACATATGTACCTAGATCCTGATCTCAATGTAATATGTCTTGAATGTCTTACACTTATGTAATATAGGGTACCTAATGAAATGATAATGTTTGGTTGTGATTTATAATGTTTAATATTTCATTAATGAGTTGGGTAACACATATTGACTAGATTATATAGGTTTGTGATTGTTTGAATGATATACATAATGTTATAATAATGAATACATTCAAACTTTGGTTAAGTGAAGTTCACATGCGTCCGACTGGACCATGCGCCCAACAGTGTTCATGCGTCCGAGTGGACATGCGACTGAGTGTCCATGCACCTAAATAGTCCATACGCCTAAACAGTTCATGCTCTGACTCAGTCGCACGACTGAACACTCAGTCTTGCGAATAGATCAACTGCATGCTCAATCGCACGAATGAACCATGCTAATGGTTCAGGCCCCCGAATGAGCAACCCTAACCTATAAATACCACTTAATTCGTGGAAAAACGAAAGAATTCATAAGCATTCAATCCACTTCGACTCCCGACGTACCCTAGCCGTCCAGAAGCCTCTAAGTTCGTACTCCAGTCATAGAACGCTGTAGATCGATTCCTAATCGATTCTTGACATTAGATTCAATACTTTCTTGTGTCACGTGCGTTTCTCCACTGATTGGATCGCCATTTAAATAGGATTCCGCACTATTTGGTTTGGTTTAACATGTTAATCAGTTGGTGTTTCATTCAAATACCAGATCCTAACAATAAATATATGTTTTAAAATGTTCTATGTGCGATGAATGACCAACAGTGAGGTGCCCGGGAATGGGGCCTTACAACAAGCTTTTGTGTCTACTAATGAAAGTACTAGAAACTTTCTATTCACCACCTTGAAGATCTTAACTGGATCCATCTAGATGATCTAGAGTACATAAAGATAGTTCAGCAAATGGCTCTTCTCTCACTCACAGAGCCAAAAAGTTCTACAAGAGGACAGGGAGAAAGTTTCTAAGGAATGCAGCCAGTGAAAAGTTTAAGCTGTACAAAAGCAAGGTGAAATGTTACAACTGTAATAAATGGACACTTTGCTAGAGAATTCAAGGCACCAAGGACAAGTGGTGGTGTAAGGCCCCGTTCCTGGGCACCTCACAGTTGGTCAATCACAGCAGTTAAAACACTACACATTATAATTATACAAACTTAAGCAGCGGAAATGATTTATCAAAAACCATTCATTTCATTTAAAATCACTGTTGTTAAGCAATACATCATCATAAAATATTTACAAAGAATTGTTTTACTGCATTACCAAAACAACAGCAACATAGAATACGAATGGATGTCAGTCTTTCCCTCCCTGCCGAGTAGCTTCACCCTCGTGCCATCCTCAGCAATAATACCTGCCACTGAAAATGTATAAATCAGCGTTGCTAAGTGAGTTCTAGTTTTATAAGTATAAAATACTTTATGTATGCTGAATATGAAAATACTCTTTTCTGTAAAATACAACTCTGTACTGTATATGCGAGCACGCATTACCATATGAACAGATAATGTTCGTTCTCTTTATTATATGCCTTGTCTATTCTGTAAACTTTTATCTTTATCTTTCACTTTCTGTATGGACCAACGAGCAATACCCCAACTATATGCGCAATGGAAAACGGATGATGGGCCATCTATATCCCTCGAAAGGGTCAACTATATTCTTTGAAAGGGTCAACTATATCCCTCGAAAGGGTCAACTGTATCCCTCGAAAGGGTTCTATGTACTGTATACAAGGCCAAGCCAATCACCCAGGGCACGCTGCAAAGGTCCTGCCAATCTCAATTGATTGGACCTATATGCATAATAGGGTAGCTAACCCCAGCACACTTGAGCTAACTACAACATGGTCGTGTACCTCCTGTATGCTTGCAAGACTCGTTAAAATTTTTTATTTACGTTCATCTTCTTTTCTTTATTGCTCTTTCTCTTTATTATTATGATATACTTTATGTACGATAATAAACATACCATGTAAAGTCACATACTATAAGTAATAATAATATAGCAATAATATAAGGAACAATCATAACCATGCATGAAACATCATCACAAATAAGCCTCGGTCAACCCTCGTCAAACCCTAAAGCACAGACTCCCAAAAATTTCTGCAAAAATTTCTAGGTGCTTAGGCTTTGGCACTATTTGGGCACATGAGCTCTGTTTGGGTGTTTCATCACTATTATAGGCGCATCAGCCAACACTTAATCATTTCTCACTTAGGCGCATGAACTATTCTGGTGCATGGCACTATTCGGGCGTATGAACACTTAGGGGCATGGGTCATTCGGATGCATGGACAATTAGGCGCACGGGCCTCTTGGGTGCATGGGCACTATTGGGGCGCATAGCACTATACTTAGTCGTCCGACTAATATTTCTAGGCGCATGGGCTATACTTGAACATTTCAAGATAATCTTAGGCGCATGGGCTACTGTCCAGGCGCATGGGTTTCATTTAAATATTTCTTAAGGCATTTTCAGGCGCATGAGCCTTATCTAGGCGCATGGACCTTCTGTGTAACATGTTTCTAGTATGTTTTCAAACCGAATCATCAACCCACTGTTCTAAGCTTAACATGGCTATTCTAAACATGACAACCTATAAGCATTCAAGAACCAACATCCAACATGCACATTACATACGGGTAAACATACATAAGCTTTGAATATCGTTTTAATACATTTTCAGCCCCAAAGATGTTTAAAACAAGTAAAAACTAGGGTCTAGAACTCACCTAATGCAACTTGGATGTTTCTTCCTTTCTAACCCGCTTGCAAATGAGTTCAAACACCTAAAAACAACACCAAACACACACACCCGAGCACATACACAAACACATAAGCACATAAGCATATAACTGGGATAAAACCCGTCATAAACACTTACAAACCACGAATTCTTATCTTGAATCTGATTTCTTCTTCTTCTTCTCTTCAAAACTCGAAGTTCTGCTCTCTCTCTCTCTCAAAACTGAAAGAAAGTGTGATGTGAAGGGAGGGTGGGCGGCCATGCCCACCTTTACACCAACTTTTTCAAAGATTTGTCTTTATGGACACTTTTAGTCCTTCCACTTGGACTTTATTTCTTTTCTTTCATTTATTCTTCATGTCTTGCCTTTTTTAAAAATAACCAGGTGTTACAGTCCACCCCCTTATAGTTTTCATCCTGAAACCTGTTATTCCTCGAACAGATGAGTGAATAATGCTGCCTCATCTCCTCCTCAGTCTCCCATGTAGACTCGGTTCCCTTCCTGTGCTTCCACCGGACACACACAAGAGGAACCACTTTATTTCTCAGCCACTTCTCTTTATGATCGATTATTGCCACTGGTTGCTCAACATAATTGAGCCTTTCGTGTACTTCGATATCCTCCGGTGGAACAATCATGTCTTCATCAACTAAGCACTTTCTCAGATGAGATACATGGAATGTCGGGTGAATCCCACTTAACTCATCCGGTAATTCCAACCTATAGGCCACCTCTCCTACTCGAGCAATGATTCGGAAAGGGCCTATATATCTTGGCCTCAACTTGCCCTGCTTCCTGAATCAGATAATACCCTTCCAGGTGAGACCTTCAACATAACCCGGTCACCCACCTTGAACTCGATTGGTATGCGTCGTCTATCGTCATATGACATCTGCCTATCTTTAACTACCTTCATGAAGGCTTTAATCTTCTCAAGCTTCTCGGTCGTAGCCTCAATGACCTCGACGCTCCCCAATTCCTTTTGACCATATCACCCTAACAAATGGGTGTTTTGCAACTCCTACCGTATAGCATCTCATATGGTGGCATACCAATGCTGGCATGATAGCTATTGTTGTACGAGAATTCAGCTAACAGTAAGTGATCATCCCAACTTCCCCAAAATCAATCACACATGCCCGAAGCATGTCTTCCATGTCTGAATGGTCCTTTCTGACTGACTATCAGTTTGGGGATGATAAGCCATGCTAATATAACCTCGTCCCCATAGCATCGTGGAATTTCTTCCAGAATTTAGATGTACACCGGGTGTCACGATCAGACATAATGGACACCGGCACACCATGACAAGTTACAATCTCCTTGATGAACAGGTCGCCAACCTCTCGATGAATTGTCTCGTGGATCGGTAGAAGTGAGCACTTTTCGTCAGACGGTCGACAATCACCCATATGGCATCGTACCCTTCGGAGTACGTGGCAACTTCGTCATGAATCCATGGTGATGTGCTCCCACTTCCATTCTGGTATATCTAAAGTTTGATCTTCCCATACGGCTTCTAATGTTCGGCCTTCACTTGCAAACAAGTAGGCACTTACTCACATACTCCACCGGTCACGCTTCATACCCGGCCACCAATAATCTTTCTTCATATCTTGATACATCTTTGTGCCGCCAGGATGAATGGAGTATCGAGTCTTGTGAGCTTCATCCATAATCCTCACACGTAGACTCCGAAACAAGAATCCATACTCGTCCAAATCGAGTTTTAGCACCGAGTGTGTTTTCACCCAATCCCCAACCAGACCTCTCTTCTTTCAGAGTTTAGATGATCTTCTTTTCATGCCTAATCTTGAAACTCCTTGACTTGCTTCATTACATCAAAGATCATGATCAGTTGATATGCTTTCACCCGATTGGCTTGGGCCTCTCCTTTCGACTAAGAGCATCAGCCACCACGTTGGCTTTGCCCGGATGGTAATGGATCTCGCAATCATAATCCTTTATAGCTCCAACCATCGTCTCTGCCTCATGTTCAGATCCTTCTGCTCGAAGAAGTACTCAAGCTCTTGTGGTCAGTGAAAATGGGGCACTTCGTCCCGTATAGATAGTGCCTCCAGATCTTTAGTGCAAAGACCATAACTGCTAGCTCCAAGTCATGAGTACGATAGTTGACCTCATGAACTTTCAACTGTCGGGATGCGTAGGCTATAACCTTCCCTCTCTGCATTAATACCACCCCAACCCCGAGTAAGAAGCATCTGAATATACCACCAAATCCTTGTTTCCTTCGGGTAATGACAAGACAGGAGCTTGAGTCACCTCACCTTTAACTCCTCGAACGCCTGTTCTTGGGCTTGACCCCATATAACTTTACATCCTTTCGGGTCAACTGGTCAGTGGAGAAGCGATCTTGGAAAAGTCCTGGATGAACCTTCGATAATACCCCGCCAACCCCAAGAACTTCGAATCTCAGATGGCGTCTTTGGAGACTACCATTGCAACACAGCCTCCACCTTAGCAGGGTCTACCAAATCCCTCAGGATTTATCACGTGACCTAAGAATTGAACTTCGCGTAACCAGAACACACACTTGGAGAATTTGGCATACAACTTCTCCTTCTTAGGTCTCTAACACCTCCCGAATATGATCGGCATGCTCCTACTTGCCCTTCAAATAAATTAAGATATCATCAATAAACACAATCATTGATTTATCTAACATTGGCCGACACACTCGATTCATCAAGTCCATAAAAGCAGTTGGCGCATTGGTCAGACCAAATGACATAACAACGAATTCATAATGACCGTAGCGCATGCAAAAAGCTATCTTAGGGATATCCTGCTCCTTCACCTTCAGCTAGTGGTAACTAGATTGAAGATCTATCCTTGAGAACCAACTGGCACCTGGAGCTGGTCAAACAGATCATCTATTCTTGGTAAGGGGTATCGGTTCTTTATCGTCAAGTTGTTCAGCTCATGGTAGTCGATGCACATCCTCATGCTACCATCTTTCTTCTTCACAAACAGGACCGAAGCACCCCAGGGAGAGATACTCAGTCTAATGAACCCCTTATCGAGCAGCTCCTGCAACTGCTCCATCAGTCTTTCATTTCTGTCGGAGCTAACCGATACGGTGCTTGGCAACGGGTTGAGCACCGGGTATCAAATCAATTTGGAACTCAATCTCGCGATCCGGTGGCATGCCCGGTAGTCTTCGGGAAATACGTCCGGAAAGTCGCACACCACTGTTACTTCGGATAATTTCGGAATCAACGCATCCACATCTTTTACGTAGGCCTGTAGGTACTACATCCACGTCTTATGCACTTCCCCGCCACCGCCATTGAAATCATCTTCGGGATCGTAGTAACGCAATCTCCATAAATCGTAACCAAACTCCATCGGACGCAACTAATCGAATCATCTTCTTGCGACACACGATGTTTGCTTGATAGGTTGCTAACCAGTCCATCCCTAGTACTACATCAAATCCACCTAGGGGTATCATGTGTAATCTAGCAGCAAACCTATGGCCCTCTAGTTCTATGGCACAGTCCTCTATCACATCAGTAATTCTAGTGGACTTACCAATAGCAGTTTCTATATCAAATGGTGCATTGACCTTTCTACTACTAACAGGTAACTTAGCACAGAAAGTAGTGGAAATAAAACTCCTACAAGCACCAGAATCAAACAATACAGAGGCATAGTTTGGTTTACTATAAACATACCTGACATAATGTTAGGATCAGCTCTGGCTTCCTCCCGGTCATGGTGTAAGCTCTAGCACCTGCCTCTGCCCTCCTTCCTCCGCTTCCTCTTCTCCGCTCTAGAGCTCTCCGCCCTCGGCTTCTTACAGTCTAGCGATATGGCCAGGCTGGCCACACCTGAAGCATACATTCATTCCATCCTGCACTCACCAGTATGCTCCCTTCCACATTTGCCACACTTCTTCCCCTGCACCAGATGACCACACATCGGTCACCCACCTTTGCCACCTTACTGTTTGGAGCGGCTCCACCACGTCCAAGCTGTTTCCCATTCTAGTTCCAGTCACCACCCCCCTTCTTATTCACCTCAGCCACCACCACCTCGCGCTCATCATATAATCTACCAGCCAAGTCAACCGCCGACCTAAAAGTGCTCCACCGGGTAGAAATCATATGCCTACAAATATCCGTTGGTAGCCCTTGGATGTATCTTTTAATCTTTCATGACAGTGGTGTCACTTGATCGGGCACCAGCCGCCCCATTTCATTAAATTTTGTGGTGTACTGCTGGTGTGTCATCGTTCCCGCCTCCAACTGCAGGAAGTCTCTTCTACCTTGTCCATCTCCCTGTGAGGATAGAATTCCTCAATCACTAACTTCTTTAGTTCAGGCCATCGCATTCTCCCAATGGCCCTGCTACCCTCGTCTTGGACAATGTTGTCCCACCAGCACAAAGCCGAGTCCACAAAAGAGCGGGTAGCGAATTTTACCTTCTGATCTTCACGGCACTCACTGATATCGAGGACAGCCTCCATTTCCCTCACCCACTAGTAAGCAGCTGCAACAGTGTCATTTCCATGAAAGTAGGGGGCTTGCATCTCATAAACGCCCCATAGTTACAGCATCGGGTCGCCTCCGGCAGGCTCTTCTTCTTCCTCCTCCTCATCATTAGAGAGAACCATTTCCGGCTCTGTTGTTCCCGTCCTCCCGAGTACCTATTCTTTCCTTTCTTTCCCCTTCCCTTACTGCCTTAATCACTTCAGTCACCACAAATGGTAGAATCATCTACATGACCTGATGAACCTCTTCCACCACAGCCTCCCTTACTGAGGCTCTCAGATTGGCGCTTTCGTTGCCACCCTCCGGATGAGGGGTCTCTGGTTCTTTATGACCACTTTCTCGACTCTGGGTCTCCCTCTCTTGGGTTGCGGAGCAGCACTGTGACCTCCACCACGAGAGGCTTTTGAAGATCTACCGCCAGCCATTCTCTAAATGCACACTATAAGATTCAAACACTAACACGGTCATTCAATGTAACACTCAGTTTATGTCAAGTATAGTAAGTCCCTAATTACAGTGGCCAGTTGTGATTAGCCACTTACTTTACTCTTCATACCCCAAGCATCTCCTATCCTGACTAAATCAGTATCTAGATATACAAAGAGCACATAATCAAGTAGCATGCGCACATAATACCGGTTAACATTAAGAAAATACATACCTGATGGCACGTAGCTACTCGAGCTGACATCCCTCCATTTGTCTCATTTTCAGTTTAAGTTTAGGTTTTAAAGGTTTATTTAACCCAATTTTCTTAAACTTTGGCTCTGATACCGACTTGTAAGGCCCCGTTCCCGGGCACCTCACAGTTGGTCAATCACAACAGTTAAAACACTATACATTATAATTACACAAACTTAGGCAGCGGAAATGATTTACCAAAAACCATTCATTTCATTTAAGTCACTGTTGTTAAGCAATACATCATCATAAACTGTTTACAAAGAATTGTTTTACTGTATTACAAAAACAACAGCAACATAGAATACGAATGGATGTCAGTCTTTTCCTGCCGAGTAGCTTCACCCTCGTGCCATCCTCAGCAATAATTACTTGCCAACTGAAAATGTATAAAAGTCAGTGTTGCTGAGTGAGTTCTAGTTTTATAAGTAATAAAATACTTTTTGTATGTTGTATATGAAAATACTCTTTTCTGTAAAATACAACTCTGTACTGTATATGCGAGCACGCATTAACTATATGAACAGATAATGTTCGTTTTCTTTACTGTATGCCTTGTCTGTTCTGTAAACTTTAATCTTTATCTTTCACTTTCTGTATGGACCAATGCGCAATACCCCAACTGTATGCGCGATGGAAAACGGGTGATAGGCCATCTATATCCCTCGAAAGGGTCAACTATATCCCTCGAAAGGGTCAACTGTATCCCTGGAAAAGGTCAACTGTATCCCTCAAAAGGGTCAACTGTATCCCTCGAAAGGGCAACTGTATCCCTCGAAAGGGTTATGTGTACTGTATACAAGGCCCACCCAATCACCCAAGGCACCTGCAAGGTCCTGCCATCTCAACTAATTGGCCTTGTGTGCTATAGGGTAGCTAACCCGCAGCACATTTGAGCTAACGACAACATGGTCGGTACCTCCTGTAAGCTTGCAAGAGTTATTAACATTTTTATTATTTCCTTTTCTTTTCTTTATTGCCTTTCTCTTATTATTATGAATACTTTACATTAGATAATAAACTACCACGAAAAGTCACATACTATAATAGAATAATATAAGCAATAATAATAAGGAACAATCATAACCAGTGCATGAAACATCATCATAATAACCCCGGGCACCTTGGTCAAAACCCTAAAACATCTCGGACTCCCAGAAAATTTTGTAAAAATTTCTAAGTGCTAGCCGCTTTGGCACTATTTGGGCGCATGAGCCTGTTTGGGCTTTTCATCACTAATAGGCGTATCAGCCAACACTTAAGCATTTACCACTTAGGAGCCTGAACTACTCAAGCGCATGGGCACATTTCTGGCGATGAACACTTAGGCGTATGGGTCATTCGGACGCATGGACACTTAGGTCTCATGGCCTCGGGCGCATGGTCACTATTTGGGCGCATGCACGCATACTTATCGTCTGACTAATATTTCTAGCGCTGGACCACTGTTTTTGGCGCATGGGTTACTGAACTTTGCTAAGATATCCTTAGGCGCATGGGCCCTTTACCTGTTAAGCGCATGGGTTTAACTTAATCTTTCTTAAGCATTTTCAGGCGCATGACCTTTATCTAAGCCATGGCCTGCTGTGTACATGTTTCTATAATGTTTTCAAACCAATCACAAACCCTCTATTCTAGCTTACATGGGCTATTCTAACATGACCAACCTATAATCATTTCAGAACCCCACATCCAACTGCACAGTACATACGCGTAAACTACATAAGCTTTGAAAATCTTTTTAATACATTTCAGCCCTAACAGTGTGACAGGATCAGCGATCACACGTTTGATGTGTATTAATATACAAAGCAGCGGAATACAAACTAGAATTAGACAAATTGTAGCAAGCAATCGATACTTGTAAGCATTAAGAGCGCATACGGTTATAGGGAGAGATATATATTTCTGATTTCAAGGAATGTTTATAGATGTAGAATATTTCTAATCAAATCATTCATTCATTCCATTCATTCACCATTACAATAAGTTGTCACTCCTTATATAGAGTGCAACAATCACTGCTGTTATCACGAAAGTGACAACTGGCAGATCTAATACAAAAATAACTAATTCTTAACAAACTACTGAAATGTTCACAACTACTGAGAACATATCAGCAGTTAAGTACAAAATATAAAACTACTGAAACTACAACGACTGAAGACAAGCTCTTCAGTCGTTTTACAAACTACTACTGAAACATAAAAATATAAAACTACTGATATCACAACTACTAAGAAGTACTCTTCAGCAGTTGTGACAAACTACTGAAGGCTAGTTGTGACAACTACTGAGGCTTCAGTACTTGATCTTCAGACTTTGACCTTCAGGTGTTTCATCAGCTGATGACTTCAGTAGATATCATCAGCTGATGTCTTCAGTCTTTGTCTTCAGACTTTGTACATCAGTTGTTGATCTTCAGCACTTGTAAACTCTTCAGCTGTTGTACTTCAGTACTTTGGTCTTTCAGCTTCAGCACTTGTGTTCTTCAGCTGTTGTACTTCAGCACTTTGGTTCTTCAGCTGTTGAGGTCTTCAGCACTTGATCTTCAGCTGTTGAAGTCTTCAGCACTTGTCAAACTACTGATGAGGCTTTCAGCAGTTGTTGTGATACCATGTGGGACTAGAGGTTTTCTGATCTTGGCTCATTGGTTCTTTTGGTCCAACAAACTCCCCCTGAACCAATGCAGCCAAAACCTCTAACTTATTTATTCTCCCACTTATTGATGGCAAAATGTTGGTCTTTTTCCTTCTTGATCAGTAGAGAAGATGACCCATGTAAGCTCCGGCCTGGGAAGAAATCAAATATTTGTTTGGCAGAGTATGAATGGGAACTCTGTTTTGGGGAACAGGACACAGAGTTGTTATCCCATTCATGAGATTCACTTCCCCATAATGAGTCTGTACGACTCTCTTGTGTAGGCCTCAAGGAAGGTGATTGTTCCTCCATGGTTAGCTCTTCAGCACCTCCTTCAAACAATGATTCCAGCCCATAATACTCAGACAGGTATTTGGCCTGTTTCCCATTCTTTAGCTCCACAGTTGTTATTATTCTGTAAGCAAACTCATCCGGGTGATTACCCTCTAGGAACAACTGGAGCTCATTTTTCCTGACTTCCTCAAGCCTCTTGTAAACTAACCCCTTTTTCACTATTTTGTTTTCCAGCATTTCTGAGGGGTTAGATTAGCTTTGTAGGCCTTCTTGAAGTCTTCTAGGATTTCCCAGGGTGAAACTACAAAGACCAGAGAGATCACTTCATCTACGATCTTTTTCACCTGGCCAATGTATCTCCGAGGTATATTGTTCTTATGAATTCTGTGAGAGACCCTGGGATCAGGCCAATCCTCACTCTTTCCTTTTGATATTGAAAGGTATGCCTGAGAGTGTAAAGTCTGAGGGCTTGCTCCTTCATATTGATGATAGAAGATGTGGCTGCATAAGCTTTGTCAACTCTCTTCAGCAATTCCTCATCATGCTGTTTATGAAGCTCTTCTTCTTCTAGCTTCACTTTAACCATTTGTCTCTGGACTTCAGGAGTAATTGCTGAGAGTGACTTGTGGCCTTAGGCAACTGAATCACAGCTGAGAGCGGCAGCCTGTCTTCATCATCTTCTTCATCTTCTTCTAGCCTCAATATCCTTCTCTTCTTCTTCAAGGGTATATATCGGCTATGGGTTTTGAGGGTAAGGAGTTGGTTTGGTGGGTTGTGTTTTGGGTGGTTTTGGTGTGGGAATGTTGACAGGCTGTGCTAGCATCCTTGAGGTGAGTGTGGCTTTTGATTGCTTGGCTAGCTCAGTCCTGCTCCCAGCACCCGCTTCATTCAAAGCTTCAATAACAAGCCCCTTAGTGTATGCTTCAGACGAACAGATCTTGGTGGTGATTGCCAAGATACTGTCCCTGGACCAAGCTTTGATTTCAATCATTGATCTTCCAAGATATTTTGCAATAAATCTTATCATGATTTCAAGCCTTTCTCTTTCTAACACTTCATAACTTGCCCATCTATTCTGGATTTCTTCAATCTCTAGTCGTCGAATCTCAGAGTCAAGTTTATTGGTGTCATGGCCTTGCCTAAACAGCTGATCAATGATGTTGTCCATTGATCTGCTGTGTTCGGCATCAGCCTCTTTTATCAGTAGCTCCAAGGCTTTATCTTCAGCAATGTGCTCATCAGCACCTTTCTTTCGCTTGTAGGTGAGCATTGGTTGCTGTTCTTTCTCCTCCTTTTGGCTTGCTGCTTCGCTTCCTCTTTTCCTCGGATCTTTTCCTCTTCTTTTCTTTCACTGCAGTACTCTCCCCCTTTTTGGTTGCATTGGAGGAAGGGGTTTGTACCGCAGAAGAGTCTTTTGGACAGCAGCATCAACCAAGGGCTGTAATGTTGAGGAAAGCCTCTCATCAATGGCTTTGATCACTATATCAGTGATTATGGGTGTGATGAGAGGGAGGGAATTTTGGAGTACAGCACCTATTTGCTCAGGAGGTTCTGTTCCTGAGAAGTAGGGCCTGAAGCAGCAGGTGGTTGATTTTGGAGTGGCTCGGTGTTTGGGAAACCTTCAAGTGAAGGTGCCATCTGTGGTGGATAGAGGCAGATGGTCTTTCTCCTTGTGAGAGTTGTCAAGTAGGTTTTGCAGCCTACTGACTTTCTCTTCAGGATTGTGTTCTGGGCAAGAACATCATAGAAAAAGCCCAGGTCATCATCAGCCGAAGCTGAATCATCTGACCTCCTGCTTAGAGCAGGATTTACATGCACTGGGTGTAGACCTTGGTGCATGTGCCCCTTGTGCTTGGTACTGGGGACTTCCAGCCTCAGGACAATGTCCATCATCAGCTGTTGCCTCTAGTGAGGTCTTAGCAATGTTACCAGCCTCACTCTGGTCATGTGCTGAGTCGAGGAGGTGGCAGCCTCACTAGATATTCTAAGCTCCTTGTCTACACCAGGAGATAGAAGTGGAAACCCCTGTGCTGTGGGTTCTCAGTGCACTGTGTTCCTCCCCCTCAATTGTAGAGGTATTCCCAGTAGTAAGTGGTTTCTGGGGAGGGGTGAGGAGTGCAATTGAGTCAGCACTTGTGCAACTATTAAAGTTGGGCTGTGAGGGGCGGTTGTTTGGGGTGAAGGGATAGAAGCAGTGTGCACCTGGGGAGGTTGGTGCTCTTCAATGGCAATCTCCTCAAGTGAGAAGATCCCAGATATGTAGGTGCCCCTTGGGTGGTTGCTGCAGGCTCCTGTTGAGAGGAAGCCTGAGCGGCTATGGCTGGAGGAGTCATTGTATCCACTAGGGGGTTTGGACTAGTGGTATATCCTGCGTTTGTGTTGCAGGGGCATCCTCAGGGGACTCAATTCCCTGAGTAGCCGTTTTGGGTTTCTTTTTGGTGGGTTTGGTGGGGACTTTGGATTTTGAGGTGGTGGCTGTGGGTTCCAGCTGCGTGGGTTTTCGCAGCTTGGCAGCCATTTTGAGTGTCCGGTCAGAGTTGTGCCGGGAGTATACTTCCGGCAGAACAGCCGTAGCAGGGACTCCCAAGCCAACAAGTCCCTCAGCATTAAGCTGGTCTGTAATAATGGCCATTATGAACCGTGGATATAGTATCCAACGGTTGGCAGTTAGTTTTTGAGCCATATCCTTGAGCTCTAAAAATATTATTTCAGAAAAGTTAGTGGTTGTTGCTCAAGAATAGAATACATTACCTGCTGCCATTTGGTGGACATTTGATCCCAAGACGACGTCTTAGGGGCCAAACATACATTCACCATGTGAAAGATCAGGCGCTCAGCGTCATTAAAGTGTTTCTTCATGATAGTGGAGGCACTGAGATCGCCTTGATATCCATGTTGAGCAAAGGATAGATCTATGGTGCCCTTCGGATATCCAGCAGGAGAAGTAGCATCATTCAGTTGAAGAATTTGCGGATTATTGCAGGAGTGATGACTACTTCTTTGTTGTTGACGACCGACCGGAGGGATGGTGTGTTGTTCTCCCCAGTGGTAACAGTAACGTTCATCCAAAATTGGTGCAAGGATTCGGCATGTAAGATGGGATTCAGAAGAAATGCCGTGTTGTATTGGGACTGAACCATAAGATCGATAGCAGTATCGAACTTAGTCCAGAGGGCGATTTAGTGAGGTAGGCAACACAGTTGTGTCGCGGTTTAATTTGCATAGACGCCATTGAGAAGAGGGAAGTTTTGGAGAGGAACGTTAGGTTGAAGAAGATGAGCATGAGAGCTAAGGTTAGGGATATATATAGGGTACGGGTAAGGAACGACTGAAGGATGTGGTGTTAGTCATCAGTAGTTTTAAACGACCGTTGACATGGTATTATCCTTTCAGACGTTGAAACAGCTGAAGTCGTGGTGTTAGGCATCAGTAGTTTAGAAAACTACTGAAGACCGTGGTTTTGACTTCAGATGATTGAAACAACTGAGGACTTGGTGTTTGTCATCAGTAGTTATGAAACTACTGAAGACAGTGGTTTTGTCATCAGCTGTTGTAAACAACAAGACTTGGTATTAGTCATCAGTAGTTATAAAACTACTGAAGACGTGGTTTTGCTTCAGTTGTTTAAATGAAACAGCAGTTGTACAAACGACTGAAGAGAAAGTTCTCTTCAGCTGTTTTCGTCAATTCTTAGCTTTTCAGCTGTTTCAACTGTCCTCAACACATTCATCAGTCTTTTTGGCTGATTTCAGTTGTTTCATAGGACATCAGTACTTATCTGTTTTTACTGATTGCAGTAGTTGTAACTGCATCAGTAGTTGTAACTACATCAGTAGTTTAGAACAGATGAAGTACTTCAGTACTTGTGAGACATTTAGCCTTCAGTAGTTATAAAACTACTGAGGGTAAAAGAGCTCATCAGTACTTATATGTGACATAGGTACTCATGATCATCAGTATGAATACTAAGATCATCAGTAGTTGTCACTTATTCTAGTTGCAGCATACCAAGCCTTAACACCAGTTTTGGAAAGTTGAACTATCCAAAGGCTTAGTAAAAATGTCTGCAAGCTCATCAGCACTAGGCACAAACTTAGGATCAATCAGACCTTTTTCAAAACAATCCCTTATAAAATGATGTCTGATCTCTATATGTTTGGTCCTAGAGTGCTGGACTGGATTTTTGACAATGCAAAGAGCTGAAGCACTATCCATTAACAATGGAGTCTTAGTCTCTGTAATGCCATAATCCAAAAGTGGTTTTGAAGCCAGAGTACCTGAGATGTACAACTTGCAGCAGCAATGTACTCTGCTTCAGCAGTGGATGTAGCAACTGAGGTCTGTTTCTTGCTCTGCCAAGAAATCAAGCAGTTGCCTAGGAATTGACATCCACCAGAAGTTGATTTCCTGGTCACTTACACACACCCTGCATAGTCACTGTCAGAAAAAGCAACTAATTTACCAGAATGTCCGGTAGAATACCATAAACCTAGAGATGGAGTGCCTTGCAGATATCTAAAGATCCTCTTGACTGCAATCAGATGAGACTCTTTAGGTGCAGCCTGAAATCTAGCACAAACACATGTAGCAAACATAATATCTGGTCTAGAAGCTGTTAAATACATCAAGGACCCAATCATACATCTGTAAAGTGTTTCATCAACCACTTTACCTTTCTGATCTGTGTCCAGTTGTGTGGTGCTGCTCATGGGAGTAGAACAAGGCTTACAGTTTTGTAAATCAAACTTTTGCAAAAGATCTTTTGTATATTTGACTGATGAATAAAATTCCATCAGCCTTTTGTTTGATTTGCAACCCCAGAAAGAACTGTAATTCTCCCATGGCACTCATTTCAAACTTCTGTTGCATCAACTTTGTAAAGGCATCACACAACTTTGGATCAGAGGATGCAAAAATGATATCATCTACATAAATTTGAACAAGTAGATTATGCTGCCCAGCTTTCTTAATGAATAAAGTCTTATCTATGGAGCCTCTAGTGAAATTGTTTTCAGAAAGTTTGATAATGTCTCATACCAGCTCTGGGAGCTTGTTTTAACCCATAAAGAGCTTTATCAAGCTTATACACCCAATTAGGATGTTATTGTCCTCAAAGCCTGGAGGTTGACATACATAAACCTCTTCTTTAATTTTTCCATACAAAAATGCACTTTTGACATCCATTTGAAAAACTTTAAGGTTTTGATAAGCAGCATAAGCTAAAAACAATCGAATTGCTTCCAGTCTGGCTACAGGGGCAAAGGTTTCATCATAATCAATACCTTCTTCTTGTGCAAACCCCTGAACAACCAGTCTGGCCTTGTTCTTAACATAAGCCCATTTTCATCAGTTTTGTTCCTAAACACCATTTAGTGCCTATTGCACACTTACCTGGAGGTAGAGGAACCAGTTCCCACACTTGCTTTTTCTTGAACTGAAGAAGCTCAAGCTGCATGGCATCAACCCATCCATTGTCCTTTAAAGCAATGTGATAATTCTTTGGCTCTTGCTGACTGATGAAGAGAGCATAGAAGCAGAAATTTGACAATTGACTTCTTGTTGATACTCCAGCAGTGATATCACCAATGATTTGAGACATAGGGTGATTCTTCAGATCTTGATACACAATGAGATCTGTGCAAGTGTTTGTAGCCGGCTCAGCAGCAACAGATGGTGATGGTGAATCATTTCCTTGAAACCAACAGTGGATGGTAATTCAAAGGAAGTTGAATTCGAAGAGATCTCATCAGCATTTGTTGTGGATGGTGCTACTGGAGCTACAGGAACATCAGGTCTAGCTGAGTCAGGCAGCTGATCACTAAACCTGAAGAGGTGAGTACTGCAATCATCATCATCATCAGCAGTACCACCAGGTGGTGAACTGTTGACAGAGCAACAGCAGGAGTTTGATAAGGAACATATTGCAGTATGTCCAAATCAAATAACTCCACAGGACTTTGTGGAATCTTGTCCTTTGGAGATTCATTAAACTTAACATGTAGAGTTTCTTCAACCATCTTTGTTCTGCAGTTGAAGACTCTGTATGCCTGCAAGTAGATGAATAACCAACAAAGTACCCTGCATCCACCTTAGGATCAAATTTATGGAGTTGATCCTTTGTGTTGAGAATAAACAGGGACACCCAAATGCTTTGAAAAATGAAATCAGAGGAGCCAAATGATGGAGAACTTCATATGGAGTCTTCATCAACCTCTGATTTACTAAAACTCTATTTTGCACATAACAAGCTGTGTTGACAGCTTCAGCCCAAAAGGTCAGTGGCAAACCTGAGTCAGCCAGCATGGACCTTGCAGCTTCAATGAGGGTCCTGTTCTTTCTCTCCACTACTCCATTTTGTTCTGGAGTCCTTGGAATGCTGAACTGCCTTTTGATTCCCTTTGAAAGATAGAAGTCATCAAGTGTATGATTTCTGAACTCAGTTCCATTATCACTCCTAATACACTTGACTGGAAGGGAATACTGCTTCTCAATGTACAGCACAAAGTGAATAATCTTCTGAGCAGCCTCATCCTTTGAATGTAGAAAGAAAGTCCATACAAATCTGGAGTAATCATCCACAATTACCAGACAGTATTTCTTCTTTGCCATGCTCATTACTCTCACAGGACCAAATAGATCCATATGCAGTAATTGCAAGCAGGCAGTGGACTTGGACACTTCAATAGGAGGGAATGAGACTTTGTGCTGTTTTCCTTTTAAACAAGCAGTGCAGGTTTCATCACAGTGGAACTCCTTTATTGGTAAGCCTCTGACTAAACTATTGTGGCTAAGCTGATTCATGTTTTTGAGATTAACATGACCAAGCCTCTGTGCCACAGTTTAGATTCTTGAGAAGAGGCTTTGGAAAATAGGCAAGGATTGCCTTTGAGATCTATCTTCTTAGAGAGATCTAAGGCATACACTCTTCCTGTCCTGTTGGCTTTCAGGAGAGTGTGATCATCCAACACCTTGTCAATCAAGTGCAAAACTTTGGATGACAGAATCCTACAGTTTTGACTGGTGAAAAGGGCAACATGGCCTTTATCACACACATTGACTGACACTCAAGAGATTGTACTTGAGATTTTCCACATGATTAACATCATCAAATTTGATTTCTCCATTGGAGACAAAGCCCTTACCGATGATGTAACCCCTAGCATCATTGCCAAAAGAGACAAATCCCTTCTTTCCTTGAGAGTAGTCATGAAGAAGAGAGCTGTTCCCAGTCATGTGCATAGATCCCCCACTGTCTACATACCAGATGCTACTTTGGCATGTTGAAGAACCCTGCAATAATAAACAATCAGTTAGTTTTAGAGACCCAAACCTTTTTGGTTTTGGGCCTGGTCTCATCAATAGATGGTAAACTAACAGGTTTATTTGAAACAACAGCCTGAGAGGAAGAAGATGGTGTAGAAGAGGAGTCCTTTGGCTTGGACCTCCTTTTCTGTGGTTTCAACATAGGAGAATCTAGTTGGTTAACTCTACCCAACAGATGTTGTACCATCATCACCAGCTGTGTCTGATTTTGTGATAAAGCTTTCAGCTCATCAGACACATTGCTAGTGGAGTTTGATAAGTTCCTATGTTGCACCTTCTTCTTTTGAGCACCCTCAGCTGTCACCTGTTTAACCCCTTCCTTTTTGGATTTCTTAAGGACTTAAGGGTTACAGGATTTGATGTTGCTGATACAAATGTGGTCTCAAACTCAGTTTTCATTTTTACCATTTTCTCATTAATTTCTTCTTTTTGTTTGAGTTTGGAACCTCTTTTGTACCAACAATCATCTGTAAGATGATTGAACAACCACATACTTCACATGGTTTCTTCTTCATCTTAGGTTGATCATCAACTAAGAGGGTGAAGCAACAAAGACTTGTTCTTCAATGCTTTGGAAGCATTGTTGCTTTCTTGACTACCTCTTTAGTAGTCTTCAAACTCTTTCTACTGCCAGTTTTCTTCTCTTCAGTACTGACAGCAGTTGAAGTTTGAACTTCAGGTGTTAAATCCTGCTCTCTAGTCCTTTCAGGACCTTCAGGATTAACTCCTGAGTTGATCAACTCATTAATCATGTGAATGTCAGCATTTGAACCATCAACATCAGCTGATAGGTTCAAGGAGGGCTTGATGCTGACTGCTACTTCTGATTGTGCTGTATCAGAAGGTAGATCACATGATGTGATGGATTGGTTATCACTCTCACCATCATTTCTACCTCTGCTCTTGGGTAAAATCTGTAGGTGGAGCAGTGTGATTGTAACCAATTCCAAACTTCACATTTGAAGCAGATTGCTTACTAAGAAGCATTTCAAAACCTTTGCATGATTGTACCCATCTATCACACTCGACCTGGGTAACTGCAAGGGTTTCTTTGAGATCTTTGTACTTCTCTAGAAGTACTTCTTCTAGCCTTATCATCAATTATTTGGCAATTCAGTTTATAAATCTCATCATTTTTATCTTTGAGCACAAACTCAACTCAGCTTTGTTTTTGGAAATTATTTGTTCTAGCTCAATGTTCTTATTAATTAGAGCTACATTTGCTTCTCTAATGGAAGCAAATGCTGCTATGCATGGTTCAGAACATAATTTGGCTTTTGCCTCAGAGGATACCCTGATACCTGAGGTGTAGAGGCATTTAAAATGAAGTATCAGCAGACTCCAAAGCCATAAGAGCTAGATTCCCAAAGGACTGTCACCACCATGTTGACCAGCACCTGAGAACAGTTGGTCATGACCAGACAAGTCATCTGGTAAACTGCTCCAGTCAACAACTCCTGGGGTGAAGAAGCTGTGTTGTTGAGGTTGAGGTGTTGATGAGATTGGGAAGGCTGAGGTTCTGGTAGTGCATGAGGTTGTGGTGTCCTAGGAACTTGAACTTGATTTGACTGTGGCATGTAATAACAAGGGTACGGATATGGCATTTGACCCTGAGGAACAAAATATGCCGGAGATTGTTGTTGAGGATGATGACTAGAGGTGACAGGATGTTGCCCTCTGTGTTGTTGACTATTGCCAGGAAAAGTCACAAAGGGTGCAGTGGAGTTAGATCCAGTTGATCTACACTCTCTTGCAAAGTGTCCAAGCCTTTGGCATTTGTGACACCTCAACTTGCTCTTGTCAAAACCAACTTTGGTTTTGCCAGAGAGTCCTGGGAATTTTCTTCCAGTTCTTTTATAGAACTTCTGAGATCTGATATTTATCAAGGCCATTTGGCTCAAAATATCCATCTCTTCTAAGTCATCATCAGCAATCCCCTTGAGATCATCCATAATGAAACATAGATTGTCATTATTACACCCAGTAAACTGACCATCAACACTCACAAATGCAGAATCAGAAGTGCTTGAAGAGAAATTAATATGCTCATCATACTGGCATTCAGATGAAGCATATTCTGACTCATGACCCACCAAGGCAGTGTTGCCTTGTACAAAGTCTTCAGTGAGCTTTCCAGATGAAGACAGCTTTCTCTTCTGTTCTATCTCTCTCTCAAAAGTGAGCAGTTTCCCATGGAGTTGGGTGAGAGATAGTTTGTCCAAACTTGCACTGGAGCGTAGGACAATAGTATATGTGTCCCATCTCTCAGGCAGTGATCTGAGAAATCTGTTATTCATCTGAATATTGGTGTATTCAAGTTTGACCATTTTTAGTTCAGAGATCAAACAAGAGAACCGCTCATATTGTTGAGTCAGTGTCTCACCCTTTCTATGAGAGAATGTCTCATATTGTTGGGCAAGAATTTCTCTATTATTTGCCAAGACCTCATCTGTTCCTCCAAATTGTTCTTTCAAGGCATTCCAGAGGTCATGGGCAGTTCATGATGCATTAGCCCAGAATAGATTTCATTGGGCAGTGCCATGGCCAAAATTCCATGGGCTTTTGCATCAATTTCAAGCAACTTCTTATCCTCATCTGAGTATTGCTCCCTCCTCTTCGAACCATTTGATTGGTTTCCGGTTTATTCACCATAGGCTTGTGTGGACCATGTACCACTGATGTCCAACACCCTGCGCTGTTAACAGACAGGTGATGGAGCATACGTCTTTGCCATATGTTATACTCATTCCTAACCAGCATAGGTGGCTTGGTTGAGGAACCAGTATTGTGAGGATCATTGGAAGGAGTAGTCATTTTCAGTTCAAAAACAATTTAGTTCAAGCTTTTAAAAGTTTTAGACACCACAACAAACTCAATGAGAACCAAGAAAAGATCTCAGGATGAATGACAGAAATACAGAAAATTCAATCTCTATAACCGTTTCTTGCAAAAACAAAAGCTAATTCAATCAAACTTAGATCTTGAATAGCAGTTTCAATGATCAATTATTAGATCGATCAATGATTAACCTGCCTGATACCATTTGACAGGATCAGCGATCACAAGTTTGATGTATTAGGATACAAAGCAGCGGAATACAAACTAGAATTAGACAAATTGTAGCAAGCAATCGATACTTGTAAGCATTAAGATCGCATACGGTTATAGGGAGAGAATATATATTTCTGATTTCAAGGAATGTTTATAGATGTAGAATATTTCTAATCAAATCATCGTCATTCCATTCATTCACCATGGTTACAGTAAGTTGTCACTCCTTATATAGAGTGCAACAATCACTGCTGTTATCACGGAAAGTGACAACTGGCAGATCTAATACAAAAATAACTAATTCTTAACAAACTACTGAAATGTTCACAACTACTGAGAACATATCAGCATGTTAAGTACAAAATATAAAACTACTGAAACTACAACGACTGAAGAACAGGCTCTTCAGTCGTTTTACAAAACTACTGAAACATAAAAATATAAAACTACTGATATCACAACTACTGAAGAAGTACTCTTCAGCAGTTGTGACAAACTACTGAGGCTTCAGTACTTGATCTTCAGACTTTGACCTTCAGGTGTTTCATCAGCTGATGACTTCAGTAGATATCATCAGCTGATGTCTTCAGTCTTTGTCTTCAGACCTTGTACATCATTGTTGATCTTCAGCACTTGTAAACTCTTCAGCTGTTGTACTTCAGTACTTTGGTCTTTCAGCTTCAGCACTTGGTTCTTCAGCTTTTGTACTTCAGCACTTTGGTTCTTCAGCTGTTGAGGTCTTCAGCACTTGATCTTCAGCTGTTGAAGTCTTCAGCACTTGTCAAACTACTGATGAGGCTTTCAGCAGTTGTTGTGATACCATGTGGGACTTAGAGGTTTTCTGATCTTGGCTCATTGGTTCTTTTGGTCCAACAAGATGTTTAAAACAAGTAAAATCAGGGTTAGAACCACCTGATCAACTTGGTGTTTCTCTTCCTTTTAACCCGCTTCAAGATTTCAACACCTAAAAACAACACCAAAAACACAAACCCGAGCACATACACAAACACATAAAGCACTAAGCGTATACCGGGATAAACCCTTCATAACACTTAAAAAAACCACGATTCTTACCTGAATCCTATTTTTCTTCTCTTCTCTCTTCAACCGAAGTTCTGCTCTCTCTCTCTCTCAAACCGAAAGAAAGTGTGATGTGAAGGAGGATTGGCGCCATGCCCACCTTATACCAACTTTTTCAAAGATTTTTCCTTTGGACACTTTTAGTCCTTCCACTTGGACTTTATTGTTTTCTTTCATTTATTCTTCATGTCTTGCTTTTTTAAATAACCGGGGTTACAGGGTCAAGCACAAAGCAGACCAAATAAATTGATAGATCCAACCAAATGAGAAGCCAAAGCGGCAAGTTACAATTGCTATTGAAGAAGAAGGCTTGACGGGAACTTTTAGGTGGAAGATGCATCTCCAAATCAAGCACTGATGGTTAATCGTGATGAAGCCAAGGTATTGGAACATCTATGTACACCTGAATGTATTGCTAAAGTTAATAGATATAAGTCATATTACTTAGAGATAAGATCTGATCTTGAGTCTTTGAATATTTTAAAATCCGATTTCAAAAGAGCTAAAAGTGATTGCAAACTTAATATACAAGACTTAGAGAAACTATTATAACTCTCAAACATGAACACATAAATTATAGGACTCAAATCAAAGATCTCATCACTAAATTAACAGAGTGCCAGGCTGAGCTTGTGATCAACAAAGCCAGGGCAAAATGTGTTCTTGAAAAATAGACCTTGAAGAATATAATATCATCATCCCTACATGCAAAAGTTTGTTATCAGAATAAGCAGAGACTGGGATCTACTGAGATAGCTCCTCCACACACAATTTTGTCTATAGATCTCCTAGGTGTAAAACTTATGAAGATGAACTTCCTTTCATAGACCCCATGAGTGAAGAGGATAAAGAGGTGATAGTGAAGGATGTCTCTGGGAAGAGTGAGGAAGAGCATCCTTAGAAGGGTCACTATTCTCCTAAGGAGAAAAACGAATTTGGGATGACCAAGTCTAGAAGGAAGAACTTGACCCGAAAGGCCAAAAGAAGTCCAAAAAGGCTTAAGAGATTAAAGGCACTTTTAGCTCTGTGCAGAAACATATTTTTATCTCTATAGGCTTTGAAATGGTTAAAACTAAAGTTCCAACTTGAACTTTAGTATCAAGAGTTCTAGTTTATGTCCAAATCATCCAAGCATCATGAAGAAGCTGATAAGTTGTGTACCACTACTACACTACCTGAACTATCCAACTCTAAGGTATTCTCACCCTAAAGAATTGCCACATCATCTGCAATATGAAGATGGAGAAAGAAAGTGATCAAGTTTAGCTTTGTTCCCAAGGAAGACTCTTAAAGGAAGAAATGGATTGTGTCATGTGTGGTAGTACTTCTCCCTTTTCCAAAGGATTGCCTCTACAATCCTAAAAGTACTTGTCTACATGATCAAGAAAGAAACTTCTGAAAATCTGAAGAAGAAGCCAGCTTCGGAAGGAAACTATTTTCCTTTTGGAAGCTTCAAAATGAAGAAGAAGACAAGTGAAACCTTGCCTTTAGAAGGAAAGTTGGTCTCGAAAGAAAGGAATACTTCTGAAGTACTAAAGCCTACTGCATTGATAGCAAGATCTTCTGAAGGTTCAGTATCCAAAACTTCTGAAGTTGTCAAAACTTCTGAAGCACTGAAGGTCAAGTCTAAGCTTCCAAAGGTGGTGTGGAAGGCAAAGAAAAACCATGTGACTGAAGGTTCTTCATCAACTGAAAAGAAGCCTCTTATTATAGGCCAAAGGAATAGCTAAGGACTTCTTCCTCATTCTCATCAAATTGGGGCTTAGCCCTGGCTCACTTTTTGTCTCGAATAGTCTTTAACCTCTTTTGAAAGCCCAAGACGAACAAGGCTTATTTTTTCAATGTAACTAACCATCTTTTTTGTGCAGAAACAACTCAAGACAAAATTTGAGAAAATTGATGGAGCGCCAGTTTCTTTTAGAGGAAATGCTAGAGGTTACATTACTGGAAGGGGTAGGGTCACAAATGGTAAGCTCCGTATTGAGAAGGTAAACTTTGTCAAGGAGCTTGGATACAATCTTCTGAGTGTATCTCAATTTTATGACCAGAGTCACAACATGCTTTTCACTGAGCATGAGTGCATTGTTCTGAAGCCTGGGGTGGTTATTCCTCAAGAGCATATTCTGCTCAAAGTCCATAGGAGAAGGAACATGTACAAGATGGACTAGCAAGAAACATCTCCCTCAGGAGAAGTGTCATGCTTTTTGTATAAAGCAAACAGTGATGAGTCTTTTCTCTAGCATAAAAGAATATGTCATGTAAAATTTAAAAACATAAATAAATTGATTAAGGATGATGTGATAACTAGAATTCCAAAGAAAGAGTTTACAAGTGATGACCATTGTGTTACATGCCTCAAAAGGAAGCAATACAAGGTATCTCATAAACCAAAGGAAAGAAACTCCATCACTACTCCCTTACACTTGTTACATATGGATCTTTTTGGCTGTACAAGTGTAATGACTTCTGGAAGGACCTCATATTGTTTAGTGATCACAGATGACTTTACAAGGTTCACTTGGGTCTTCTTTATTACAACTAAGGATGAGACTCATGAGATCCTGAAGAGTTTCATCTTAAAGATTGAGAATCAATGTGTTCACAAGGTCAAGACCATAAGATGTGATCAGGGATTGAATTTCAAGACCTAAATCCTTAATACTTTTTCTGATGAAAAGGGTATTACAAAACAATATAATGCTCACAGGACTCCTCAGCAAAATGGTGTTGCTGAGAGGAGAAACAAGACACTAACTGAAGCTGCAAGAACTATGTTGTCTGACTCTAAATGCCCATCACCTTCTGGGCAGAAGCAAACACTGCTTGCTATATGCAAAACAAGGTTTTAATAGTCAAGATTCATGGTAAGACTCCTTATGAACATTAGCACAAGAGAAAACCTTTCATTGGTTTTCTCTAGTAATTTGAATGTCCTTGGACCATCTTGAATACAAAGACCAAATAGCCAAATTTGATGAGAAATCAGATGATGGCCACTTTATTAAATGTTCTTCTCAATCTAAGGATTATAGAGTATACAATCTCAGAACTAGAGTACTTGAGTATTCAGCCATTTTAATGAGCACACTCCTAGTATGAAAGGTCCTAGTACTGATTGGATATTTGATCTTGATTTAGTTATTAACTGTTTTAACAATCTTATGAGAATGTTTCAGGGTCCATAAATATCTTATCAGCAAGTGATCCTGATTTAAGATTTGATCTGAGAAGACCATCAAATCATACCATTACAGCTCTAGTGGTAACTAACCCTGTAGATGGAGTTCTTATTAGCACAACCATGTCAAATTCAGCTGATACATTTTAAGTGCCATCAAATTCCAACCCAGAGGCACAACACTCAAATGAAGAAGCTTCAAATGTGGTAGGAGATGGTGGTGGAGATAGTGATCAAGAATTTCTTGATGCTGACAACCACTCCATTGAAGACAACAAAAATGATATCACACACTCATTAGATCAAGTTTCTCTTGATAAGTGTGCTACTGTGATGGGAGAAACTTCAATGCTTGATTTAAATTTCTCTAATTTAGATCTCTCAAAGTAACTTGTTTTGACCCCTCAACTCAAGATTCACAAGTCTCACCCCACGACAAACATCATTAGAGATGTTGACACGGGGGTAAGAACAAGAAGACAAACTCATGTTGCAAATGTATCTTTTCATTCTAGGTTCTTATCTCAGATAGAGCCAAAGAAAGTTGATTGGGCTTTAAAATATTGAAGTTGGGTTAAAGCTATGCAGGTGGAGTTGCTTCAGTTCAAAAGACAAAATGTTTGGAACCTATGTCCTTTTCCACAAGGGAAGACTACCATAGGAACCAAGTGGGTGTTTAGGAACAAGAAGGATGATAGAGGACTTGTCATTAAAAACAAGGCAAGACTAGTTGTCAAAGGGTACACTCAAGAAGAAGGAATTGACTACACAGATGTTTTTGGTCCTATAGCAAGACTTGAAGCTGTCAGAATATTCCTAGCTTTTGATACATTTAAGGATTTCAAGGTCTACCAGCTTGATGTCAAGTGTGCTTTTCTATATTGAGCAATTGATGAAGAGGTGTATGTCAAACAACATTTGGCTTTGCAGATCTTGATCATCCTGGTTATGTCTGCAAGCTTGTTAAAGCTTTTTATGGGTTGCATCAAGCTTAAAGAAGTGTTATGAGAGTCTATCTTAGTATCTATGTCAACATGGCTGCAAAAGGGGTACTATAGATGGAACTCTCTCATCAAAGGAACAGGGAATGACTAAATGTTAGTTCAAGAATACTCTCTTCATCTAAAGAAGTGGTATGAGTTCAAAGCTTTAGATGTCTGACTCGAACCCTACTAGTAGCTATTATATCCATGCCTGCATAGCATTTCCTTAGTCTGGTACTTACATGCGTACTGATATGCATATAAAATCAGTAATGTTGAGTGAATTCTATTTTTAATACACATACTATTTTAACTTTTCATCCATTACATTCATAAGCACACATTCATACATACATGTATCATTTCTTTATCTCATGACATAATATGCTCATTAACTTTTTGTTTGTTCATTTCATTCGTTACACTATTTATTATTTTCTATTTTGTCCAATGCACGTCCCTATAATCCAAGCACGAAGCGAAGATAAGTAGTAACGATAGACACCTGTAGTCGTTTGATCTGCACAAATGCAAGACCCTGTAATTCTATAGTCATAGCAATTGATAACATATTCACCACCCTAATGCCATCAATCATGTACGATACGCGTATCATTAGTTGAGAATGCGTAGTGCGTTCCATTTCTTTAGTCGTGCTTGCAAAAAATTTCATCGGTATTTTGGCTCACTTTTCATTTCTTCATGTTTCACTTTACCATTTTTCATTATCTTTCACTTCATTACATAATGCTTTACTTTATATTAAACAATACGTAGACACAATAAGTAAAATATACATAAACCTGAATCAACATAAAATTAGTTTTAAGTTAAATATATTAATCTAATCATGCGAAAACCACTATTGCGAATTGGAGGCTTAACCATATGATAAATAAACCATAGATCACCCTGCGAGAACTATCAAGATCAAGCTAAGCGAAAACATTATAGGCCATACCATGCAAGAGCTTATGGTGCGAAAAACCATTAAGCTAAACTTTGCGACAACTATACAATTGATTCTATCATGTGTAAACATTTCAAGTCCTGTATTGTAACAAAGGCGAGAACATATACTGATATCCCGGTCACGTGAGAACATGGTTAGTGAGAACATTCTGTCATGAAAAATATATCATGCGATATTGTACATCTATGCGAAAACATAGTTCGGATCGAAACTTCGGACTAAAGTTATTGGTTTGGGAACGATTTTCACGTGATAACGAAATAAATTCATTCAATACTACCATATTTCGCATAGACAATCATCAAGGTATGCATATTAGTTTCAATTTGATTAAAACAAGTAACAGGGGACATGAACTCACCTTGTGAAGGTTTTTATTACGTTAATAAAAGTTTCAGGCGAACATAAAATCTATTTAAATGATCAAATTAAGACATTAAAATAAAACACAATTAATAAACTGGTATAAAAGAAACTATTATTTCTAAAAAAATTTAAAAAAAAGCAAATTACTATTTAGTGAGATTTGATCAAGGATAACCAAATTACTATTTAGAGCATTCACAATTTATTCCTCAGTATTATTCATATAATTATACTATAAATTACTACTTTTTCTCTTTTTTTCTATTTTATCATTACTTTTCTTTTTTCTTCTTCACTCAAACCACTTAAAATATATTAAAAACATTATATGATTTTGAATAGTAATTTTTAAAAATACAGATTGAGTAGTAAAATTTTCATATCCTTCATTCAGAACCACTTATAACCATACCATATAATATAAGGACTACACTCACATTATTTTAAGGCATGAGTTGTGAATGCTCTTATAACACATTTGAAGAGGGAAGTGATCGGCCGTCGATTTGCTAATGTTTTTTTTGCTTTGTAAGCGGTTTCAGAAAGGAAGGTTACAAACAAATTACAAACAATCGGTTGGGGTTCAAAACCTAACCTGTTCTTGCCAACTGGCTTCTATCTCAACCTAGTCACAGGTAACAAATCAGGTCCAGTCACGAACCATTTTTGCCCCCTCTAAGTAGGGTTTTGGTAGATATTTGCACACATAGCGCATATCTAGAACATAAGGGATTAAGATACCTGATTCATGATTTCTAATAACACTGTAACACCTAGTTAAAACCCTTGATCGATAACTGACTGCACATGCATTATACATACTTTCTATCGGCATCAAAACAGAAACTAAAACAGGCTCAAGAACAATAACTTTGTTTAGGAAACAGTTAATCTTATCAAAACCGACACGTCTCTAAGTCTAGGGATTGTCAACCAAAGTTGGGGCGCGGGCAAGAATACTTAGCAACTATAATCTTACTTTTTATACCCCAAGTGCGAGTTTTGTGTTACATGACTAATCGAAGTGAACTATTTTTACCTTTTAACTGATCCCTTTAACCGTCCTTGTGTAACTACAAGATAACTTCTAATTGCAAGTATGAGTACCCAAGTGGTAGCTGTTATCTTTTCTTTAATCATTAAAAGTAACGCCGAGCTTAAAACCGTCTTCAATCTGAGCCTGTAATCCCTTAAAGAATCCGAATATCCCTTCTTCTTTCCAGATAGCATTAATTACACTTGATAGTGTTTTCCGTGGTTTCTTTTTATGATCCTTGGTTTCATCATCACTCGAGTCTGCAGCCTGAATCATGACCTTGCACCTGCATGACGTGGAACATTTAGTTTATGGTTTTACATATGAATTCCTTTCAATTTGTATAGATATTTGGACAAAAGTCGCAAAACATTAATTTCCAGTGAAGGTAAGACATAAATTACAGACCTGATGGCGGGATATGTAAGAATGGTTGCAATACTTTAGAGATTGCGCCGAGCAAAAAGGCAGAGAATGCAGAGAGGGATTCGGGTGAAGATCCGTTTCCTGCTTTTTTCAGTTTCCCATCTAAAAGCTTTTGTTTCAGCTGATCATATACCGTGTACTGCATGAATACATTCAAGAAGGTCAACTTGAGCTATATTTGACTTAAGAACAGGCCAAATTGGGAAAATTTTTAATATTTATCAGAGAAGGAAGTATGTCAAGTGGGTCGCATGGTTAAGAAGTTGATCACAGGATAATAAATGTTGAGAGTTTACAACGTCCTAAATTGTTTATTCAAAAGAGGTTAACTATCTTAATATTAGCTTATGTATCATACTAATATATGCATCTTCTGAGAAGTTCATAAATATGGAGACAAAAAGATTGATGGGTCCCAGTTGGACCGGTCCTAAAATATCATCCTTATAGAGTATAGAACCTAAACTGTGTTTTACAACAACTCAACTCTTTCATTGCAAGATAGACCACTGATACATCATGAGCATACTTAAATAATTAACCATTATGATTCGATAATAAAGTCCAGAGGAGCTATTCCTTTGAAAACAAACGTGATCCGGTCAACATAACATGTCTTGACCAGCTTGGACATGACACCCTTTGACCCGTCACCTAACTAGACCCGACCCATCTGTTAAATTTTAAGAGGCAGTTAATGTACCTGTATTGCAGGATTGGAAGTTAAAAAAAAAAGAAATGCCAAGCCCGTCAAAGGCTTCACTCCAACTCCCTTGTGTAAGCATTGCCCAAAGCCCTTTTGATCTCCCAAACACACTTGTTTGCATCCGTGATGATGCTGTATCAAGAGGCTACATAATAATGTTAACACGTAGCTTTACTAGTTAGAGACTTAGATGGAGTAACCATACAAATGCTTCAAGATTCAGATAACAAAATAAACTAATTATGACGATTTAGGGTGTGCATGAATGTGCGCTTTCAAAGTGATTGCTGTAACTTGCGACTATCAGAAACCGATGATCAATACTAGTTTAATTAAAGTTGATGTAATATTGTAATTCTACATTTATCTCCATAATCAGTATTGTCCTACAATGATTTGGGTGTTTTGATTACGGTCAGTGTTTGGATAAACACAAATTACTTCTGACTATCTGATAAATAATTGACGACTATTAGGTTCATACTCAATGCAACAGATCTATTACTTAAAGTCAAAGTATAACTACCTATTTAGCCATTCTTTTAACCTAATTTAAGACTTTACCTTTACTTCCCAATATGTTTCCCATCTTTTCTCAGAAAATGCCATTTCAAGTCATTGTATCGTCCAAACACTATTTTCTAGAGCTTGTTTATAACACCTGATTATTTGATTTGACATATTCAACATCACACAATCACTTTAAAACCTCACACCAAGCACCTATTACTTCTCCGAATCTGATTATTTCGACCCTAAATGATTACAGAGTTAGAATAACTATCAGTTTTGCAAGACCTTCAAAACTGATAATTCCTATTGCAAGACGCTATAATCACTTTAGATGCATATCCAAACACCCCTGTAACGTCATATGACATAACTATAAGTTGTGACTTCAATGTTCAAGTTCCACAAACATGGAAACAAAGTTCTAGACTACATTTTTACGTAAGATTATGTTACAATGTTATCAGAAGGCATCTTTTTCATAGCAAAAGAACGACTGTCAAAGAATCAAATATGACAATTTCTAACCTGAAGAAGAAGAAGAAGAAGAAGAGAAGAAGAGAAGAGAAGAAGAAGGAGAAGAAGAAGGAGGAGGAGGAGGAGGAGGAGGAGGAGGAGGAGGAGGAGGAGGAGGAGGAGGAGGAGGAGGAGGAGGAGGAGGAGGAGGAGGGAGGAGGAGGAGGAGGAGGAGGAGGAGGAGGAGGAGGAGGAGGAGGAGAGGAGGAGGAGGAGGAGGAGGAGGAGGAGGAGGAGGAGAGGAGGAGGAGGAGGAGGAGGAGGAGGAGGAGAGGAGGAGGAGGAGGAGGAGGAGGAGGGGGGAGGGGAGGAGGAGGAGGAGGAGGAGGAGGGAGGAGGAGGAGGAGGAGGAGGAGGAGAGGAGGAGGAGGAGGAGGAGGAGGAGGAGGAGGAGGGGAGGAGGAGGAGAGGAGGAGGAGAGGAGGAGGAGGAGGAGGAAGGAGGAGGAGGAGGAGGAGGAGAGGAGGAGGAGGAGGAGGAGGAGGAGGAGGAGGAGGAGGCGGAGGAGGAGGAGAGGAGGGGGGAGGAGGAGGAGGAGGGAGGAGGAGGAGGAGGAGGGAGGAGGAGGAGAGGAGGAGGAGGAGGAGGGGAGGGGAGGAGGAGGAGGAGGAGGAGGAGGAGGAGGAGGAGGAGGAGGAGGAGGAGGGAGGAGGAGGAGGAGGAGGAGGGAGGAGGAGGAGGAGGAGGAGGAGGAGGAGGAGGAGGAGGAGGAGGGGAGGAGGAGGAGGAGGGGAGGAGGAGGAGGAGGAGGGGAGGAGGAGGAGGAGGAGGAGGAGGAGGAGGAGGAGGAGGAGGAGGAGGAGGAGGAGGAGGAGGAGGAGAGGAGGAGGAGGAGGAGGAGGAGGAGGAGGAGGAGGAGGATGAGGAGGAGGACGAGGACGAGGAGGAGGAGGAGGAGGAGGAGGAGGAGGAGGAGGAGGAGGAGGAGGAGGAGGAGGAGGAGGAGAGGAGAGGAGGAGGAGGAGGAGGAGGAGGAGGAGGAGGAGGAGGAGGAGGAGGAAGAAGAAGAAGTAGAAGAAGTTGACTTACTCTGCCACGAAATCAAACAGTTGCCTAGGAATTGACATCCACCAGAAGTTGACTTTTGGTTAACTTACACCCTGCATAGTCACTATCAGAAAAAGCAACTAATTTGCAAAGTGTTCAGTGGAATACCAAAGACCTAGAGATTGTGTACCTTGCAGATATCTAAAGATCTCTTGGCTGCAATCAAATGAGACTCTTTGGGAGCAGCCTGAAATCTAGCACAAACACAAGTTGCAAACATGATATCTGGTCTAGAAGCTGTTAAGTACATCAAGGACCCAATCATACATCTGTAAAGTGTTTCATCAACAGCTTTACCTTTCTGATCTACATCCAGTTGTGTGGTGTTGCACATGGGAGTAGAACAGGCTTACAATTTTGTAAATCAAACTTATTCAAAAGATCTTTTGTATATTTTGACTGATGAATGAAGGTTCATCAGCCTTTTGTTTGATTTGCAAGCCTAGAAAGAACTGTAATTCTCCCATTGCACTCATTTTAAAATTTGTTCATTAAACTTGTAAAATCATCACACAACTAGGGATTAGAGGATGCAAAAATTATATCATCAACATAAATTTGAACAAGTAGCTTATGCTGATCCACTCTTAATAAACAAAGTTTTATCTATAGAGCCTCTAGTGAAATTATTGAAGAAGAAAAATTGAAAGTGTTTCATACCAGGCTCTAGGAGCTTGCTTCAACCCATAAAGAGCCTTATCAAGTTTATAAACCCAATCAGGATGTTTATTCTCCTCAAAACCTGGTGGTTGGCACACATAAACTCTTCTTTTATTTTTCCATATAAAAAAGAACTTTTTGACACATTTGAAAAACTTTAAGATTGTGGAATGCAGCATAGGCTAAGAACAATCTAATTGCCTCCAGTCGGCTACAGGAGCAAAGGTTTCATTATAATTAATACCTTCTTCTTGTGAAAATCCTGTACAACCAGTCTAGCCTTGTTCTTGACAATAAGCCCATTTTTATTAGTTTTATTCCTAAACACCCACTTAGTGCCTATTGCACGCTTACCTGGGGGTAGAGGAACCAGTTCCCACACTTGCTGCTTTTTGAATTGAAGTAGCTCAAGCTGCATGGCTTTAACCCATCCATTGTCTCTTAAAGCAACATGATAGTTTTTTGGCTCTAGCTGACTGATGAAGAGAGCATAGAAGCAGAAAAGTTGGACAATTGACTTTGGTTGAGACACCAACATTGATATCACCAATGATTTGAGACATGGGGTTATTCTTCAGCTCTTGGTACACTATAAGATCGGTGCAAGTGTTTGTAGCAGGTTCAACAGCAGCAGATGATGATCCAGATTCTTGAAACCAAGTAACATATGGCAATTCAAATGATGTAGAGGAATCAGAAATCTCATCAGCATTTGTTGTGGATGGAGCTGCTGAGGCTACAGGAACATCTACTTTAATGGACTCAGGCAGTTGATCACTAAACTTGAAAAGGTGAGTACTGATATCATCATCATCTTCAGTACCACCAGGTGGAAGACTTCCTGCAGAAGATGATTTATCCACATGATCTGCAACAGCTGGAGGTTGATAAGGAACATATTGCAGTATGTCCACATCAACACTCCACAGGGTTTTGTGGAATTTTATCCTTAGGAGATTCATTGAATTGCACATGCAAGGTGTCTTCAACTATCTTTGATCTGCAGTTGAAGACTCTGTAAGCCTTTCATGTGGATGAATAACCTACAAAATACCCTGCATCTACCTAAGGATCAAATTTATGGAGTTGATCCTTTATGTTGAGAATGAAAAAAGAACACCCAAAGGCTTTGAAGAATGAAATTAGAGGAGCTAAATGATGTAGAACTTCATATGGAGTCTTCATCAACCTCTGATTTACTAGCACTCTATTCTGCCATAGCAAGCTTGTTTGACAACTTCAGCCCAAAAGGTCAATGGCAAACCAGAGTCAGCCAACATGGACCTTGAAGCTTCAATTAGGGCCCTGTTCTTTCTCTCCACTACTCTATTTTGTTCTGGAGTCCTTGGGATGCTAAACTGCCTCTTGATTCCCTTTGAGAGATAAAAATCATCAAGTGTATGGTTTCTGAATTCTGTTCCATTATCACTCCTTATACACTTGACTGATAGGGAATACTGCTTCTCAACATACAACACAAAGTTTATAATCGTTTGAGCAACCTCATCCTTTGAATGCAAGAAGAAAGTCCATACAAATCTAGAGTAATCATCCACAATTACCAGACAGTATTTCTTCTTTGCCATGCTCATCACTCTCACAGGACCAAATAGATCCATGTGCAGTAATTGCAAGCAGGCAGTGGACTTAGGTTCTTCAATAGGAAGGAATGAGACTTTATGTTGTTTTCCTTTCAAACAAGCAGTGCATGTTTCATCACAATAGAACTCCTTTATTGGTAGACCTCTCACTAAACTATTGTGGATCAGCTGATTCATGTTTTTGAGATTTACATGACCCAGCCTTCTATGCCACAGTTTAGATTCCTGAGGAGAGGCTTTGGAGAACAAGCAAGGATAACCCTTCAAATCAATCTTCTTTGACAAATCCAGGGCACATACTCTTCCAATCCTGTTGGCCTTCAGGAGAGTATGTTCATCCAATACCTTGTCAATCAGCCTCAGAACTTGGGAAGATAGAATCCTGCAGTTCTGGCTTGTGAAAAGTGCAACATGCCCTTTATCACACATCTGACTGACACTCAGTAGATTATACTTGAGATTCTCCACATGGTTGACATCTTCAAACATGATTTGTCCATTAGACACATATCCTTTCCCGATGATGTAACCTTTAGCATCATTTTCAAATGAAACAAATCCCTTCTTTCCTTGAGAGTAGTCATTAAGAAGAGAACTGCTCCTAGTCATATGCATAGATCCTCCACTGTTTACATACCAGGTGCTCCTTTGGCATGCTAAAGAACCTTGCATTCATCATAAAGAACTAGTTAGGTTTTGAGACCCAAACCTTTTTGATTTTGGGTCTGTTTTCATCAACAGATTTAACCATAACTTGTTTCTCATGATTAACAGCTGATGAAGATGGAGATGGTGCTAAAATGGGTTCCTTGGATTTGGGCTTGGAATGCCTTTTTAGTGATTTGATCACAGGTGCATCTAGTTGGTTAACTCTTCCCAACAAATGCTGAACCATCATAACAAGTTGTGTCTGATTTGTAGCTAAAGCTTTTAGCTCTTGTGACATATCAGTACTTGTTTTTGATGAGTTCCTGTGACCCCCCATTTCCTCCTTGAAATTCACAGACTTAGTCTGATGTTTATCATGAGAAGCACTATCAGCTGTTTTATGATAAACCATATCCTTCTTTTTGGATTTGGATGAAGTCTTGGGTTTATCACAATGGGATGTCTGTGGTACAAACTTAGTCTCAAACTCAATTTTCATTTCATCCATCTGGATTTTATGAGCTTATCTCTATTGAGTTTGGAACCCTTCTTGTACCAACATTCATCAGAAAGATGATTGAATTTACCACATATTTCACATGGCTTATTCTTCATCTTGGATTGATCAACTGCTGATGTGGAAACTACTGAAGGTGTGATCTTCAGTACTTTCCTCCTTGCGGTACTTTTGTTTAGTACTGAAGGATCTGTAACAACTGAAGACTTGTTCTTCAGCTGTTCCCTATCCGTCCTGAAAGACCGTATGATGGATTCATCAGCATTGTTAATCCTTTTATTTCAGTTGATTTGAAATGCTTTTCAGATGTTGTGGCTTGCCCTTCAGTACTTGAGGTAATTTGAGGGACAACATCTGAAGTACTCAGCTTCATGTGCTTATCAGTAGTTAACCCATCAGGCAGTTGATTTGCTGAGGTATTAACACTGATTTCATTTCTGATCTTGGAAGATCACTTGAGGATGATACACATGATGATGTGGTTTGGAAATTAGTTTCACCTTCAGGTTTTACTATTGATTTTGGAGTAAAATCTATAGGTGGTGCAATGTGATTGTAACCTATTCCAAACTTCACATTCGAAGCAGATTGCTTGCTGAGCAGCATTTCAAATCCCTTGCAGGATGATACCCAGCGGTCACACTCAACTTGGGTAGCTGCAAGATTTTCTTTGAGTTCTCTGTGGTTCTCAAGAATGACCTCTAGCTTAGCCTTTTCATCATTTAATTGGCATTTAAGCTTATAAATCTCATCATCTTTATCTTTAAGGACAGATTCATACTCAGCTTTTCTTTTGGAAAGGGTTTGCTCAAGCTCAAGATTTTGATTTATTAAAGCTATATCTGCCTCTCTAATAGAGATAAATGCAGCTATGCAAGATTCAGAACATAGCTGGCTTAGCCTCAGAGGATACCTAGGTTACCTGTGAAGAAGATGCATTGGAGCATGAACTCTAAGTAGATTACAGGGCCATGAGAGCAAGATTCCCAAAAGGATGTTCACCACCATGTTGACTATCACCAACAAATAATTGCTCATTACCAGAGAGATCATCTGGTAAACTGCTCTATAGTCAAAACCAGGGGTGAAGAAGCTGTGATGAGGTTGTGATTGAGATGATTGAGATGGTAGAGGCTCAGGTAAGGCTTGAGGTTGTTGTGCAATAGGAACTTGAACTTGATTTGGCTGTGGCATGTAATAGCAGGGATATGGATATGGCATTAGACCCTGAGGGACAAAATATGCAGGAGATATAGGTTGTGAGTGAGGATCAGAACTAGTAGGATGTTGCCCTCTGTTTTGTGGACTATTACTTGGAAAAGTCACAAAGGGTGCAGAGGACTTAGATCCAGATGATCTACACTCTCTTGCAAAGTGTCCAAGCCTGTGGCATTTGTGACACCTCAACTTACTCTTGTCAAAACCAACTTTGGTTTTGCCAGAGAGTCCTGGAAATTTCCTACCAGTTCTTGTGTAGAACTTTTGAGATGATATTAATCAAGGCCATTTGTCTTAGAATATCCATCTCTTCTAAGTCATCATCAGCAATACCTTTCAATCATCCATAATGAAGCACAAATTGTCACTATTACAACCTGACTGAGTATCAACATTAACACAATGCATGATCAGAACTGTTTGAAGAGAAATCTATATGTTCATCATAATTGCTTTCGGATGCAGCATATTTTGACTCATGACCAACCAAGGCAGTGTTCCCTGGTACAAAGTCATCAGTGAGCTTTCTTGATGATGCCAGTTTCCTTTCTCTCTATCTTTCTTTCAAATGTAAGCAGTTTCCCATGGAGTTGGGTGAGAGATAGGCTATCCAGATTTGCACTGGAGTGTAGGACAATGTTATATGTGTCCCATCTCTCAGGCAGTGATCTGAGGAATCTGTTGTTCATCTGGCTATTAGTGTATTCATGTTTGACCATTTTCAGCTCAGAGATCAAACAGGAAAAACACTCAAACTATTGAGTCAGTGACTCACCCTTCCTATGAGAGAATGTCTCATATTGTTGGGCAAGGATTTCTCTGTTGTTTGCTAAGACCTCATCTGTTCCACCAAATTGTTCTTCAATGCATTCCAGAGGTCATGAGCAGTTTCATGATGCATAAGCCCAGAATAGATTTCATTAGGCAGTGCCATGGCCAGAATTCCATGCGCTTTAGCATCAATCTCAAACAGTTTTCGATCCTCATCTGAGTATTATTCCTTCTTCTTCGGAACCATTTGGTTGGTTTCCGGATTGTTCACCTTAGGCTTGTGTGGACCATGTACCACAGATGTCCAACAACCTGAACTGTTAACAGACAGGTGATGAAGCATTCTTCGTTGCCATATGTTATACTCAGTCCTAACCAGCATCGGAGGCTTGGTTGAGGAACCAGTATTGTGAGGGTCATTAGAAGGAGTAGTCATTCTCAGATTCAACCAAATTCAATTAAGTTTTAACTGATTTAGTGCAAAACACAACAAACTCAATATGAACCAAGAGAAAACTCAAAGCAAATAACCGAAAGCAGCAGGAATTCAATGATCTATAACCAGTTCTTGCAAATATGCTAATTCAATCAAACTTAGATATCGAAATAGCAGTTTCAATGATCAATTGTTAGATCAATCAATGATTAACCTGCTCTGATACCATTTGTTAGGATTAGTGATCTAAGTTTGATGAATTAGAGTAGATTGTAGCGGAAATCGAACAATGAATTAGACAATTAGCAAGAACACAATTGATAGTAAACGGTTATAGAGAGAGAATTCTGCAAAAGGAATATTTCATTCATATGCTTTCGTGGTGGCTAAAAGTCACACGTTACAACTACGTCAACATTCCTTATATAGGGAATGTGACGTCTGCTGATGTCACTTGATAGTGACATCTAACAGAATTATACAAACTACTGAAACTATGCAAACTACTGAGAATGTTCTCAACTATTGATTACATCTCAGAGAATGCTAAGTACAAAAACATAAAACTACTGAACTAAAACTACTGAAACTATAAACTACTGAAATGTAAATTACAAGTACTGAAAAGGAAAACCATCACAACTACTGAAGTGAATAACTTCAGCTGTTGTGACAACTACTGAAGTGAATAACTTCAGCTGTTGTGACAACTACTGATCACTCTGGTCTTCAGTCTTTGTCTTCAGTACTTTACTTTCAGACTTTGTCTTCAGTACTTTACTTTCAGACTTTGTCTTCAGTACTTTACTTTCAGACTTTGTCTTCAGTAGAAGTGTTCAGATTTTGTCTTCAGACTTTGTCTTCAGACCTTGTAATCAGCTGATGTCTTCAGTTGTTGTAATGTTCTTCAGCAGTTGTAATGTCTATGGGACTTAGAGGTTTTTCTGATCAGGCTCATTGGTTCTTTTGGTCCAACAGCTGCACTCGTCAGAAATCATCTCAGCAGTCTTCATCTGGCTGAGCTAACTGCAAAAGCAAAGATTGAAGAGGGTAGACACTTAAGTTATTTTGATGCTACATGCAAAGGCTTGGTCTAATGAACCCCTTATAGAGCAGCTCTTGCAACTGCTCTATCAACTCTTTCATTTCTGTCGAAGCTAACCGATACGGTGCTTTGGCAACGGGTTGAGCACCAGGTATCAAATCAATTTGGAACTTTTTGGATCAAGAAGAAGGCTAATTCAACCAAAACTAGATCAATTAAGTTATTTTGATGCTACATGCAAAGGCTTCCGAAGCTTTTCATGGAACTTACGAAGGTTGTAGAGTTCTTCCGAAGACAAAGGAAAAGTCCAACTTCCGAAGACAGAACTCTACTTCCAAAGACAAATGCATACCTCCAAAGTTCAAGACTTAGAAGAATAAAGTGAAGACCGCTTCCGAAGTATGATGAAGAAGTTTCCAAGTCTTGGAAGAAGCAGCCTCTTCCGAAGTATAAAGTGGCTTCGGAAGTACTTACTCTTCCGAAGCCATTTAACCTTCAGAAGACACTGCTATAACCAGTGGACACAAGTATGGTCTTTGACACTTCGTTGCAGACTTCTGATACAGCATGGCTTCTTTTTAAAGAACGATGTTGTTGACCATACTTTATTCCACTGTTTACCTTTTCATGATAGTACAGTTGCCATCTTTAGTTGGTGACAAAAGGTAAATCAGGGACATGTCCTGACTACCAAATCTCAGATAAGACTTTATCCGAGATACCTTAACTATAGTCTTGTAGTATAGGCTTTATCTAAAGAATCCCAGCTGGTATCAAAGTATATCCCGCTGTAGATAGTATTATATATAGGTTCTCCTTGTAACTCATAAAACACACAATCTGCTTGTAAGAGTCTTTGTCTCTTGAGTTGAGAATCAATATATAAAAGTATCTTGAAAATTATCTTTCTGTGTTCTTAATTACTTTTCATATTGTGATCAACTCTTATTGATTCTTACCCGAGTGTGATTCTAGGCGAGTTTGAGAGAAAACATTTGTGTTTAAGTGACAAACACCGATCCTGCAGAACTCAATCTCGCGATCTGGTGGCACGCCGGGTAAGTCTTCCGGGAATACGTCCGAAAAGTCGCACACCACTAGTACCTCAGATAATTGTGGCACCGACACATCCACATCTTTTACGTAGGTCAAGTAAGCACTACATCCACGTTTCATGTACTTCCCCGCCACCGCCATCGAAATCATCTTTGGGATCGTAGTAACGCGATCTCTATAAATCGTAACCAAACTCCCATCGGACGCAACTAATCGAATCATCTTCTTGGACATACAATGTTTGCTTTATAGGTTGCTAACCAATCCATCCATAGTACTACATCAAATCCACCTAGGGGTATCACGTGTAACCTAGCAGCAAACCTATGATGTTCTAGTTCTATGGCATAGTCCTCTATCACATCAGTAATTCTAGTGGACTTACCAATAGCAGTTTCTACGTCGAATGGTACACTGACCTTTCTACTACTAACAGGAAACTTAGCACATAAAGTAGTGGAAATAAAACTCCTGCTAGCACCGGAATCAAACAATACAGAGGCATAAATTTGGTTTACTAGAAACATACCTGACAAAACATCGGGATAAGCTCTAGCTTCCTCCCAGGTCATAGTGTAAGCTCTAGCACTTGCCCTCTGCCCTCCTTCCTTCAGCTTCTTATTCACCTCTCCCGAGCTCTCCGCCCTCAGCTTCTTATAGTCTCTAGCGATGTGGCCAGGCTTGCCACACCTGAAGCATACATTCATTCCCATCCTGCACTCACCAGTATGCTCCCTTCCACATTTTCCACACTTCTTCAACCTTGCACCAGATGTGACCACACGTCGGTCACCCATCTTCGCCACCTTATTGTTTGGAGCGGCTCCACCGCGTCCAAACCGTTTCCCATTCCAGTTCCAGTCACCACCACCCTTCTTGTTCACCTCAGCCACCACCACCTAACGCTCATCATATAATCTACCAGCCAAATCAACCGCTGACCTAAAAGTGCTCGGCCGGGCGGCGATCATATGCCTACAGATATCCGCTGGTAGCCCCTGGATGTATCTCTTAATCTTTTGTGATAGTGGCGTCACTTGATCGGGCAGCAGCCGCGCCATTTCATTGAATTTTGTGGTGTACTGCTAGTGTGTCATCGTTCCCACCTTCAGATGTAGGAACTCTCTTTCTACCTTATCCATCTCTATATGGGAATAGAATTCCTTAATCACTAACTTCTTCAGTTCAGGCCATCTCATTCTCCCAATGGCCTTGCTACCCTCGGCTTGGACAATATTGTCCTACCAGCACAAAGCCGAGTCGAAAAAAGAGTGGGTAGCTAATTTCACCTTTTGATCTTCACGACACTCACTGATATCGAGGACGGCCTCCATTTCCCTCACCCACCAGTGAGCAGCAGCAGCAGTGCCGTTTCCATCGAAGGTGGACTTGCATCTCATAAACGCCCTGTAGTTACAGCCTCGTGCTGCCTCCGATGTAGGCTCTTCTTCTTCCTCTTCATCATCAGAGAGAACCATTTCTAGCTTCAGTTGTTCTCGTTCTCCTAAGGACCTGTTCCTCTCCTTTCTATCCCCTTCCCGTACTACCTTTATGACTTCGGTCACTACAGACGGTAAGATTGTCTGCATGACTTGATGAACCTCTTCCACAACAGCCTCTTTTACTGAGGCTCTCAGATTGGCGCTCTCATCTCCACCCTCTGGATGAGGGGTCTCTGGTTCTTCATGAACCACTTTCTCGACTCTGGGTCTCCCTCTCTGGGTCGCGGAGCAACACCGTGACCTCCACCATGAGAGGCTTTCGAAGATCTACCACTAGCCATCCTCTAAACGCACACTATAAGATTTAAACACTAACACGGTCATTCAACGTAATAGCTCAGTTTATGTCAAGTATAGTAAGTCCCTAATTACAGTGGCCAATTGTGATTAGCCACTTACTTTACTCTTCATACCCAAGCATTCCTATCTTGACCTAATCAATATCTAAATCTACTAAGAGCACATAAATCAAATAACATGCGCACATAATACCGGTTATAATTACGAAGAGACATACCTGATGGCACGTAGCTACTCGGGCTGAGATCCTTCCATTTGTCCCATTTTCAGTTTAAGTTTAGGTTTTAAAAATTTTATTTAACCCAATTCTTTTAAACTTTGGCTCTGATACCAACTTGTAAAGCCCCGTTCCGAAGACCTCACAGTTGGTCAATCACAGCAGCTAAAACATTAAACATTATAATATACAAACTTAAGCAACACAAATAATTTATCAAAAACCATTTATTTCATTAAAAACACTGTTGTGGAGCAATATATCATCATTTAACTGTTTACAAAAGAATTGTTTTATTGCATTACAAAACAACAGCAACATAAAATACGAATGGATGTCAGTCTTTCCCTGCCGAGTAGCTTCACCCTCGTGCCATCCTCAGCAATAATTACCTGCCAACTGAAAATGTATAAAAGTCAGTGTTGCTAAGTGAGTTCTAAATTTAAAAGTAATAAAATACTTTCTGTATGTTGTATATGCAAATACTCTTTCTATGAAACTTTGTATGCGAGCACGCATTAACTATATGAACAGATACTGTTCGTTCTTTTTACTGTATGTCTTGTATGTTCTGTAATCTTTTATCTTTCTCTTTAACTTTCTGTATGGACCAATGAGCAATACCCTAAACTGTATGCGCGATGAAAACCGATGATGGGCCTTCTATATCCCTCAAGAGGGTTCTGTTTACTATATACAAGGCCGACCCAAACACCTAGGACACGCTACAGAGGTCCTGCCAATCTCCAAGACTGGCCCTGTGTGCATAATAGGGTAGCTAACCCGCAGCACAATTGAGCTAACGACAACACGGTCTGTACCTCCTGTAAGCTTGCAAGACTTGTTAACATTTTATTAATGTTCCTCTTCTCTTCTTTATTGCTCTTTCTCTTTATTATTACAATATACTTTACGTTACGATAATAAACATACCACGTAAAGTCACACACTATAGGTAATAATAATAGCAATAATAATAATAATAAGGAACAATCATAATCATAAATGAAACTCATCATTAATAAGCCCTAGTCAAACCTCGGTCAAAACCCTAAAAGCACAGGCTCCCAAAAATTCTGTAAAAATTTCTAAGTGTTTAGGCGCTTTGACCGAATTTGGGCGGATGAGCTCTGTTTGGGTGTTTCATCACTATGTAGGCGCATCAACCAACACTTAATCATTTTATCACTTAGGCGCATGAACTATCCAGGCACATGGGCACATAGGCGCATGGACCACTTGGGCGCACGGACACTATTGGGGCGCATGGCCCTACACTTAGTCGTCCGACTAATATTTCTAGGCCCATGGACCGCTATTCAGGAACATGAGATACACTTATCATTTCTAAGGCAAATTTCAGGCCCATGGGCTACTGTTCAGGCGTATGGGTTACACTTAAATTCTTCTAAGGCATTCCCAGACGCATGAGCCTTATTTAGGCGCATGAACCTTCTATGTAAGATGTTTCTAGGATGATTTTGAACCCATTTTACTTGTTTTACACTGCTTTGGGGCTTGAAATGCATGTATGAAACTTTTTATAAAATGGGTTTCTTACTCATATGTATGTGTGTGTATATGTTGCGGGTGGGTTTTGATTTGGGCAATGTATGTGTTATGATGAGGTTATGATTGTGTTTCTATGGCTTAGAATGTATGAATTAAGCTTAGAACATGATAGAGGATGATTGGGGACTAAATTATGTTGTTTAAGTGTGATTTAGACTGCCCATGCGCCGAACGGTATAAACAGCCTAAGTGTTCCCATGCGCCCGAACCCCATGCGCCCAAATAGTAGTCATGCGCCTAGAAAAGGATGAATTTGGCTAAGTATCCAGACGCCTAGAAAACCCATGCGGCTGCATAGTGCCCATGCTCCTAGAATTCGCCCAGAATAAGTGTTGCCCATGCGCCCCAATTGTGCTCACACGCCCAATAGTGCCCATATATATATATGCAGGATCGGTTTTATTATTTAACACTTGGTTTTTCTCTCAAACTCACTTATACTACACTCAGATCAGATTAAGTAGAGTCTCTTCTAAGAGTTGATAGTAATATAATAAGTAGCAAAGAGTACACAGAGATAATTTTCAAGGTAGTTACATATATGCTTCTCAACTCAAAGTATTACAAGACTCTTACAAGCATATTACATGAGTTACAATGAGAAACTATATATAGTACTAACTACAGCCGGATATACTTTGATACCAGTTGGAATCCTCTAACTAAAGCAAATACTACAAAGCTATAGTTTAAGGTATCTTATATAAAGTCTTATGTAAGATATGGTAAGTCATGACATGTCCATGACTTACCTTTCGTCAACAACTAAAGTTGGAAACTGTACTATCTAATAAAGGTGAACCGTAGAATAAAGTATGGCCAACTACATGGCTTTTAAGAAAACGCCATGCAGTATCTAAGAGGTCTGCAGCAGAGTGTCAGAGACGATACTTATGTCTACTGGTTCATAGCAGTGTCTTCTGAAGGTTAAATGGCGTCAGAAGAACAAGTTCTTCTGAGGCCACTTATACTTCGGAAGAGGCTACTTCTTCCGAGGCTTGATGGACTTCTTCTGTTCTTCATACTTCGGAAGTTCACTTCTGATCTTTTCTTCTACGACTTGATCTTCGGAAGTGAACACTTTGTCTTTGGAAGTAGAGTTTGTCTTTGGAAGTTGAACTTTCACTTTGTCTTCGGAAGAACTCTATTTTCCATACTTGGCTTCAGAAGTCTTTTTTAGGTGCACCAAAATAGTCTAAGTGATTTGGTTTGGTTGCACCAGCCTTTTTCTTGATCCAACAACTCCCCCTAGGCTAATGCTACCGAAACCTCACTTGTTCCTGCTTCTCAAAACTTTCAGCACTAGAAAAGCAGATATTTATCTGTTTCTTTGTTCTTCCTAAAAGTAGTGTTGAGAATCTTGTACAAATCATTAGTTGACAGGAAATCCAGTTTGTCACCTTGAATGATATGCACCCTCTGTTGGGTCCCTCTGAAAAGAGTTAGTTGATGGGAGCATTGTCATACTCCCATCTAACTATTGGTTCTAATTCAAGGCCTTCCACCATCTATAGAAAGGCTGTGCCTTTGCTGGTTGACCTTTCCTTGTCTTCCTTCTCTCTCAGTTTCAACTCACCTACAATATTTGCTTTTGTGGTTAACTCAGCAAGATGAAGTCTGCTAAGGTGGCTTCTAATGTGAGCAGCAGTTTCGGAGTTGGAGGGATTGGAGAATGGTTTCTCTGCTAACTAAGCAATTTCAAATCTGCTTGAGTGTAGCAGAGAGGAGGCATTCAGCCTATTACTTTCTCTATTCTCTCTCTCCACAACAAATTTGTGAGAGGCTTTATCGAATCTCCACTGGATGATTTTCTTTCTAGGCACAAGAGGCTGACTAGGAATCTTGTCCCCTTTCTTTGTATCTAGCAGAGTCACCAGCTTTCTTCTCAACTTCTTCTGTTCATCGTGTAAGGAGTCAGAGTTGAGACCAAGAAGTCTAGCAGCATGGTCCAGTGTTCCTCTGGGCTGATCAAGAAATTAATCTCTTATGAAGGAACATTAAGATCCATCAACATAAGTCAGTTTGACAAAGTCTTCCTCACAAGAGATGTCGCTTAGGGTTGTGCAGTTGGTGAGCTTTGTCTTGATTGCCTTGAATTCCTCTAAGAAGAGATGTTTGGAAGGCTAAGGGGATGGTTTGAAAGGTTGTTGGGTAGGTTATGGTGTAGTGGTTCTGGAGAGTGTTTTGGGTTGGAGGATGGGTACTTTAGGTGGTTGAGGTGAGGAAGTAGGTATGGATAGTGGTGTAGGTTCAAGTGTGTAGGGTTTAGTTTTGATAGTTAATGGAGAGGGTATTGGTTCAGGTTGGGGTTGAATGGTTGGCTTGAAGATCATCCCCTGTACCCTTCTATGCATCTCTTTCCTTTTTCCCATACGAATGTCGGCCTTGATTTCGCTGACAATTCATTGAAGTGTCTTTTTAGACATAGGTCTCACCTGCCTTCCAAAGAAGTCGTGAGCCCGGAGATAGTCTTTCATCTAGGCTTTCTCACCTATCTTCTTGGTCACATTGACCCTAGCTTCTTCTTCTTTATTATTCTTCTCTCTTAACTTCTCTCTTGTAGTATTCTTTCTTTCTTTCTCCAGTTGATCCTGCTTTTTGTTGAAGAGCCATAGGAGATAGTTCTTCAAAAGAGAAACCTCTGTAGGTTAGGAAAGATATCCTTTCCCTTTGGAGCTACAGATCAACTTGCCCCTTTTCTCTTTTTCTTTCCTCCTATAAGGCCACCATGCTGCTTCCTCCTTTTGTTCAGTCTGCAGTTGCCTTCTCTAGCTCTACTAACTCCTCTAATGATAGCAGGAGTATGTCTTCATTGGCAGCTCCCAACTTGATTAGCCTGTCAATAATGTCTACCCTTTTTTTGTTGTTGACTTCTTCCTGGTTGGCTGTAGCTGCTCTCTAATTGGTAGCTAACAGTTTCTCGGTGACCTTGGGTGTGGTAAGATGTGTGGAGGATTGAGTGGTTCCCGGATTGGATTTGGGAACCTTGCATTCCCTGGCAAAGTGGCCCAGCTGGTTATGGTAGTAACACTTTTCTTTGCTCTTGTCAAACCCAAACTTGCTGTTAGTTGGGTTTTAGGGAAATTGTCTTCCAGTTCTTTTGATAAACTTTTTTTCTTGGTAAGTTAATAGAGCCATTTGTTGGACAATGTCCATGTATTCAACATCATCTGGGCTAAAACATTCTTGATCATCAAAGCAGAATTGAAAGTCACTAGAATGTCCATTTCCTGAGACAAAGGCACAACTATCCTAGAAAGGACTTGATTGAGCCTGTTAAGACCTTAGAGTCTTTGGAAAGATGATGTATGGCCTAGAAGAATATGATGGCTACTAGGAGTAAGTTAGGTACTACTGAGGTTGGGGTCTTAAGCCTTTAGCCACCATTAGAGTGTTGCTAGCAAGAAGGTTTGAGGGTCTGCTTACCTGGTAGCCTCTCTTGTTTACCATCTCTACACGGTAACCATTAAGGATGCCATATAGTTCAGTCATAGTGAGAGAATTCAAGTTCTCTGTCCTTGTTAGGTCTAGCTTCAGTAGATCTAGTTCATTATGTATAGGCTTAGTACTTGAATTAATATCTGTAATGAATGTTTGTAACTCATTATTGTGTATGCATTAAATATATAGGTTAACCCATTTTTGTGTGTGTTGATTTATGTATGGTTGCAGGTAAAAACATTATACTCGGTCAACTTATGAAATTGACCAAGTGTAAGAAACATCTACGGATGAACATTTTGTTCTTCCATAGATATATTTCTTACAAGTAACTATTCATCCGAAGATCCTCTGCGGATGAAAAACCAAAAGTGAAGAACAAGATTGCTTCGGAAGAACAAGATTGCTTCCGAAGAACAAGACTTCTGCGGAAGAACAATTCTTTTGCGGAAGAACAAACTCCTACGGAAGAAACTATTCCTACGGAGTCCAAACACTTGTATAATGCAAGTGTTACAAGGCAACAAGTCAACAAGGCAGTTATGCGAATCCCAAGAAATCCGATGATTCCTTAACTAACACAAATCAAATCTCAAGAGATCCGGTGTTTCCTATAACAGAAACATCATTGTCTATATATATGGATCCTAGGTTTTGATTCAAGCAGGTTGTTTTAGACGATTGATTGAGCGACAACAACATCAGAATTATAACCATCACTTCAAAGTCTCTCAATCAAACCCTAGCAGCCGTCACATCATAAAACACTTTGATATCATTCATTCATTATACTTGTAATCATTAACATGTCTAATGAAATACATATTAATCATTAATTGTGTTTTGCTACATGTGTTCTTGAACATTTATTGATATTTAAAGTTATTGCAAAAAAATTAAACCTAATCAACGTTGATTCCGCAAACGTTGACTTGTCAATCGACCGATATTGATAATTCCTGTTCGCGATCCTTGGATTCACAGGTGGTATCAGAGCCAAGTGCTCGTTGATCTAGATCGATTGATCTATCAGTGTGAGTTGTCTTTAATTGATTTTAATTTGTCAGTTCTTAATTTCATAGATTTTGATTAACTGGTATCTATATTCAAATCAATCGAATAGCAGACCTTGTTAATCTTTCTCATCAATTAACATCATGAGCAACTTCAGTGGATCATCTTACCAACCACCGAAGTTGGAAACAAAAGCAAACTTCAAGTCATGGAAAATCAAGTTTAGGAATCATGTAAACTATACTGATTCTGACTTATGGGTATCCATCACTGAAGGTCCTTATATTCCACCCACACTTAGGCCGGATTATAACGAGAAAAATCAACCAATCAGTACCAAAGATCTATCACCTGATGATGTCAAAAAGGTTAAAGTTGATCTCAAAGCATATAGTTTGCTTAGTATGGCTTTACCTGAAGAGATATTGATCAGGTGTGAGAACTACAAAACAACACACTCCTTATGGAAGATACTCCACACTCTCTGCGAAGGGAGTGATGAGATAAGAAGCATAAGGAGAGACTCCCTCAGGTCGTAATATAAAACATTTCTTCATATTGAGAGTGATTCAATTCCTCAACAACTTCATAGATTCATGTAGTTGGTAACTGAGATGAACATTCTGGAATTGAAATATACCAATGAGGAATTAAACAAGAAAATGCTCCACACTTTGCCTGAAAGTTGGAAGCAAACTGTGTCTATGTTCAAGAACACAATAGATCTGAAATCAACTGGTCTAGATACTCTAGTTGCAAAAGTGGAAGCTCTTGAAATGGACAAAAAATCAAGAAACAAAAGTGTGAGAACTCATGTCTCACCCTATCACTTCAAAGAAACAAATAATGTTGGAAGTGCATTCATTTCAAATAATGAAAGTGATAACTCTTGTGCTAGGAGTGATGATGAGGAGGAAGTTAGCATTTATGCTTCTAAACCCTCAAAGAAATCATCTCAAGATAAGAAACAAAAGAATAAAGGAAGAACTGTTGATTGTGAAGATACAACTGCAGCAACAGCTCAGTCTTCACATTCAACCAATCCGTCAGAACCAATTACTTTGATATTGGACTCTGAAGAACAAAAAGCATCTTTTGCAGCTTTTAGTTCCAGTTTCCAAGCATATCTGGAAGTTCTCTAACATCAACAAATATCTGCCAACAAGATTTAGAAGAACTACCTCCTGATGTAGTGGAAGAAATGGACCTACAATGGCAGATGGCCATGATTGCTTATAGAGCAAAGCATATCTCAGAAGAAATAAGAACTTGGCATCAGCAAGTAAAACATCAAAGATTGGTGTTGAAAATTCAAAGGTAAGATGCTTCAAATGCAATCTCTATGGACATTTTTCCAGAGAATGCAATCAACAGTCATATCCAGAGATGAGACAACATCAGCAACATCAACAACATCAAATTCCACCTCATCAACAACCAAATTCTCAAAGACTTCTGCACAGATAATCTCAACTGATCAATGCATCCCCACCAGCCACCAATGAATCAACTAGACCTAGTAACTCAAAAGAGTCAGGACTGATCATACTTCAAGATGGAACGTGTGACTGGAGTGTGTATGAAAAAGAAGTCTTGGAAGAGAATCAAGCATTGATGGCTCATATGGATCAAACAGTTCCACCAATGGAAGAGAGGTAAAAGAAAGGTTGTATTCATCAACGTGTGTTGAGGAAGTTGAACGTTATAGAGTCCATGCTCAACAGTTGGCTAACAAAGTAAAAGAAACTATGATTTTGAATGAATCTCATGTTAGAGAACATAAATTGTATCAAATCAAAATTATCTCTTTGCAAAAGGATTTAGAAAACTTTGTTTATGAAAACTATAGTCTAAAAGCCCAAGTTGAGCATTTGACCACTTCCTTAACAAAATCCATGGCTGATCATGCATCAACTGAAGTGAAACTTCAAAAGTTTCAATTATCATCTTAGCAATATGAGAAATTACTAAATTCTCATATTGAATCAAAGAAAAGGTCTGGGTTGGGTTATAATGCTGTTCCACCACCTATAAATGATAATTATACATCTTTACCTACAACAATGACTAATACTCTGTCAAATCATTTTGTGCCTAGCACCAAGTTTGAAACATAATCAACTCAAATCAACATTAACAATAGGCTGAGGTGAGTGAAACTGAATCCTCTGAATCAGAATCTTTGTTTCAAAATGATTCAGACTTTGATTATGATAATTGTGATGACTTGGATGATTCTGATGAACCTGATGTTGGTAAAAGGACCATTGGTAAGAATGTTCACACTAAAACTGGTATTCCAAGAGTGGTTGGAGAATCAAAGCTTTAATATCCTCCAAAGCAGAGAAACATGCTGAAGACTATCTGCAAGAGGATTGTTGAACTCAATGAAGGACTCCAAGAACTGAATCTTCAAAAAGAAGTTGATAGCTGCGGACCAACTGAAGAAGTACTTTTATCTCATGCAGATACAGGTAGAAGAAACAAGTTTCAACTAAGCAAAAGAAAAAATCTTCAGTAGAAGAACTGCGGAAAACAAAGTTTGCCGAATTCGTAGAACTTTTGCAAAAGAAGAAAGCCGAATCTACGTATGAGGTATCAAAAAGAGTATCTGTTAACATCAAAAGATGTTGAATTTGAAGCAACAAAAGTCATCAAAGGATAAGAAAGATTCAATTGTTGATATTCCTAGGAACACAAGAACAATTCAAGCTCTTCAAAGGAGGAAACAAAAGCTCCCAAACTGAACAAGAAAAAAGAAAGATGAGCATGAAGAGGAATCTGAAGAAATGTATTGCAAGTGGTGTGATATGACTAATCATAATATAGAAGACTGCTACTTCAGCAGTTACTGTTCCATATGCAATATGAACAATCATATGACTTCAGAGTGTTACTTCAACAAATTATGTGCTATTTGCAACAAAATAATCATTCAACTCAGAAATGCTATTTTAACAAAAGGAACAAAACAAAAGCACAAAGAAGTCAAAACTGATTTGATAGAATCAGACTCTCAATCTGCTGAAAGTCAAGATGATTCAAAGAAAAAGAAGGTAAATCAAAAGCAAAAGCAAAACCAAAGCAGAAATCTTCTGAAGATGCTAAATCTATGAAGAAAACATCAAGTCAATCCAAAACACCTCACAAAAAGGTGGACTTGGCTGAGAAGAAGTCAATCATCAATCATCATTTCTTTGATCATTTTGAAAAGGGATCACATGTGTCTCAATCAAAAGCAAAAGATGATGAAACCTTCAAAAGTGTAGGTTCATCTTCTAAATCAAAATATCAACCAAAGAAAGATAAGGTGAAGGAAGAACCAATGAAGAAAGAAGACTCCAAAGCTTCTGCATCAGATTCAACAAAATCATCCTCACCATCATCAAATCAAAATGAATCAACTAGATATGAAATTAATACTAAAACTTCAGGATTAAGTCATGAAGGAGTAATAGTTTAGACTCTGTTGACAAACCCAACATCACTAAGACTTGGGTTGTCACTTCTAACTGATTTATTTCTAAATGCAGGAACAATATTGGAGAGCTGACAACAAGTGGTATGTTGACAGTGGTTGTTCCAGGCATATGATAGGAATTGTTCTCTTCTCCATGACTTCAAACATAAAAATGCTTCTTATGTTACATTTGGTGGGGATAAAATGGGAGGTAAAATTGTTGGTGAAGGGATGATAACAAATGGTGTGCTCAAATTTGAGAAAGTAAATTACTGTAAAAATTTACAGTATAATCTACTTAGTGTGTCTCAAATCTGTGATCAAAATTATACCACATTGTTTGATAATACTAACTGTTACATTCTTAAGCCAGGATTTATTGTTCCAGAAGATTGGATTCTCCTCAAAGCAGCAAGAAAATGAAACACTTATGTTTTGGACATGAACAACACTTCTCTCATAAAACATGAAACATGCCTTATATCTAAACTATCAGAAGATTTGTCTCGATTATGGCATAGAAGGCTTGTCCATTCTAACATGAAGAACATGAATAAATTGGTGAAAAATGATCTGGTCATTGGATTGCCAAACAAAGAGTTTCATTGCTCAACTCACTGTTCTTCATGTTACAAAGGAAAACAACATAGAGTGTCACATAAATACAAAACTATCAATTCAAAAACTACACCACTCAAATTGCTTCACATGGATCAGTTTGGTCCTATCAATGTGATGAGCATTGGAAAAAGGCAATATTGTTTGGTGATAGTTGATGATTTCACAAGATTCATATGGGTCTTTTTCTTAAAACAAAAGAATGAAACATCAAAAACATTAATGGACTTTGTGATCAAGATTGAGAAAAACTTGATTCAAAAGTTAAAATTTTTAGGAGTGACAATGGTACTGAATTTGTCAATTTTGAACTGGATTCCTTTTGCAGGAGCAAAGGTATTGCAAGACAATTTAGTGCACCAAGAACTCCACAACAAAATGGAATAGCTAAAAGAAGAAATAGAACTCTCATTGAAGCTGCCAGAACAATGCTAGTTGATTCACAATTACCCATCACTTTTTGGGCTGAGGCTGTGAATACTGCATGCAATGTTCAAAACAGAACATTAATTGTCAAAGAACATAACAAAAATCTCTATGAGCTCTTATTTAAAAGAAAACCATACATAGGATATCTGAAAGTCTTGGATGTCATGTAACTATTTTAAACATGAAAGAGTCATTGGGAAAATTTTCAGAAAAAGCATATGATGGTTTCTTTGTTAGATACTCTTCAACATCGAAATCATATAGGGTTTATGTTCCACAACATAACATTGTGGAAGAGACTCCTAATGTGTCTTTTGATGAATCTGTATTTACAAAGTCAGTTAAAGGTTCATCATGGTTGTTTGACATAGATGCTTTAGCCAAATCATTTAACTATGATAATTTGAACAATGCAGGATCTGATGAAGTGTGTTATCCATTTGTTCCACCTCTTATGACTAAAGTAACCTTATCTTCTGATCCTCCAAGGATATCCTCATTCTCGGATGAAAACACTTCAGTAGATGCAGATACTACATTTGGAACAAACATGCTGCACCAGGAGATGTGAATGATGTGCCTTCAACAAATCCAGGCTCTCAAGTGAATGCAACAAATCTTGGAAATAATTCATGTCCTCACATAATATCAGGAGAAATTCCCGCGGAAGAGCAAAATGCTTCCGGAGAAGTTCCTGCGGAAGAGCAAAATGCTTCCGAAGAAGTTCCTGCAGAAGAGCAAAATGCTTCCAGAAAATTCCTGCAGAAGAGCAAAATGCTTCCGGAGAAGTTCCTAAGGAAGAGCAAAATGCTTACGGAGAAGTTCCTACGAAGAGCAAACTGTTTCCGGAGAAGTTCCTACGAAGAGCAAAATCTTTCCAGAGAAGTTCCTACGAAAAAGCAAAACAAAACTGGAGATACCCCTGCAGCCCATACAAGAGACTCATGATCATTCTTCTCATGTTGAGCATTTTGATTATTTCTTAACTCACAAACTGAGGTGAATCAGTGTGAGACACTAGAAATGACTAACCTGGGATCATCTATACCAGTTGAATCAACTCCTTCAATGAGGATCCATAAGTCTCATCCAATTATCAACATCATTGGAAATCCTGAAAAGAGAACTACAAGGAGTCAAAGTGGTACAGCCAACCTTTGTCTCTTCACTTGTTTTCTTTCTCAAGTGGTGCCTCCAATATCACTGCTGTTTTAAAAGACAATAGTTGGATTGAAGCTATGCAAGAAGAGCTTCAGCAGTTCAGAAAGCAAAAATGTGGTCTCTTGTTGATTGCCTGAAGGTCAACATCCTAGTGGAACAAGATGGCTATACAAAAACAAACTGGATGATAGAGGGATTATTGTAAGAAACAAAGCAAGGTTGATTGCACAAGGATACACTCAAGAAGAAGGAATTGACTATGATGAAGTTTTTGCACCAGTTGCAAGAATTGAGGACATAAGAGTGTTTCTAGCTTATGACATATAAGAAGTTTACAGTGTATCAGATGGATGTCAAGTGTGCATTCTTATATGGGAAGATTGATGAGGAAGTTTATGTATCACAACCCCCTGGTTTTGAAGATCCTCATTATCCCTATAGGGTATACAAACTAGATAAAGCTCTGCGTGGTCTTCATCAAGCACCAAGAAAATGGAATGAAACACTATCATCTTTCTTTCTCAAGCATGGCGACAAAAGAGGAACTATTGATCAGACTCTCTTCCTCAAACAAGCACATCAAGATCTCCTAGTAGTTCAAATATATATTGATGACATTATATTTGGTTCAACTAATAAGAGATTATGTGTGAATTTTGAAGAGCTGATGAAATCTGAATTTCAGATGAGCTCAATGAGTGAATTAACCTTCTTTCTTGGCCTTCAAGTTCATCAAAACTAAGATGGGATATTCATCAATCAAGAAAAATACATACATCAATTCTAAAGAAATACAATCTTGCTGAAGTATCCTCATGCAAAACACTAGCATCAACAATTGATAAGATTGCTCCTGATCTTTCTGGAAAATCTATTGATAAAAAATTATATAGATCAATGATAGGTCATTTATGTATTTAACTGCCAGTAGACCTGATATTATGTTTGATGTGTGTGTATGTGCTAGGTACCAATCTGATCCAAGGAGTCTCATCTCAATGCGGTTAAAAGAATTTTTAGATACCTCAAAGGAAAACCAGGACTTTCTTTGGTATCCAAAGGATGGTGACTTTACACTCTACTCATACTCAGACAGTGACTATGGTGGATGTAACAGTAATAGAAAATCAAAAACCGATGGATGTCAATTCATTGGACCAAGGCTAGTATCATGGCAGTGCAAGAAACAAACCATGTTTCTGTATCCACAGCTGAGGCTGAGTACATTGCTGCTTCAGCTGGATGTTCTCAAGTCTTTGGTTGCGAAACCAATTACTTGACTATGGTTACAACTTCCTTCAAACTTCAATTTATATAGACAATTCTGCTGCAATGTTTATAACTGCTAATCCTGTGCAACATAGTAAAACAAAACATATTGAAATAAGATATCATTTTATGAGAGATTGCTCAGAAAAGGGTTTGATTAAGTTAGTCAAAGTGGATACATCAAATCAGCTTAATGATTTATTCACTAAAGCTTTTGATTCAGTCAGATTTAACTTTCTCGTTGAGTTTCTGGGCATGATTAAATTAGATTAATCAAGTCTAAACAATTAAAATACTATGTGTAATGATGCTTCAGCATGACATATGTATAGGAAATGATAGTACACTATAGCTTTGCTTATTCCTGAATTCATACATAACAATAAATTTCAGCAAGTTTCTTGATATGTGAGTAGATTCATCTTGAGTGGAAACTAATCTGAGTGCATGCCAAACATAATGCTAAAGTGATTGTTTGTGGGAAACTTCAATTTGAGAATACAAGGTGAGTCTTTTTTTGATGTGACCAAATCACTCATCTAAACACACTATGTACCAACACTTTATAGTAGCTCTTTGCATAATCATACTCCCTCTATTTTGTGTAAACAAAGACCTGGGTGTATGATCACTATACTAAAATTCAGTTACAAATGGTGAACAGATCATGATCCTCATCATCCCTCTGTTTTGTGTAAACAAAGACCTGGTTAAAGGCACCTCTGTTTTACGTGAGTAAAGATGTGGACCTGATGATGATCATATCTAAGCTCTCAAAAGAATCCTATGTGATCAATTGCATATTATCTTGAGCTTTTACATCATTGCATTAATGAGATGTCAAATGCATCTCAAGATAGATCTTATAACTTAAAGTACATAGTTCTTAAGTGTGAAAAATGATGATTTGACTTGCAAAGGGAGGACAAAATCTTTGTAAATTGAATGTGAAGCCCATAACAGTTATTTCTAAATCAACAAGAAAACATGATAATCAGCATGCCTAGTTGATACATGAGCTCTTGTATGGATCTAAGCAGACAATATACTTGCAACCAGAATTTTGTTCAGGTATCAATTTAACAACATAACTCATCCGGATGAGGCTTAGTATTATAGTATGATCCCATCATATGTGTATATATGTCTGATTTTTTCATACAGTTACAAATCATCTTATTCCTCTTAAAGAAATTTTGATAAATGCTTAAATTCACCATTAGTCATAAATTTAGGGGGAGTAGAATACATGAAGTTAAATTTATGAATCAGCAGCATTGTCTATCTTATTATCAATTTGAAGTAATTGGAATTTGAGCATCATCTTAGCTTCTCAATACATGAAAATTTTCTCAAAATCATTTTAAGCTTTCTTGTGCTAAATTGCTATGTATACAAAGCCTACAAGGTCCTAAAGCAATAAATGGTTCTAACCAATGGACTTGGACCATACAAAAACAATATTTCTCTACATTGTGCTATCTTAAGCATTAGCAGAAGCTACAGTGCTATCTTAAGCATCAGCAGAAGCTACAGTGCTATCTTAAGCATCAGCAGAGCTACAATGTGGAAATCTTAAATATTTATCCATAGATTGGTAAACTACGGATGAACAAAGATCAACAAATGTAATTTAATTTTAAATGTTCATCAGCAGATGTTGTCGATCCGTAGATCATCTGCGGAAGAATACATTGAGGGTCCCACTTAATAAATGAGATAAATAAATGTTTCTGAGAGTATAAATAATGTGGTTTGACCTCTCAAATTCATTATTCGCTTTTTCAGCTCACTTTTCAGACCTAGAAAAAGCCACTATCAACAAACATTTTCCCACTTTCTCAGTTTTCAAATTTCACCAAATCAAAACATTAAACAAACATATATTTGTGTTCTTAATCCGCTGTTATTAAGGTAAAACATGTTGTAATATTCAAGAATGAACCATTTGATTCTTGTTTATCTCACAACTGTTCGTATTCTCATATCAATAATGTGATTTTAACGAAGTCTTTTTCTTATGAACAGATGGATAATAGATTTGAGAAAGAACATAATGTTTGTGCCTTCTTAAACCCTGATGATCCTGTCTTAGAAGGGTGTCAAGAACTTATCAGATATCTAAGAAGATCAAGGCTGTTCTATGCCTTATCAGTAGAGCCTGTGATATATCAATCACATATCACTGATTTCTGGAACTCTGCACGCATAGACAAAGACGGTGAAGCTATTATGGCTACTGTGAAGAGTCGACGACTGAGAATCGATGAACAGACAATAAGAAGGGCTCTTGAGATGGGAGAAGTCGAAGCTGGTCATCCTGATGTGTTCGAAGATGAATACATAGAAAAATATTTCTACTGATGCGATATCATGGTGATTTCAACAAAGGAGAAATCAAGAAAGGAAGACTTTGCAAGCCGTATAGATTTCTCTGTTATACTTATCTTAAGTGCAACAGAAAATCTGGTGTTGATAGATTCTCAAGGAACATTTCTTCTGGGATTATTGGTGTTTTTGAGGGAAGAACCTACAATTATTCCAAGTACATCTTCAACTGCTTAAGTGATCACATCAAAGTGCAGAAGGCTGATAAGATGTACATTTTTCCAAGGTTCCTACAACTGATCATTAATGCTGATCTGCCTGGAACTTCCGTGGATGGTGGTGTGTTTAGTCAAGCACACCTTGACAGATCTGTTCTAAACAAAATTTCTGGGAAATATGAAGGAGGTGATATGGACATGTTTGCACATGTGATTGATGCTGCTGCAAATATCCCTGAAGAGCTTGTGTGGAAAGATGAACAAGAGAATTCTCCAACCAAGTCTGTTCAAGACACTTTCTCACCAGATACATCAACCATACATCAACAATCTCCAGCCAGGCAAAATACTGAACCATCTCTCCCATCCACCATCCATCACCAAATCAAGAACAAACACCTCAACCACAATCTCAAGCCAGCCAGAATACTGAACCAATCTCTCCCATCCACCATCCATCACCAAATCAAGAACAAACACCTCAACTATATCTCCAGCCATCCAAAATACAAAACCAATCTCTCCTATCCAACCCCACTCACCAAACAGTATTTACACTGGGGAGACAGAGTTAGTCTCACAAACAAGTACAGTTAAACTGTCATCATCCAAGACTGAATCCTCAGTACTGTCAAAAATCTGAACAAGTATCTCCAGTGTCTGATCATCAACAACAACAACAACCTCATCAAGAACTTGCAAATCAACTTAGTGAGCTCAATTGAAGCTCAGCAAGTGTAGACCCAGAATAGTTTAAAGATGATGAGACTGCTTCTCAACATCAGGAAGAAGAAGAAGAAGCAAACCATGTTGATGTAATAGCATACAATGAAGAGGATCTAAGTGATGCTGATATCCCTGTCAGCAAGAGGATCTTATGAGCAACAAAGTAAGCTTCCTGCTGAACCTATAATAGTTGAACCTAAAGTTCAGCACAAAGGGAAGGACAAACTGATCAGAGAGCCAAGAGAAGTAATTCCCGGCAAAGTATGGCCACTGGGCACTACAGTGAGGGAGATAACCGAACAAAAATCCTCTCTGATACAACTAATAGACCACCTCACGACTCCCAGTTCTGTGGGAGAAAACATGATCATGGTCTGGAAATATGATCCAGACTGGGATTGTGCTATTGTTAAAAGAACATCTGGAAGAGTTGAATACTTCCATGATGTATTTTCAATGGTGAGTCTACCTACGAATGACATCAAAGATCTTCAAAGCCTGATCATCTGCAATTATCCAATTCACCTTAGAGGAAGAGACTTCTCAACTCTAGTGGGAAAGCTCAAGACTAAGTTTAAAGATGATGTTGTAAGTGAAGCTAAAAGTGAGATGCAGAGCATCAGAAGAAATCAAAGGGCTTAAAAGATACAAGTCCAACGCCTCAGAATATATAGATGATGATTCTTGAAGAGGGTTGGATACAAAAGTAGAAATACAGTAGCAATCAAATGTATTGAAGGAACTCAATTCACATACCCTATAACTGAATGGGGCTATGTTGAGAGAAAACAAGGAGTTGGTGTTGTTAAGAAATGCTGAAAACAAGAAAGCTGACCATATCAGGATCTTTGATCCTGTGGAAATCAAACTACTTCATCCAGCTACACCTCATACCTTAATGACAAATTCTTTCCTAAGTTGGCCGATGAAAAAACATAGAATGATTTGCTCCTACATGTCCATGTGATCCAAGTGATTGACAAATTACATGCAAAAGCTTACAAAAGAAGAAGATACAATGCTGGACTGCTAAAGGGAACAACTTTTGATGAAGTAACTGAGCTTAGAATTTTAGAGCAAGATGAGTTAGAAGTGATGAATAACAATAATGTGTTAGACACACTACTACAGAGGAAGATGTCTTAGGAATAAGCTTTGCGACTCTGAAGAGGTTCAGCAAGATAAAGATCAACTACAAGTATGATGATCAAAAGACTGCTGTGTCTTACTTCTACAATAAGATCATTGTCAGAGTCAAGGAACTTTCAGTGTTGAAGAACTGATTGCAAGTATCTAAGCCTAAGGGGGAGTATTGTTAGGTCTAGCTTCAATAGATCTAGTTCATTATGTATAGGCTTAGTACTTGAATTAATATCTGTAATGAATGTTTGTAACTCATTATTGTGTATGCATTAAATATATAGGTTAACCCATTTTGTGTGTGTTGATTTATGTATGGTTGCAGGTACAAACATTACACTCGGTCAACTTATGAAATTGACCGAGTGTAAGAAACATCTACGGATGAACATTTTGTTCTTCCTAGATATATTTCTTACAAGTAACTATTTATCCGAAGATCCTCTGCGAATGAACAACCAGAAGTGAAGAACAAGATTGCTTTGGAAGAACAAGATTGCTTCGGAAGAATAAGATTGCTTCGGAAGAACAAAATTGCTTCGGAAGAACAAGACTTCTGCGGAAGAACAAACTCCTACGGAAGACACTATTCCTACGGAGTCCAAACACTTGTATAATGCAAGTGTTACAAGTCAACAAGTCAACAAGGCAGTTATGCGAATCCCAAGAAATCCGATGATTCCTTAACTGACACAAATCAAATCCAAGAGATCCAGTGTTTCCTATAACAGAAACTCTACTAACTAATAAGGAATGAACAATGGAAGAAAGTATGGTCAACTACATAGGCGTGAGAAAGCGCCAAGCAGTATCTCAGAGGTTGTAAAGGTTCTGTCAGAAGGACCCATACTTATGTCAACTGGTTCACAGTAAGTTCTTTCGAAGGTTAATTGGCTTTGGAAGAACAAGTTCTTACAAGGCCACTTATACTTCGGAAGAGTATACTTTGTCCAAGGCTTGTGATGATCTTCAGGACTTCATACTCTGAAATTCATTGTCTTGAAATCTTCTAAGTGTTGAACTTTGGAAGAAGCAAGACTTTGTCTTCGAAAGTTAGAGTTCCTCTTTAGAAGCTCTTTCAACCTTGACCTTCGGATGTTTAGCTTTTGCCTTCAGAAGCTCTTCATTAGTTGCCCAAAAATGTTCTAAGTGTTTGTTTTGGTTGCACCAGCCTTACTTGATCCTACAATTTTATTGTAAACCATAAGATGATGACAAGTGTTCACTTTCTTTTTATAGTATAGAAAGGTATTTTTGATATTTTACAAATCCCACAAAAGATAAAAGATGCAGATTTAATATGATGGTGACAAGTGTCACCACCTACCATCTTTTAGTTCACCATATTTTTTTATCTAAAAAGAGTTTAACCCATTTATTTTTAAAAGTTCTATAACTTTTCATATGTTTTTATTTTTAAAAATTACACAATTAATTTGTCTTATTTTCTCTTTAATTCTATTATAGTCTTGAAAAAAATTAAAATTTTTTTGGACGTCAGATATTATAACAATTACGGGGTTACACTGCTATAAATTGTAGTAAATCTCTAATGAAAAATAATACGTAAACCAATGAAAACTAATGTAAACCAATATGAAATATAGATTATCAATGATGTAACTACACCCCAACGTGATTTCAATAACATAACAACCAAACGACATTAAACCACGTAACTACACCTCCGAAACAAAATACATACAATGAATTACATCATATTGTATTCTTATAATATGTTTTACATAAAAAATAATATAAAAAACCAACAAATATACTTTAAAACATTAATGTGCTACACCACAAAAAATTAAAAAAAATTTTCACATGTCCTTAGTTACATAAGGTTTTATTGTTATACTTTCTTTCATTTAGCAAAGTTGTAACGAAACATTTAGTTACCCTATTAAAACACAATATTAAGCAATATACACCAATATAAACCAATATTAACCAACGAAAGTCTATTTGCAAAACAAATGTAGATTGAAGAAACTTAGTAGTTATAGTGAATTACATCAAAGAAACATTTCTAAAACCAACAAAAATAAAATAAACCAGATGGAATAATCATAATGTTTATTGCTCACAATCACAAAACTCAAAACCTTACTAACCTATTGCCAAAAACCTATATCTCAAATTCATAACTAAAACCTAGAATTTATCATACAAACAAAACCAAAAACCAAAACCAATGTTTTAATATTAAATAATGCAAGCCACATCCATGAGCAAAATCAACGGTTACAAGAATTACATTATGATAACATAAGGGTTATAGTCTTTTTTAAATGAACTAAACAGAAGATATAAAAAAATATACACTCTCATAAAATTACAACCTACTATTGATATCAAAATATACGTCTCTTAAAATCATAAATTTATAATCATCAAACTTTAAACAGAAGAAATATTAGAAAAAAACGTTTTCAACTTTAAAAATCAAAACAATCTAAAAACTGATATAATGAGGCCCAATAGCCCAAAGCTTTTTACATACCAAAATTCAACCATAGATCCACTGATTTTTCATTGTTCAAAGATAAATCCTCAAATGTTTAAATTAACATATAAATTCAAATAAAAGGTAAAACTACTAAAACCCATGACAGATAAAGTTCGCAAAAACCGATCGATCTACTTCACTTCCTGCTTGACGGCCATCAAACCCGTCACATTCGACTCCATCCACGTTTCAATCATAGTTGTGACGGATTTTCCATCACTAGGAACGATTGAGGACTCGTAACGTCAGTGATGGTTTTCTGGTAAGTTGAATCGGAGTGAGTTACAGAACCACCTGACTTGTTATTGGAGTTGGTATGATGAGAAAACATGTGTAAAGTTTTCAAGGTACAATAGATGATGAAAGAATAAATAAAAAGAAGATAAAAGAAACAAGTACTATAGCAAATCAATGAGCATAGTATTAAAGGTTGAATTTTGAGATGAATCTGATTTTTAAAATGAATTTTGAAATGGATCTTGAAGAATTTGAAAATGGTTTTGAGATCTCTCATGTGTTTGTGGTTGTGGATTTTAAGAGAGAGAGACACTAGCAAAAGGTGCAAAATACAAAAAGTCAATTACCTAAATACCCTTATTAGATCTTGACCTTCCGTTTGGTATCTAGAAGTTTTGATATTAAATTAAATACTAATAGAAGGATTAAAGGATTCTCACATGAACCCAATACTTTCTCTCTCACTCTCTCTATATATATATGTTATATATATATATATATAATATATATATATATACGTATATTTGTTTTAGTTGTTAAAAGGTTCCGGAGAAAACCATATTATGTGAAATCCTAATTGACCAAAAAATCAATAATATAATTCATAACTATTTTATTCTTTTAATTGTTAAAAGGTTAATTATGTATTTTTTACATATACGTTGAACATAAATACAAGAATGAATAGTATTACATATGTGTAACACTATTTCAAATGAAAAATGTTTACACATACGTAACATATGTGTGACGCATATGTGTGAAAACTATGTTACTGTTTTCATTTGATCCATACCCCTACGTATATATACAACACATATATATCAAGGGTTGTGATAAAAAATCTCTAAATTTTATGAGAACTCTAAAAACCAATGTGAGCCACATTTTTAATATCGCATGCAATTCACATATGATTTCTAGCTTTTCTAAAACTTTCATAACATTTTGTCAGGACACTATTTTTTCAAAAAAATTAACCATAAAATTTAGTAATATTTTTTTTTCTTTTCAACGCGTACCATAAGACACATGACACATATGTAAAACGACTTTGATAAAAATGAGTTTTTTAAACTTTATGATTTATTATATATTTTATGAAATAGAAAATCCAGAGAAACATTTTCGTGTTTTATCTTCTTTATTTTTTGTTTGTTTTTTGTTTTATAAATTTGTAATTATGTTTGGTTATTTACCCATTTGCCATTAAAAATTTATGGCTCGTATCGGTTTCTAGAGTTCTTACATAAAAAAGTAAGTTCTCGTTTGAACCATCCCTAATATATATATATATATATAATATATATATATATATACACACACACAAACAACATCTAAATCTACAAGCAACACATAAACCACATAACATGCGCACGTAATACCGGTTAACGTTAGAACATACTTTATGGCACGCAGCTACTTGGGTTGGCATCCCTTCCCTTTCCGTCGCATTCTCAATTTAAGTTTAGGTTTATTTTGAAAATTTACCCGTTCACTTAAATTTTGGCTCTGATACCAACTTGTAAGGCTCCGTTCCCGGGACGCTCACAACTGATCAATCATTACACATAAACCTATATTTACATTTAACTTAATTAAATACTACAGCGAAACATTCAAAATGACATTTCATTTCATTAACATTCAACGTAAAGCTACGGGAAAATAATCATACATAACGAAAACATAAACATACAACATCACCATACAAGGCACCATCATACATGCATAACATACATCACACATACCATGATGCATAACATCATACATATCATCATCATCATCATGCATAATCACATCATCTTTGACCTCAAAAAGTTAACTTGCATAGCCCCCGGGAACATCCCAAGTCAAAACCTACTTTACATTTTTCCCTAAAAAGTCAAAATATTCTAAGTCCTTAGGCGCATGAGCACTACGCAGGCGCATGAGTACTATGCAGGCGCATGACCTTTCAGGCGCATGAGGAACACATAGGCGCATGAGGAAGACCTAGGCGCATGTGGAAACTTTTAGGCGCATCGGCACCATTGGGGCGCATGAGCTACACTTAGTCTATTAAGGGCAATTCTAGGCGCATGAGCACTATGCAGGCGCATGAGTGCTTAGGCACATGAGCTATTTTGGGCGCATGAACACTTAGTCAAATTTTGCCTATTTTTAGGCGCATGACTACTATATGGGCGCATGAGGTCTCGGACACATGGGAACACTTAGAGAGTTTTCCATACTAGGCGCATGAACCCTATTTAGGCGCATGAGCAGCCTATTTCACACTTAAACATCATAATTCAGTCCCTAATCATTCTCAAACTTATTGTAAGCTTAAATCATGCTTCTAAGCCTTAGAAACATATACATAACATCATCATACATAAACATAGCCCAAAATCAAACCCCACCCGCAACATACACACATACATACATACGAGTAAAATACCCACCTTTATAAAACTTTTCATACATGCATTTCCATCCCTAAAGCAGTTGAAAACATATAAAAAGGGGGTTCTAGAACTCACCTTAGCAACCTCTTTGGGTAAGACTTCCTTCAAACCTGTTTGCTACAAGTTCACGCCTAGAAACTCACTAAAAACACATAACCGAACACACATAAACATACAACCGAGGATATAACCGGTTAAGAACACATATAAACCATGAAGTCTTACCTTGAATTCGCACTTCTGCACTTCTTCTTCTTCAAAAACCCGAAAGCTTTCTCTCTGCTTCTTTCTCTCTTTAAATCCAATCTTCAAAAGGTGAAAAGTAGTATGGCATGGGCGGCCATGCTACTTTTGTACAAAAATAATTAAATTTTGTACCTTTTTACACTTTTAGTCCCTTTACTAGGGCTTTATTTCTTTTCTTTCCTTTTCTTCTTTCTTTGGGTTAAATAACCAAGCGTTACAAGTTCACCCCACTTATATAGGTTTCGTCCCCGAAACCTGTTATTCCTCGAACAAACGTGGGTAATGCTATCTCATCTCTTGTTCAGTCTCCCACGTAGACTCAGATCCCTTTCTGTGCTTCCATTGTACACGCACAAGAGAAACCACTTTATTCCTTAACCTTTTTATGATCAATGATCGCCACTAGTTGCTTCACATAATTGAGCCGTTCATCTACCTCGATATCCTCTAGTGGTACAATCATATCCTCGTCTGCTAAGCACTTTCTCAGATGGGATACATGGAATGTTGGGTGAATTCCACTTAATTCATATGGTAACTCTAATCTATAGGCCACCTGTCCTAATCTAGCAATGATTCGAAAATGCCCTTTGTATCTCGGGCTCAACTTGCCCCGCTTTCTGAACCGAATGATACCCTTCCAAGGTGAGACTTTCAACATGACTCTAGCACCCACCTGGAACTCAATCGGTCTGCATTGTTTATCAGCAAACGACTTTTGTCTATCTTTGGCTGCCTTCATGAAGGCTTTGATCTTTTCAAGCTTCTCAGTCGTAGCGTGATCACCTCGACGCTCCCTAACTCCTTCTGACCAATATCACCCAACAAAACGGGTGTTCTACACCTCCTGCCGTATAGCATCTTATAAGGGGGCATACCAATGCTGGCATGATAACTGTTGTTATAGGAGAACTTAGCTAACGGTAGGTGGTCATCCCAACTTCCCTCAAAGTCAATGACACATGCCTCAAGCATATCTTCTAGCCTCTGAATCGTTCTTTTTGACTAACCATCTGTCTGAGGATGATAAGTCGTGCTAATATGCAACCTCGTCCCCATTGCATCATGGAATTTCTTCTAAAATTTTGATGAAAACCAGGTGTCACGATCAGACACAACAGACACCAGCACAGTACGATCTCCTTGATGTAAAGATCCACCAACCTCTCGGATGAATAAGTCTCGCGAATCGGTAGGAAGTGGGCATTTTTCGTTAAAAGGTCCACTATCACCCATATGGCATCATACCCTCGCGTGGTTGCTTTGTACTAAAGTCCATGGTGATATGCTCCCAATTCCACTCCGGTATATCCAAAGGTGGAATCTTCCCATATGGCTTATGATGCTCTGCCTTCACTTGCAAGCAAGTAAGACACTTAATCACATACTCCACCATATCACGCTTCATACCGGCCACCAATAATCTTTCTTCATGTCTTCGTACATTTTTGTAGCACATGGATGAATAGAGTATCGAGTCTTATGAGCTTCATCCATAATCTTCATACACAGATCCCTAAAACTAGGAATCCACATCTGTCCGAATCGGATCCTAACACCAAGTGTGTTTTCGCCCAATTCCACAACCAGACCTCTTATTCTTTTGGAGTTAAGATGATCTTCTTTCAATGCCTTATCTTGAAATTCTTTGACTTGCTTCATCACATCAGAGGTCAGGATCAACGTGTAAGCTTTCACCCGAATTGGCTCGGGTCTCTCTTTTCGGCTAAGGGCATCCGCCACCACGTTGGTTTTGCCCATATGGTAATGGATCTTGCAATCCTAATCCTTTATAAGCTCAAACCATCTTCTCTGCCTCATGTTCAGGTCTTTCTACTCGAAGAAGTACTTCAAGCTCTTATGGTCAGTGAATATGGTGCACTTCGTCTCGTATAGGTAGTGCCTCCATATCTTTAACGCGAAGACCACAGCTGCTAGCTCCATGTCATGAGTAGGATAATTAACCTCATGAACTTTCAACTGTCGAGATGCATAGGCCATAACCTTTCCTCTCTGCATCAACACACATCCCACCCCGAGTAAGAAGCATCCGAATAACCACCAATCCTCGCTTCCATCGGGTAATGACAAAACTGGAGCTTGAGTCAACCTCTCCTTTAACTCCTCGAACGCCTTCTCTTGAGCTTGACCCCATACAAACTTTACATCTTTCTGGGTCAACTTGGTTAGTGGAGAAGCGATCTTAGAGAACTCTTGAATAAACATTCTGTAGTAGCCCGCCAAACCCAAGAAGCTACAAATCTCGGATGGCATCTTTGGAAACTTCCATTGCATCACCGCCTCCACCTTTGCCGGGTCCACCATATTCCCCTTGGAATTCACTACATGACCCAAGAACTGTACCTCGCGTAACCAAAATGCGCACTTGGAGAATTTAGCGTACCACATCTCCCTTCTCAATGTCTCCAACACCTCACGAATGTGACTGACATGTTCATTTTCGCTCTTTGAATAAATCAGGATATCATCAATAAACACAATCACTAGTTTATCTAACATTGGCTGACACACTGGATTCAACAAGTCCATAAAGGCAGCTGGCGCATTGGTCAAGCCAAATGACATAACGAGAAACTCGTAGTGACCATAACGCGTGCGAAAAGCTGTTTTAAGAAGGTCTTGCTCCTTAACCTTCAGCTGATGGTAACTAGATCAAAGGTCTATCCTCGAGAACCAACTAGCACATTGGAGCTGATCAACAAATCATCAATCCTTGGTAATGGGTACCGATTCTTCACCACCAACTTGTTCAGCTAACGGTAGTCTATACACATCCTCATACTACGATCCTTCTTTTTCACGAATAAGACCGGAGCACCCCAAGAGAGATACTCAGTCTAATAAACCCCTTATCGAGCAGCTCTTGTAGTTTCTCCATCACTCGTTCATCTCAGTCGGAGCCAACCGATATGGTGCCTTAGCAATGGGTTGGGCACCTGGTATCAGTCAATATGGAACTCAATCTCGTGATTAGGTGACACTCCTGGTAAGTCTACGGGAAACACGTTTGGAAAGTCACGCACCACCGGTACATCTGTCAGTTATGGTGTTGGCGTGTCCATATCCTTTAAATAGGCCAAGTAGGTACTGCATCCACGCTTCATGCACTTTCCCGCCACCGCCATCGAAATCACCTTCAGAATCATCGTGACTTGATCACCTTAAACCGTCACCAAACTCCCGTCAGGCACTGTCAATCGGATCATCTTTTTGCGACACAATGTTTGCCTCGTAGTCTGCCAACCAATCCATTCCTGGGACTACGTCAACTCCGCCTAAGGTCATCATAAATGGTCTAACAAGAAACCTGTGACCTTTTAGTTCTATGTCACATCCTTCTATCGTCTTAGAAATCCTGGTAGACTTACCTATGGTAGTTTCTACAACTAAGGGCATATCTATATTCTTACTACTAACAGGAAATTTAGCACAAAAAGCAGCAAAAATAAAACTTTTACTAGCACCATAATAAATTAACACAGAGGCTAAAGTTTTATTTACTAGAAACGTACCTGACACAACATCGGGGTCCATCCTTGCCTCCTCCTACATCATTGTGAACACTCTGGCACTCGCCCTTCTCCTCCAACCTTCTTTGCTCCTGAACCTTTGGCCCTCGGCTTCTTGCAGTCCCTGCTCATGTGGCCCTCCCCGCCACAGCTAAAACACTTCCCAGTATTACACTCCCTCGCCATATGGCCATGCTTCCCATATTTGAAGCACAAATTTAATCCCAATCTACATTCGCCGGTGTGCTCCCTCCCACACTTGCCACACCTCCTCGACCCTACACCCGATGTGACCACACGTTGGTCATCCACCCGAGCACCTTTGTTGCTTGGAGTGGCCCCGCCACGTCCGATTCGCTTCCCATTCCAGTTCCGGTCACCACCACCCTTCTTACTCACCTCAGCCACCACCACCTCTCTCTCATCGTACAACCTTCCTGCTGTAACACCCGGGTATCTTAAAGTCAAAGAAAGAAAATAAGTAAAGAAAAGATGGAAAAGAAATAAAACCCAAGTCTAGGGGTAAAAAGTGTCCAAAAGGAAAAAAAATGTTTGAAAAGTGGGTGTAAAAGGTGGTATGGTCGCCCATAGTCACCTACACACTGATTTTTGGGTTTTAGAGAGAGAGAGAGAGTAGCTGGGAGCAGCAATTCTCGTCTTTGCAAAAGAACAAGAATAAAGAATTCGAATTCAAGTAAGAATTCATGCTTTTATGGTATTCTTAGCTGGTCATATCCTCGGTTTATGCTTATGTGTGTTTGTATGTGTTCGGTATGTTTGTTTTTAGTGGGTTCTAAGCGGTTGAATTCAATTGCAAATGAGTTTAGAGGAAGCCATACTCAGAGCTACAAAGGTGAGTTCTAGGATCCCTCTTTTACTGGTTTCTAACTAATTTTGGGGCTGGAAAGGCATGATGCATGTTTTTATTTAACTAGGTTTCGACCTGTATGCTTGAATGTGTGTATGATGATGGTATGATGTGATTTGTGACTATGTTCATGCTTGATGATGTATGATTGTGTTATAAGGCTTAGAGGGTAAGATTTAAGCTTAGAACCTGATGAATGGTGCACGGAAATTGATTATGATGTTTTAGACCCACTTGATAAGTCTTTAAATCTGCGTAAGTGTTTGGAAGTAAATGCGGATTAAAAGGTTAATGCGGATGAACATTACCAATGGGTAAGTCAATGCAGGTGAAGTCAATGCGGATGAATCAATGCGGATGAACATTGACTAAGTGCAGGAAATGCGATGAGCTTTTGCCTAAGTCTGGGAAATGCGGATGAGCAAGGTAAGTCAATGCGGATGAAGTGAGTCAATGCGGATGAGCATTGACTAAGTATAGAAATGCAGATGAGCAAAGAGAGTTAATGTGGATGAAGGAAACCAAATGCGAATGGGTTAGGCAAATGCGGATGGAAAATACGAATGAACTATAGCCAATGCGGATGAACTATAGGAAATGCGGATGACTATAGCAAATGCAGATGAACACTTAGAAAATTCTGACTTCTTAGGAGAAAAAGGAGTAATGTAGGCTTTGACCTAGGACGTTCCCAGGGGTTATGAAAGTTGACTTTTGAGGTCAAAGAGGGTATGTTGGGCATGTAATGTATTCTGATTGATGGTTATGCACGATGATAATGATGTTGCACGGTTATGCATGATGTACATATGTATGTATGATGCCCTACATGATGATGTATGAATGATATGTTAATCTTCCTTGTGATGTTGTATGATTATCTTTCCTATGGCTTTACGTGTTACGGTAACGAATGAATGAACGAAGTACTATGTAACGTAAAGTGAAAGATAATGAAAAAGGAACATGATGAATGAATGCATGCATTAATGAATGAATGAATGTAAGAAAGGCTTGCAAGCAAATGTATGGAGGTTCATATCCAATGAAGGGTGTTAGCTCAACTGTGTGCGGGTTAGCTACCCCAGAAGGATGCACACTGGGGTCTAATCTTTGTGATTAACCATACGTATGGGATCCTTGTCTCTTGCCCTAGGTACTGGAGCCAGCTCTGTGCACAATGTTTGTGGTCTATGAAAGACCTCAGGCCCAGTTACCCGCTTCGTGCTCAATGTCCGGGGTATAGCATATGGAATTGATCCAGAATGAAAGAGAAAAGATAGATGGTGAATGTACTCACCCTAGGTACTAGAGACAGCTTCGCGCACAATGATCGAGGTCTATGAATGACCTCAGGCCCAGTTACCGCGTGTGCACAATGTTCGGGGTAATGTACATTTCACTGGAAGTAATGATGAAAATGAAAGTATGAAAGAAAGAACGACGAAGATAATAACGATATTATCTGTATGTACGTACAATGTATGATCACGAACGAATGTAAAGTATAATATGTTTTTATGAGAAAGGATGGTTTTATGAAAGAAAAGTAAGTTTTATTATAATCTAGAAGTCACTCAACAACACTGACTTTTATGCATTTTCCAGTTGGCAGGTGAGCATTGATGAGGATGGCACGAGGCGGTTGCTCAACTCTTTTGGATGGCATCCATTAATTTAAAGCTTTTGTGATGTAATGCAACAATGTAATTTTGTAATCGACAAACGATGCATTATTTTGCAAAAGTTTTTATGATGAAATGAAATGCCATTTTTGAATGGTTCTGCTACAAATGTTTATTTAAAATAACTGTAAATGTATGTATTATGTGCAATGGTTGACCAGCTGTAAGCGTCCCGGAAACGGGGCCTTACAAGTTGGTATCAAAGCCAAAGTTGGTAAATTTTCAAATGAACCTTAACTTAAACTGAGAATTGGACGAATAGGGAATGGGATGCCAATCTGAGTAGCTGCGTGCCATCAGGTATTTTCGTAAAGATAATTGGTTTTATGTGCGCATGGTATGTGGCTATGTGTTGTATGTAGATTTAAATACTGATGTAGTGAGGACAGTAATGCTTGGGGTATGAAAAGTAAAGTAAGTGGCTAATCACAACTGGCCACTTTAATTAGGGACTTACTATACATGCCATAAACTGAGTCGTTTCCTTGAATGACTGTATTAGTGTTTAAATCTTTCAGTGTGTTAGAGGATGGCTAGTGGTAGATCATCTAAAGCTTCACGTGGTAGTGGACGCGGTGCTGAACCACGGGTTACGAGAGGAAGGCCTAGGGCCGAAAAGGTGGTTCATGAAGAACCAGAAACCCCTCATCCGGAGGGCGGAGATGAGAGTGCGAACCTGAGAACCTCAGTGAAGGAGGCAGTTGTGGAAGAAGTGCATCAAGTCATGCAGACGATCCTACCGTCTGTGGTGACCGAAGTGATAAAGGCAGTTAGAGAGGGGGAGAGAAGGGAAGCGAATGGACCTACGGGCGAAAGAAGACAGCCTGAGACTGAGACGGTTCTGTCTGATGATGAAGAAGAGGAGGAAGAAGCAGACCCTGCACGGGTGGCAGTGCGAGGCTATAACTACGGGGTGTTTATGAGATGCAGCCTCCTACTTTTGATGGAAACGACACCACTGCTGCTGCTCACCGGTGGGTGAGGGAAATGGAGGTTGTACTTGATATCAGCAAGTGCCGAGAGGACCAGAGGGTTAAGTTCGCTACCCACTCTTTTGTGGACTCAGCTCTATGCCGGTGGGACAATATTGTCCAAGCTGAAGGCAGCAGGGCCATTGGAAGAATGAGATGGTCCGAACTGAAGAAGTTGGTGATTGAGGAGTTTTGTCCTCACCAGGAAATGGACAAGGTTGAAAGGGAGTTTTTGCAATTTGAGGCGGGAACGTTGACACACCAAGAGTACACCACAAAGTTCAATGAAATGGCACGTCTGGTGCCAGATCAGGTGACACTCTCTCTCGGAAGATCAAGAGGTATATCAGGGTTTGCTAGCGGACATTCACAGGCACATGATTACTGCCAGACCAAGCATGTTTAGGTCAGCGGTGGATTTGGCAGGAAGGTTATATGATGAAAGGAGTGTGGTGGTGGTGGCTGAAAGTAGTCAGAAGGGTGGAGGTGATAGAAACAGGAACTGGAAGAGGTTTGGTCGGGGTGGTGCCTCGACGAGTAACAAGAAGGCTCGAGTGGATGACCGCCGTGTGGTCATATCAAGTGCGGGGTTGAAAAAGTTTGGCAAGTGTGGGAAGGAGCATGGTGGCGAGTGTAGATGGGGGTTGAATGTTTGTTTCAAGTGTGGGAAGCCTGGTCATATGGCTAGAGACTGTGGAGGTATGAAGTGTTTCAACTACGGGGGAAGTGGTCATATGAGTAGGGAGTGTAAGAAGCCAAGAGTTGAGGGTTTTGGGGTTAAGAAAACTGGAGGTGAAGGACCAAGGGCGAGTGCCAGAGCATTCACAATGACACAGGAGGGGAAGCTAGGATGGACGCTGATGTTGTGTCCTGTACGTTTCTGGTGAACCAAACTTTAGCTTATGTGCTATTTGATTCTGGTGCTAGTAATGTTTTATTTCTGCTGCTTTCTGTGCTAAGTTGTCTATTAGGAGTAAACGTATTGATGCACCCTTCAACGTAGAAACTGCCATAGGTAAGTCTACCAGGATTTCCGAGATGATAGAGAACTATGATGTGGAACTCGAAGGTCATAAGTTCCCTGTCAGACCGTTCGTGATGACCTGGGTGGGTTCGATTGGTTCTTGGGATGGATTGGTTAGCAGACTTCAACGCGAACATTGTGTGTCGCAAGAAAATGATTCAGCTATCAACACCTGACGGTAGTTTTGTGATGGTTTATGGTGATCGGGTGACTACGATTCCGAAGGTGATTTCAATGGCGGTGGCGGGAAAGTGTATAAGGTGTGGATGTAGTGCCTACTTGGCCTATGTAAAGGATGTGGATACGCCAACACCACAAGTATCCGATGTACCCGTGGTGTGTGACTTTCCAGACGTGTTCCCAGAAGATTTATCAGGAGTGCCACCTGACCGTGAGATCGAGTTCCAGATTGATCTGATACCGGGTGCCCAACCTGTTGCCAAGGCACCGTATCGATTGGCCCCGACAGAGATGAAAGAGTTGATGGGGCAGTTGCAAGAGCTGCTTGACAAGGGGTTTATCAGACCGAGTATGTCTCCTTGGGGTGCTTCGGTCCTGTTTGTAAAGAAGAAGGATGGTAGTATGAGGATGTGTATTGACTACCGTGAGCTGAATAAGTTAACAGTGAAGAACCGATACCCCTTACCGAGAATTGATGATTTGTTTGATCAGCTCCAGGGTGCCAGTTGGTTTTCAAGGATAGATCTTCGATTTGGTTACCATCAGTTGAAGGTGAAGGAGCTAGATATCCCTAAAAAGTTTTCCGTACGTGCTATGGTCATTAAGAGTTCTTGTCATGCTTTTGGTTTGACCAATGCGCCGGCTGCTTTTATGGATCTAATAAATCGTGTGTGTCGGAAGATGTTGGATAAATCAGTGAATATGTTCATTGATGATATCTTGATTTATTCGAAGAGCGAAAATGAGCATGCCGGTCACATTTGGGAGGTTCTGGAGATGTTGAGAAGGGAGAAGTTGTATGAAAAATTCTCCAAGTGCGTGTTCTGGTTGCACGAAGTTCAGTTCTTGGGTCATGTGGTGAATTCCAATGGGATTATGGTGGACCCGACAAAGGTAGAGGCGGTTATGCAATGGAAGTCACCGAAGACGCCATCCGAGATTCGTAGCTTCTTGGGTTTGGCGGGCTACTATAGAAGATTCATTCAAGACTTTTCCTAGATCGCTTCTCCACTAACCAAGTTGACCCGAAAAGATGTGAAGTTCGTATGTGGTCAAGCTCAAGAGAAGGAATTCGAAGAACTGAAGGCGAGATTGACTCAAGCTCCTGTTCTGTCATTACCCGATGGGGAGCGAAGATCTGGTGGTTTATCTTATGCTTCCTACTCGGGTTGGGGTGCGTGTTAATGCAGAGAGGGAAGGTTAAGCCTATGCGTCCTAACAATGAAGGTTGTTGGGACCAAAAGAACCAATGAGCCTGATCAGAAAAACCTCTAAGTCCCACAGACATTACAACTGCTGAAGAAGATCACAACAGCTGAAGACATCAGCTGATTACAAGGTCTGAAGACAAAGTCTGAAGACAAAATCAAACTTAAATCACTGATCCTAACAAATGGTATCAGAGCTGGTTAATCATTGATCGATCTAACAATTGATCATTGAAACAACTATTTCGATATCTAAGTTTGATCGGATTAGCATATTTACAAGAATTGGTTATAGAGATTGAATTTCTTCTGCTTTCGGTTATTTGTTTTGAGATTCCTCTTGGTTCGTATTGAGTTTGTTATGTTTTGCGCTAAATCGGTTAAAACTTAATTGAATTTGATTGAATCTAAGAATGACTACTCCTTCTAATGACCCTCACAATACTGGTCCTCAAACAAGCCTCCGATGCTGGTTAGGACTGAGTATAACATATGGCAACGAAGAATGCTCCATCACCTGTCTGTTAACAGTTCAGGTTGTTGGACATCTATGGTACATGGTCCACACAAGCCTATGGTGAACAATCCGAAAACCAACCAAACGGTTCCGAAGAAGAAGGAACAATACTCAAATGAGGATCGAAAACTATTTGAGATTGATGCTAAAGCCCATGGAATTCTAGCCATGGCACTGCCGAATGAAATCTATTCTGGGTTATGCATCATGAAACTGCTCATGACCTCTGGAATGCATTGAAAGAACAATTTGGTGAAACAGATGAGGTCTTAGCAAACATCAGAGAAATCCTTGCCCAACAATATGAGACATTCTCTCATAGGAAGGGTGAGACACTGACTCAACAGTTTGAGCGTTTTCCTGTTTGATCTCTAAGCTGAAAATGGTCAAACATGAATACACTAATAGCCAGATGAACAACAGATTTCTCAGATCACTGCCTGAGAGATGGGACACATATACTATTGTCCTACGCTCCAGTGCAAATCTGGATAGCCTATCTCTCACCCAACTTCATGGGAAAATGCTTCAATTGAAAGAGAGATAGAGCAGAAAACGAAACTGGCATCATCAGGAAAGCTCACTGATGACTTTGTACCAGGGAACACTGCCTTGGTTGGTCATGAGTCAGAATATGCTGCATCAAAAGCCATTATGATGAGCATATAGATTTCTCATCAAGCGGTTCTGATCATGCATTTGTCAGTGTTAATAGTCAGTCAGGCTGTAATAGTGACAATTTGTGCTTCATTATGGATGATTTGAAAGGTATTGCTGATGATGATTAGAAGAGATGGATATTCTGAGCCAAATGGCCTTGATTATATCAGATCTCAAAAGTTCTACAAGAGACTGGTAGGAAATTTCCAGGACTCTCTGGCAAAACCAAAGTTGGTTTTGACAAGAGTAAGTTAAGGTGTCACAAATGCCACGGCTTGGGCACTTTGCAAGAGAGTTTAGATCAACTGGATCTAACTCCTCTGCACCCTTTATGACTTTTCCAAGCAATAGTTCACAAAACAGAGGGCAACATCCTGCTAGTTCTCGTCATCACTCACAACCTCTATCTACTGCATATTTTGTCCCTCAGGGTCCAACGCCATATCCATATCCCTACTATTACATGCCACAACCAAATCAAGTTCAAGTTCCTATTGCATAACAACCTCAAGCCTTACCTGAGCCTCAACCATCTCAACCATCTCAATCACAACCTCATCACAGTTTCTTCACCCCTGGTGCTTGACTGGAGCAGTTTACCAGATGATCTTTCTGTAAAGAGCAATTATTGCTAGTGATGGTCAACATGGTGGAGACATCCTTTGGGAATCTTGCTCTCATGGCCCTGGAGTCTACTGAGGGTTCATGCTCCAATGCATCTTCATCACAGGTAACCCAGGTATCCTCTGAGGCTAAGGCCAAGCTATGTTCTGAATCTTGCATAGCTGCATTTATCTCTATTAGAGAGGCAAATGTAGCTTTAATAAATCAAAATATTGAGCTTGAGCAAAATCTTTCCAAAAGAAATGCTGAGTATGAGTCTGTCCTTAATATAAAGATGATGAGATTTATAACCTAAATGCCCATTAAATGATGAAAAGGCTAAGCTTGAGGTCATTCTTGAGAACCACAGAGATCTCAAAGAAAAACACTTGCTGCTACCCAAGTTGAGTGTGACCGCTGGGTGTCATCCTGCAAGGGATTTGAAATGCTTCTCAGCAAGCAAACAGCTTCGAATGTGAAGTTTGGCATAGGTTACAATCACATTGCACCACCTACAGATTTTACTCCAAAATCAATAGTAAAACCTGAAGGTGAAAGTAATTTCAAAACAACATCATTGTGTATCATCCTCAAGAGATTACTCAAAATCAGAATATGAAATCAGTGTTGATACCTCGCAAATCAATTGCCTGATGGGTTAACTACTGATAAGCACATGAAGCTGAGTACTTCAGATGTTGTCCCAAAGTACCTCAAGTACTGAAGGGCAAGTAAAACATCTGCAAAGCATTTCAAATCAAACTTAAATAAAAGGATTAAACTACTGATGAATCTATCATACGGTCTTTCGGGACGGATAGAGAACAGCTGAAGAACAAGTCTTCAGTTGTTACAGATCCTTCTGTACTTAACACAAGTACTGAAAAGGAGGAAAGTACTGAAATCAAACCTTCAGTAGTTTCCATTCAGCAGTTGATCAATCCAAGATGAAGAACAAGCCATGTGAATATGTGGTAATTCAATCATCTTTCTGATGAATGTTGGTACAAAAAGGGTTCCAACTCAACAGAGAGAAGCTTATTAAAATGCAGATGGATCAAATGAAAAATGAGCTTGAGACCAAGTTTGTCCCACAGTCATCCCAAATTGATAAACCCAAGGCTTCACCCAAACCCAAAAAGAAGGATAGGGTTTATCATAAAACAGCTGATAGTGTTCCTCATGATAAAAATCAGACTAAGTCTGTGAATTTCAAGGAGGAAATGGTGGGCCATAAGAACTCATCAAAAACAAGTACTGATGTGTCACAAGAGCTGAAAGCTTTAGCTACAAATCAGACACAACTTGTTATGATGGTTCAACATTTGTTGGGGAAAGTTAACCAACTAGATGCACCTGTGATCAAACCACTGAAAAGGTATTCCAAGCCCAAATCCAAGAATCAATTTCAGCACCATCTCCACCTTCATCAGCTGTTAATCATGAGAAAAAGTTATGTTAAATCTGTTGATGAAAAAGACCCAAAACCAAAAAGGTTTGGGTCTCAAAACCTAACTAGTTCCTTTGATGAATGCAGGGTTCTTCAGCATGCCAAGGAAGCATCTGGTATGTAGATAGTGGAGGATCTATGCATATGACAGGGAGCAGTTCTTCTTAATGACTACTCTCAAGGAAAGAAGGGATTTGTTTCATTTGGAAATGATGCAAGGGTACATCATCGGAAAGGATATGTGTCTAATGGAGAAATTAGATTTGATGATGTTAACCATATGGAGAATCTCAAGTATAATCTACTAAGTGTCAGTCAGATGTGTGATAAGGGGCATGTTGCACTTTTCACAAGCCAGAAGTGCAGGATTCTGTCTTCCACAGTTCTGAGGCTGATTGACAAGGTATTGGATGAACATACTCTCCTGAAGGCCAATAGGATTGGAAGAGTATATGCCCTGGATTTGTCAAAGAAGATTGATTTGAAGGGTCATCCTTGCCTGTTCTCCAAAGCCTCTCCTCAGGAATCTAAACTGTAGCACAGAAGGCTGGATCATGTAAATCTCAGAAACATGAATCAACTGATCCACAATACTTTAGTGAGAGGTTTGCCAATAAAAGAGTTCCACTGTGATGAAACCTGCACTGCTTGTTTGAAAGGAAAACATCACAAAGTCTCATTCCCTCTTATTGAAGAACCTAAGTCCACTGCCTGCTTGCAGTTACTGCACATGGATCTATTTCGTCCTGTGAGAGTGATGAGCATGGCAAAGAAGAAATACTGTCTGGTAATTGTTGATGATTACTCCAGATTTGTATGGCGTTTCTTCTTGCATTCAAAGGATGAGGTTGCTCAGATGATTATAAACTTTGTGTTGTATGTTGAGAAGCAGTATTCCCTATCAGTCAAGTGTTAAGGAGTGATAATGGAACATAATTCAGAACCATACACTTGATGGTTTTATCTCTCAAAGGGAATCAAGACGCAGTTTAGCATCCCAAGGACTCCAGAACAAAATGGAGTAGTGGAGAGAAAGAACAAGACCCTAATTGAAGCTGCAAGGTCCATGTTGGCTGACTTTGGTTTGCCATTGACCTTTTGAGCTGAAGCTGTCAACACAGCTTGCTATGTCCAGAATAGAGTTTTAGTAAATCAGAGGTTGATGAACACTCCATATGAAGTTCTACATCATTTGGCTCCTCTAATTTCATTATTCAAAGCCTTTGGGTGTCCTTGTTTCATTCTTAACACAAAGGATCAACTCCACAAATTTGATCCTAAGGTGGATGCAGGGTATTTTGTAGGATATTCATCCACATGCAAGGCTTACAGAGTCTTCAACTGCAAAACAAAGATAGTTGAAGAAACCTTGCATGTGAAGTTCAATGAATCTCCTAAGGATAAAATTCCACAAGACCCTATGGAGTTGTTTGATCTGGATATACTGCAATATGTTCCTTATCAACCTCCAGCTGTTGCAGATCATGTGAATAAATCATCTTCTGCAGCAGTCTTCCACCTGGTGGTACTAAAGATGATGATGATATCAGTACTCAACTTTTCAGTTTAGTGATCAACTGCCTGAGTCCACTAACTTGATGTTCCTGTAGCTTGAGCAGCTCCATCCACAACAAATGCTGATGAGATTTCTGACTCCTCTACATCATTTGAATTGCCATCTCATACTTGGTTTCAAGAGTCTAGATCAACATCTATTGCTACTGAACCTGCTACAAACACTTGCACTGATCTTATAGTGTACCAAGAGGTGAAGAATCACCCCATGTCTCAAATCATTGGTGATATCAATGCTGCTGTCTCAACCAGAAGTCAATTGTCCAACTTCTGCTTCTATGCTCTCTTCCCAGTCAGCTAGAGCCATAGAACTATCATGTTGCTTTAAGAGATAATGGATGGGTTGAAGCCATGCAGCTTGAGCTACTTCAGTTCAAAAGCAGCAAGTGTGGGAAGTAGTTCCTCTACCCCCAGGTAAGCGTGCAATAGGCACTAAGTGGGTGTTTAGGAATAAAACTAATGAAAATGGGCTTATTGTCAGAGACAAGGCTAGACTGGTTGTACAGGGTTTTCACAAGAAGAAGGTATTGATTATATGAAACCTTTGCTCTTGTAGCCAGACTAGAGGCAATTAGATTGTTCTCTCAGCCTATGCTGCATTCCACAATCTTAAAGTTTTTCAAATGGATGTCAAAAGTTCTTTTTTATATGGAAAAATAAAAGAAGAGGTTATGTGTGTCAACTACCAGGTTTTGAGGACAATAAACATCCTGATTGGGTGTATAAACTTGATAAGGCTCTTTATGGGTTGAAGCAAGCTCCTAGAGCCTGGTATGAAACACTTTCAAATTTTTCTTCTTCAAAATATTTCACTAGAGGCTCCATAGATAAAACTTTGTTTATTAAGAAAGTGAATCAGCATAAGCTACTTGTTCAAATTTATGTTCATGATATTTTTTTGCATCCTCTGATCCCCAGTTGTGTGATAATTTTACAAGTTTAATGAATCAAAAGTTTGAAATGAGTGCAATGGGAGAATTACAGTTCTTTCTAGGCTTGCAAATCAAACAAAAGGATGAGGGAACCTTCATTCATTAGTCAAAATATACAAAAAATATTTTGAATAAGTTTGATTTACAAAACTGTAAGCCCAGTTCTACTCCCATGTTCAACACCACACAACTGGATATAGATCAGAAAGGTAAAGTTATTGTTGAAACACTTTACAGATGTATGATTGGGTCCTTGATGTACTTAACAGCTTCTAGACCATATATTATGTTTGCAACTTGTGTTTGTGCTAGATTTCAGGCTGCTAAAGAGTATCATTTGATTGCAGTCAAGAGGATCTTTAGATATCTGCAAGTACACAATCTCCAGGTTTTTGGTATTCCGACTGTGATACATTGATTTTTCTGATAGGACACTGCAATTGCTTGATAGTGACTATACAGGTTAGTTACCAGAAAGTCAACTTCTGGTGGATGTCAATTCCTAGGCAACTGTTTGATTTCTTGGAAGAGTAAGAAACAAACATCTGTTGCTACATCCACTGCTGAAGCAGGGTACATTGCTGCTGCTGCAAGTTGTACATCTCAGGTACTTCTCTGGCTTCAGAACCAATTATTGGATTATGGCATTATAGAGACTAAGACTCCATTGTTAATGGATAGTGCTTCAGCTCTGTTATTGTCAAGAATCCAGTCCAGCATTCTAGGACCAAACATATAGAGATCAGACACCATTTTATATAGGGATTGTTTTGAAAAAGGTCTGATTGATCCAAAGTTTGTGCCAAGTGCTGATGAGATTGCAGATATATTCACTAAGCCTTTGGACAGTTCAACTTTCCAAAACCTTGTGTTAAGGCTTGGTATGCTACAGCTAGAATAAGTGACAACTACTGATGATCTTAGTAAACAAGTATTGATTACCATTAGTAAACATGTCACAAGTAAGTATTGATAAGTTTTTATTCTGAGTTGTTTCATAACTACTGAAGATTAAATTACTTAAAAAGTATTGTACTTTCTATTAAAAGAAACTGATGCAGTTACAACTACTGATGTAGTTATACTACTGATGTCAGTAAAAACAGATAAGTACTGATGTCCTATAAAACAACTGAACACAGCTAAAAAGTCTGATGAGTAAGTGTTGAGGACAGTATGAAACAGCTGAAAAGCTAAGAATTGACGAAAACAACTAATGAGAATTTTCTCTTCAATCGTTTCCACAAACTGCTGTTTCACCTTAAACAACTGATACAAAACCATGTCTTCAGTAGTTTCACAACTACTAATGACTAATACCGAGTCCTCAGTTGTTTCCTACACCTAAAGACAAAACCAAGGTTTTCAGTAGTTTCATAACTACTGATGACCAAAACCAAGTCTTCATTGTTTCAAATGTGATAGTTAAAACCAAGTCTTCATTTGTTTTCATACAACTCATGACAACACCACACTTTCAGTCGTTTTCTTTTCATCCTTTTCTTAACCTATAAATACCTGCACTTATAGCCGAACGTTTCATTAGCCGTTTTCTATCCTTTTCTCTCTCAACAATGGCGACCATGAAACTCAAACCCAGACACAACTGTGTTGCCTACCTCTCGAAATTGGCCTTTTGGAACAAATTTGATAATGCCATCGATCTTATGGTGGATTCCCAATACAAAACAACCTTTCTTTTGAATCCTACCATATATCCTGACTCCTTATCCCAGTTCTGGACCAACGTCTCTGTAATAACTGGAGAAAATGATAGCCAAATCACTCTCCAGTCACTGGTTAACCAAAACAGGTGGTAATCCCCCTGACATCATTCGCAAAACCCTAAATTTGCATGATGCCACCTGTATTATAGAATACCCGAAGGCACCATTGAATGTCTTTCATCAACAACGGGTATGAGGAGACTTAAGTGCTACAACCATTCTCAAAAAGCACTTCCATGATGCTGAAAGACTTATATTCCACATGGTGAATGTCACCTTGCTCCAAAGACATCTTCATGGGATCAGGTGTCCTCAAGATGGCAACAGGTATTGTACTCTATCTTTGAACGACAAACTCTTAATTTTTCTGAGATAGTGTTTAGGAACTTAAGGATCTGGCTCAAAACCTGTGACAAACAGATGGCTACTATATCCCAGGTTTCTAATGGCCATAATTTTAAATCAATTAAAATCTGAAGGCCTTGTTGGTCTTGGAGTCCCTGCTCCAGCTGTCTTAGCTGAGGTATACTCCAGGCATAACTCTAACCCTACTCTCAAAGGGCTGCCCGGCTGCTCAAACCCAAGCAGAGGAACCCACAGCCTCCACCTCCAGATCCAAAGTCGCCACCAAACCCAAACCCCAAAAGCCCAAAAAGGCTACTCAGGGAGATGAGTCCCCTGCGAATGCCCCTGTACCACCAATACAGGAAACACATTCTGGTTCTAACCCCCTAGTCATGTCAGAGACTCAACCAGCTGAAACCGCACAGGTGTCCTCTCCACAGGTACCTGTTGCAACCATATTTGGGGATACCACATTACTAGAACCTATCTCAGTTGAGAAGGTTACCATTGAAGAGCATCTCTCACCCCGGGCAATCTGCCATCAACTAATCTCCAATGCAACCACCCCTCAAAGCCCAACCCTTATAGTTGCTAAAGTGCTGAGTCAGCTGCATTCCTCACCCCCTCCCCAGAAACCAATTAACACTGGGAATACCTCAACAATTGAGGGGGAGGACCAAAATGCTGTTGATAACCCAGCACAGGGGTTATAATGTTCAATCTCCAAGTGTAGAAGAGGAGGTTAGGACATCTGGTAAGGCTGCCACTTCTACTGATTCAGCAAATGAACAGGATGAAGTTGGTAACATATATAAGACCTCACCAGAGGCAACTGCCAATGAAGGACAAAGTCTAGAGGCAGGAAGTCCCCAGAACCAAGAACAAGGGGCACATGCATATACTGATCTACACTCAGGGCATGTACATCCTGATTTAATCAGGAGGTCAGATGATTCAGCAAAGACTGATGATGACCTGGGCTTTTTCTTTGATGTCTTAGCCCATAATACAATCCTAGAGACTGAGGTGAGCAGACTCAAAGAACTGCTAGCTAAAATGTCTCAGGATAAAAGTCCATCTGCCCCAATAAACCCACAGATGGCACCTTCATTTGAAGGTTCACCAAACACACAACCAATACACTTAACTAAGCCACTGCTTTTGGCACCACCTCTCAGGGACAAAACCCCTCTGAGCAGATGGTTGCAACCTTTCAAAGCTCCTTACCTATCATTACTCCCATCATCACTGAGATAGTACATAAAGCCATTGATGAGTGGATCTCCTCAAATCTCCAAACACTCATTGATGATGCTGTTCACAAGTCACTTTCTGCCTTTCAAGCCCCTGATCCAATGCACCCAAAGAGGGGGAGACTACTAAGTCTAAGGTAGTGAAGAAAGAAAACGGAAGAGAGTAGAAGATGAGATAGAACCAGAAAAAGAAAAGGAGTTGGAGAAAGAACAAAAACTGATCTCAAAGAAACAGCTGATCACAATGCAAGAGCTGAGCATAGACAAATAGCATAAAGATCAGCTGATCACTTACAAAAGGAAGAGAAGTGCTGAGTCAAAGTCTGATGGAAAAAAGTCCTTAGAAGATCATGTCAAGGAAGCTGATGAAGCTCACAGTAGATCTATGGACAAAATAATAGATCAGCTCTTCAGATAGGGTCATGACACAGCCACATTAGATGTTGAGATCTGAAGGCTAGAGATAAATGAAATTCAAGCAAGATGGGCTAGTTACAGTGTGATGGATAGGGAAAGGTTGGAGATTATGATCAGATTTATTGCCAAATATCTAGGAAGATCATTGATAGAGATGAAGTCTTGGTCCAGAGACAATATATTGGAGATAACCAAGAAATTCTGTTCTGCTGGAAGCTACAACAAAGGGTTGATCATAGAAGCACTGGATAAGCAGGTGCTGGGAAGAGAACTGAGATGGCAAAGCTCTCAAAAGCCAAACTCACCACTAAATTGCTATATCAGCCTTCTCATACTCCCACTCAAACAACCCTTAAAGCAATCATCTCTAAAATCTGCCAATTCTATCCCTAAACCCAAACCACCCATAACTCAACCCACAAAACCAATTCCATTACCCCAAAAACCATCTCAAACCATACCCAGTGATACACCTAGAAGGAGGAGAAGGGTGTTGAGGGTAGAGAAAGAAGAAGAAGAGGATGAGAATGAAGATAGTCTGCCATCTTTGCTGTTCTCAAACTTAAAACACCTGAGCCCAGAAGTCAACAGATGATCACACCTGACTTGCAAATGCAAATGGTGAAAGTGAAGATGAAGAAGAAGAACAACAGAAGCAGCATGATGAGCAATTTCTCAAAATGGTTGACAAGGACTTCCCTCAGTCCTCATCCATTCAAGAAATGAGGAAACAAGCTCTGAGGCGGTATACTCTTAGGCATACATCCAGCATCAAAGAGAAAGAGTGAGGATTTGGCCAGACCCCAGGTATGTTCCAGAATACACAAGAAGAACATACCAAGTAGATATCATGGCCAAGTGAAAAAGACATTGAATGCTACAATTATGTTGGCTATAGTAGTCTCACCCTGGGAGATTATAGAAGAATTCAAGAGAGCACACAACTCAAAGACAATCCCTCAATCTCTACTTGAGAACAAAATGATGAAGAAGGGGCTGTTATACAAGAGACTGAAAATCTTCAAAAGAGTGAACTCCAGTTGTTGCTAGAAGGCTCTCATCCAGATGAATTCGCATACAGAGAGATCACAACTGTTGAGTTGAAGAACGGGAAACAGTAAGGTATTTGTCTAAATATTATGGCCCTGAGTTCTTCTTTGAGGGAGAGTAGAAGAACTCACCAAGAGAGAACAAGTTGTTCTCCTTGAGGCCTATGGAAGAGAGTCTTACATACTAATCAATGGGAATTAGGTTTCATGGTTGGGACAAGACTCTATGTCTAGTTTCCCCAAGACAGAGTTCCCTTCCACACTTACCATCAAAAGATCAGAAACCTTTTCCCGGCCTGTGCTTACCTAATTACCTTTGAAGCTGATCAAGAGGGTGTTTCTGCCAAAGAATAAGTGGGATCATCAATAAACTTAGAGGTTTTGGCTGCATTGGTTCAGGGGGAGTTTGTTGGGAAAAAAAACCAATAAGCCTGATCAGAAAAACTCTAAGTCCCACAGTCATTACACTGCTAAAAAGATAACAACAACTGAAGACGTCAGCTGATTACAAGGTCTGAAGACAAAGTCTGAAGACAAGATCTGAAGATTTCTACTGAAGACAAAGTCTGAAAGTAAAGAACTGAAGACAAAGTCTGAAAGTAAAGTACTCAAGACAAAGTCTAAAGCTATCAGCTGAAGACAACGTCTGAAATATAAGTCTAAAGAACAAAGACTGAAGACAAAGACTGAAGACCAGAGTGATGAGTATTGGTCACAACAGCTGAAATTATTAACTTCAATAGTTGTGATGGTTTTCCTTTTCTGTATTTGTAATTTACCTTTTAGTAGTTTATAGTTTCAGTAGTTTTAGTTCAGTAGTTTTATCTTCTTGTACTTAGCATTCTCTGAGATGTGATCAGTTTTTGAGAACATTCTCAGTAGTTTGCATAATTTCAGTTCTTTGTATAATTCTGTTAGATGTCATTATCAAGTGACATCAGCAGACGTCACATTCCATATAGAAGGAATGTTGACCTAATTGTAATGGTATGACTTTCAGCCACTACGAAAGCATTTGAATGAAATATTCCTTTTGCAGAATTCTCTCTCTCTCTCTCTCTATAACCGTGTACTATTCCATTGAATATCATTGAGTTCTTGCTAATTGTCTAATTCATTGTTCGAATTCTGCTGTAGTCTATTCTATTTGATCAAACTTAAATCACTGATCCTAACACAGGTTCATGTGGTCAACTACCCTACTCATGACTTGGAGCTAGCAGCCGTGGTCTTCGCACTAAAGATTTGGAGGCACTATCTTTACGGTACGAAGTGAACCATTTTCACTGACCATAAAGCTTGAAGTACTTCTTCAAGCAAAAGAATCTGAACATGAGCAGGAGATGGTTGGAGCTCATAAAAGACTATGATTGCGAGATCCACTACCATCCGGGCAAAGCCAATGTGGTGGCCGATGCCCTAAGCCGAAAGAGAGACCCAGCCGATTCGGGTGAAAGCATATCAGCTGATCATGACCTCTGATGTGAAAGCAAGTCAAAGAGTTTTCAATGAGGCACTAAAAGAAGACCATCCTAACTCTGAAAGAATGAGAGGTCTGGTTAGGGAATTGGGTGAAAACACACTCGGTGTTAGGACCCGATTCGACCGTGTGTGGATTCCTCGTTTTGGAGATCTACGGGTAAATATTATGAATGAAGCTCACAAGAACCATACTCTATCCATCCCGGTGCCACAAAGATGTATCAAGACATGAAGAAGATTATTGGTGGCCGGGTATGAAGCGCGACGTGGTGGAGTATGTGAGTAAGTGCCTTACTTGCTTGCAAGTGAAGGCCAAGCATCAAAAGCCGTATGGGAAGATCCAACCTTTGGATATACTAAAATGGAAGTGGGAGCACATCACCATGGATCTCATTACGAAGCTGCCACGTACTCCAAAAGGGTATGATGCCATATTGATGATTGTGGATCGTTTAACGAAGAGTGCTCACTTCCTACCGATTCGGGAGACATATTCATCCAAGAGGTTGGCTGACCTGTCATCAAGGAGGTTGTAACTCGTCACGGTGTGCCAGTGTCCATTGTATCTGATCGTGACAACCCGGTTTACATCTAAATTCTGGAAGAATTTCCACGATGCTATGGGGATGAGGTTACATATTAGTATGGGTTATCATCCCCAACTGATGGTCAGTCAGAAAGGACCATTCAGACATTAGAGGACAAGCTTCAGGCATGTGTGATGATTTTGGTGGAAGTTGGGATGACCACTTACCGTTAGCCGAATTCTCGTACAACAATAGCTATCATACCAGCATTGGCATGCCACCATACAAGATGCTATACGGTAGGAGATGCAGAACCCCCGTTTGTTGGGATGACATTAGTCAGAAAGAGTTGGGAAGCGTCGAGGTAATCGAGGCTACGACTGAGAAGCTTGAGAAGATCAAGGCCTTCATGAAGGCAGCCAAAGATAGACAGAAGTCGTATGCCCATAAATGACGTAGACCGATTGAGTTCCAGGTGGGTGACCGGGTTATGTGAAGGTCTCACCTTGGAAGGGTATTATTCGTTTCCGAAAGCGGGTCAAGTTGAGCCCGAGTACATAGGCCCTTTTCCGAATCATTGCTCAAGTAGGAGAGGTAGCCTATAGATTAGAGTTACCCGACGAGTTAAGTGTAATTCACCCGACATTCCATGTATCTCATCTAAGAAAGAGCTTAGCTGATGAAGGCACGATTGTTCCACTTGAGGATATCGAGTAGACGAATGGCTCAATTATGTGGAGCAACTAGTGGCAATCATTGATCGAAAGGACAAGAGGCTGAAGATAAAGTGGTTCCCCTTGTGCGTGTGCAGTGGAAGCACAGAAGGGATCCGAGTCTACGTGGGAGACTGAAGAAGAGATGAGGCAGCATTACCCTCAATTCTTTGAGGAATCACAGGTTTTGAGGATGAAACCTATATAAGGGGGTGGACTTGTAACACCCAGTTATTTTAAAGTCAAAGAAAGAAAAATAAGTAAAGAAAAGAAGGAAAATAAATAAAACCCAAGTCTAGGGGTAAAAAATGGCCAAAATGACAAAATGTTTGAAAAGTGAGTGTAAAAGGTGTATGGTCGCCCATATGTCACCTACCACATGATTTTTGGGTTTTAGAGATAGAGAGTAGCTGGGAGCAGCAAATTCTCGGCTTTGTAGAAGAACAAGAAGAGAGAATTCGAATTCAAGGTAAGAATTCATGCTTTTATGGTGTTCTTAGCTGGTCATATCCTCGGGTTTATGCATATGTATGTTTGTATGTGTTCGTGTATATTGCTTTTAGTGGGTTGTAAGCGGTTGAATTCAATTTGCAAACAAGTTTGGAGGAAGCGATACTCAAGAGCTGCAAAGGTGAGTTCTAGGACCCCTATTTTACTAGTTTTTAACTAATTTTGGGGCTGGAAATGAATGAATGTAAGTTTTTATTTAACTGGGTTTCGGAACCGTATGCTTGAATGTGTGTATGATGATGGTATGATGTGATGTGTGACTATGTTCATGCTTGATGATGTATGATTGTGTTCTAAGGCTTAGAGGGTAAGATTTAAGCTTAGAACCTGATGAATGATGCATGGAAATTGATTATGTTGTTAGACCCACTTGATAAGTTTATAATTCTGCCTAAGTGTTTGAAGTAAATGCGAATGAAAAGGTTAATGTGGATGAACATTAACCAATGGGTAAGTCAATGTGGGTGAAGTCAATGCGGATGAAGTCAATGTGAATGAACATTGACTAAGTGTAGGAAATGCGGTTGAGCATTTGCCTAAGTCTGGGAAATGCAGATGAGCAAGGTAAGTCAATGCGGATGAAGTGAGTCAATCCAGATGAGCATTGACTAAGTATAGAAATGCGGATGAGCAAAGTGAGTTAATGCGGATGAAGGAAACCAAATGCGGGTGAGTTAGGCAAATACGGATGGCAAATGCAGATGAACTATAGCCAACGCGGATGAACTGTAGGAAATGCGGATGACTATAGCAAATGTGGATGAACACTTAGAACATTCTGACTTTTTGGGAGAAAAAGGAGTAATGTAGCTTTGACCTAGGAAGTTCCCGGGGGTTAAGAAAGTTGACTTTTGAGGTCAAAGATGGTATGTTGGGCATGTAATGTATTGTGATTGATGGTTATGCACGATGATAATGATGTTGCATGGTTATGCATGATGTACATAGTATGTATGATCCCAGCAGATGATGTATGAATGATATGTTTATGTTCCTTGTGATGTTGTATGATTATCTTTCCTATGGCTTTACGTGTTATGATGACGAATGAATGAACGAAGTATTGTAACGTAAAGTGAAAGATAATGAAAAAGGAACATGATGAATGAATGCATGCATTAATGAATGAATGAATGTAAGAAAGCTTGCAAGCAAATGTGTTGGATCAAGAAGAAGGCTAATGCAACCAAAACTACATCACTTAAGTTATTTGATCCTGCATGCAAAAGGCTTCCGAAGCTCTTCATGGAACTTCCGAAGGTTGTAGAGTTCTTCCGAAGACAAAGGAAAAGTCCAGCTTCCGAAGACAGAACTCTACTTCCAAAGACAAATGCATACTTCCGAAGTTCAAGATTTAGAAGAATAAAGTGAAGACCACTTCCGAAGTATGATGAAAATGTCTCCAAGTCTTGGAAGAAGCAGCCTCTTCTGAAGTATAAATGACATCAGAAGAACTTACTCTTCCGAAGCCATTTAACCTTCGGAAGACACTGCTATGGCCAGTAGACACAAGTATGGTCTCTGACACTCCGCTGCAGACTTCTGATACAGCATGGCTTCTTCCTAAAGAACTATGTTGTTGACCATACTTTATTCCACTGTTTACCTTTTCATGATAGTACCGTTACCATCTTTAGTTAGTGACAAAAGGTAAGTCAGGGACATGTCCTGACTACCTAATCTCAGATAAGACTTTATCCGAGATACCTTAATCTTTAGTCTTGTAGTATAGACTTTAGGTATAGGATCCCAGCTGGTAGCAAAGTATATCCTGCTGTAGAGTATTATATATAGGTTCTCCTTGTAATTCATAAAGGGTAAGAAATCTGCTTGTAAGAATCATTTTGTATTGTGAGTTGAGAATCAATATATAAAAGTATCTTGAAATAATCTTTCCGTGTTCTTAGTTACTTTTCATATTGTGATAAACTCTTCTTGATTCTTACCCGAGTGAGATTCTAGGTGAGTTTGAGAGAAAACATTTGTGTTTAAGTGACAAACACGATCCTGCAATTGGTATAAGAGCTTCTCAGGCTCTTGATTGCGTGATCTAACCATCCAAATCAACCTGTTTTCACTCCTCCCTACCACTCACTTCATCATATGGCCCTCAACAAATCTAAAGTAGAAATGGGGACGATGACCAAAGCGCCAATCATCACCCCTGAAAACTTCAGGTCTTGGAGTAGAAGAATGAAAGGCTTCATCAGATACCAAGACAGCAAGATGTGGAACTCGATTGTCAATGGACCGTACAAACCAAAGGTGGCTTCACCTGGTGGAAACGGTGCCATGATAGAAAAGGCTGTCGAGGACTATTCTAATGAAGACAGAAAGAAGATGGACATTGACAGCAATGCTATGACTATTCTCATGACTACAATACCGAACTCTATTATGGTGGGGTTTGAGCATTGCAAGACTGCCAAAGAATTGTTTGATACACTTGCTTAGATGTATTCTTGCTCCAACGACTCAAAGAAGGACTCACTGAAGCAGCAGTTTGAGAACTTCACTCATATTGCTGGAGAGACACTCAGCCAGCAGTACTTCAGGTACATGGATCTTATCTCTTCCCTTCAGTTTGTAAAGATCACTCCTGAACTTAGAGATCTCACAAAAAGTTCATGAGTGCTCTTCCAAATGAGTGGACATTCTACTGTGTCTCTATCAAGAGAACAGAAAACTTGAACACTCTTTCCATGACTGAGCTCTATGGCATCCTTGACGGATACCGTCTAGAGATGGAGAGTAAGAAAGGCCATCAAACAAGCAGATCCACGAGTCTTCCCGCTAGCAACGCTTTAATGGTTGCTGAAGGCTCATTAACCCCTCAACCTCAGCACTTCCTGACTTATCAGCAGCCATCCTGCTCATCTGGTCCCTACATCACTTTTCCTGAGACTCCAAGGTCTCAACAGGCTCAACACAACTCCTTCCAGGAAAGTTGTGCCTTTGTCTCAGGAGGTGGACACTCAGGAGATTTTCAATACTGCTTTGATGATCTTGAGTGCTTCAGCCCAGATGACGTAGAGTACATGGACATTGTCTAGCAAATGGCTCTTTTAACTTATAGAGCAAAGAAGTTCTTTAAGAGAACTAGAAGGCACTTCCCTCAGAACCCAACTACCAGCAAGTTCAAGTTTGACAAACCAAGCAAGTGTTATAATTGTAACCAAAATGAGCTTCATGGTACAGGACGTGACTCCTGCTCAATCTCTTATGGCCAGAACAGATGATGCCCAGGTATATGAACATCTCTGCACTCCAGCCTGTATAGCTAAAGTTAAACTCTATCAGGATTACAATATGGAAATCAAATCTGACATTGAGTCTTTAAATATTCTAAAATCTGATTTTAAAAGAGCTGAATCTGACTATCAAAAGAAAATTGATGAGTTGGAGAAAACTGTATCTCTTTTAAAACATGAACACACCAACTACAAGACTCATATCAAGGATCTGATATCCAAATTGTCTGAGGCTCAAGCCCAGCTTGTCACTGCTGAGGCTCAGGCCAGGAAGCATGCTATCTCTGAGCAAAACTTCCAAGCTATTCTTGCATCATCCTCCCATTCCAAACTCTGTTATCAGAACAAAGAAGGGTTGGGAACCAATGAAATTGCTCCACCATACTCCTATGAGTCTATCAGATAGCCCAGATGTGGTACTGAAGAGCAAGAGGTTCCAACTGCTAACCCTCTCTTTCCAGAGTTAAAAGATGAGGCACCAATAGTGGCCACCATAGGGAAGGAACAGGTAGATACACCTATCGCTCCCTGTGATGATCAAATCCTAACCATCAAAGCCAGAAGAAGCAGAGCTAAAGCTGCTAGGAGAACTGCTAAGAAAGTGGCTGAATCCAAACTGAAAATTGATCCCAAACAGAAGGGTGTCTTTGTTTTAACTGGTTTCCAGGTGTTGGGTACTTCTGACTTAGGAAAGGAATGTAATACCAACATTCCTGTCCAACCAAAGGATTAGAAGTTGAAGGGAAAGGTTGCTGACGAAAAAAAGAAAACCAAGAAACAGCAACCCTCACTTCCCAAAAAAGACTAACATTGCATGCATCATATGTGGCCTGCAAAATCATATGGCAAAAGATTGTTACTACAATCCTGCAAGCACACATTATGCAAATAATGTTAGGAAAGAAGGAGTCAGGGAAGGTTTCACATTTGGACCTTTCCATACAGTTCAAGAGTTGAAGAAGGGAAAGCTAGTTTCCAAGCCAAGTTACTTTCGAAAGAAACTCTTTCTTCCCAAGGGAAAATGGCTTCGGAAGCAAAAGCTACTAAGGTTCGGAAGAACAAGAAAGCTCTCTTGAAACCATCCCAGAAGAAGACTGCTTCAGAAGAGACGGTGGTAAGGACTTCTTCCGAAAAGAAAGAAGCTTCGGAAGAAGACCATGCTGCAAAAGCTTCTACAAGCTCATCCTCCAAGATCAGCCAAAGGTGGACTGGAAGATCAAGGAAGATGCTGCAGCCCAAACCTCTTCCTCAAAGATCTCTGTTGAACCCCCATGCATATCATTTGGTTCACTTATGTCATTATCTTTGGAAGAACCCAAGACAAATAAAGCTTGGGTTTCCAAACAGAACTGAATTCTCATCTTATGTGCAGGAACATCCATTTGACAAGAACAACAATGTATGGATTGTAGATAGTGGATACTCCAGGCACATGACAGGGAACAACCATCTCCTTCAACAATTTCAACATTATGATGGAGGTCCTGTCCAGTTTGAAGGTGAGGCCGGAGGATATATTTCTGGCAGAGGGAGTATATCCAATGGTATGTTAACCGTTGACAAAGTTAACTTTGTCAAACAGCTTGAACACAATCTGTTAAGTGTTTCTCAATTCTGTGATCAAAAGCACCAAATGCTTTTCACAGAACATGAGTGCATTATCCTTAAACCAGGGATGACAATTTCTCTCCGGAATTGGTGCTTCTTAGATCTCCCAGGAAAGGGGATATGTACAAGCTTGATATGAACAATGCTTCCCCAATAGGTGAAGTATCATGCTTTCTTTCCAAAGCTGATAGTAAGAGTCAACACTGTGGCATAAACGTATGTGTCATGTAAATTTTAAGACAATAAATAATTGGCTAAAAATAACTTGGTACATGGTTTGCCTAAAAAGGAGTTTTTCTTCAAAGACAACTGTGTTGCATGCCTGAAAGGGAAACAACACAGGACATCTCATAAATCCAAATGTGTTAACTCTATCACTACTCCATTGCACTTATTGCATATGGATCTTTTTGGTCCCACAAGTATAATGAGCATTGGAAGGAAATCATACTGCCTTGTGATAGTTGATGATTTTACAAGATTCACATGGGTATTCTTTTAAGAACTAAAGATGAAACTGCTGAAACGTTAAAATCTTTTATTCTTAAAATAGAAAATCAAATTGATCACAAGGTTAAAATAATTAGATGTGATCAAGGGACTGAGTTTAAGAACTTTGTTATTGACTCATTCTGTAACTCAAAAGGGATTGCCAGACAATATAGTGCTCCCAGAACTCCTCAACAAAATGGTGTTGCTGAGAGGAGGAATAGGACACTTATTGAGGCTGCTCGAACTATGTTTGCTGATTCAAAGCTACCTCTAACATTTTGGGCAGAGGCAGTAAGCACTGCATGCTATGTGCAGAACAAAGTTCTTGTAGTTAAGCCCCATGGAAAAACCCCTTATGAGCTATGGAACAAGAGGCCACCGTTCATTGGCTTTCTAAGGTCCTTTGGCAGCAGATGTACCATACTTAACACAAAGGACAATTTAGCAAAATTTGTTGAAAAGTCGGATGATGCTATCTTTGTTGGATACTCTTCTAGTTCCAAAGCTTACAGAGTATACAACATTAAGAATCAAAAATTTGAGGAGTCATCCAATATAGTTGTTAATGAGCACACTCCTTGTGTTAGGGGTAATGGACCTGATCACATCTTTGATTTAGAATTGTTTCCAAACTATTCTAAACCTTCTTGTGAGAATGTTTCAGATGGAATAGGCGCTCAAACTGATACTGATGCTGCTGCTAATGTTCAACTGTTCGAGCTTCCCAGGCCTAGACCAAATTCTCCAAGTGCTGAAATACATCAGACTTCCACTATTCACTGATCCTACAATTAGCTATATCAAGGAATAATGAAGTCTCAACAAGTGAGTCACCTACTGAGCCTCAAAGCTCATCCGGTGATCCACTACAACACCAGGCAGAAGGAGGTAGTATTTTGAAGGAAAAGGCAACTATTAATCCTGCCTCACAGCCAACCATCGATGATGTTTCTCATTCATTCAATCAGTCCTCATTGAATGACTTTGAAACAACAGCTGGACAGAGTGTTCTAGTTCCTAAACAGAATATGTCCAACCTGGATCTATCTATGCAACTGGAAGTGATTCCTCGGCTTCGGATTCACAACACTCAGCCAACTGAGAACATCATAGGGAATGTCTCTGAGGGTGTGAGAACAAGAGGACAGACTCATCAAGGGAATGTCTGCTAGTACTCATGCTTTCTATCTCAGATGGAACCCAAGAAAGTAGAAGATGCCTTAAAAGATAGTAGCTGGATAGAATCGATGCAAGCGGAGCTGCTTCAATTCAAGAGACTGAAGGTATGGAACCTATGTCCGTTACCATCTGGTCAAGTACCCATAGGCACCAAATGGGTTTTTCGAAACAAGAGAGATGATAGAGGCTTGATCATCAAGAATAAGGCAAGACTTGTGGTTCAAGGATACACTCAAGAGGAAGGAATCGATTATACTGATGTCTTTGCACCAGTTTCAAGACTTAAGGCAGTTAGGATCTTCCTTGCTTATGCTGCATCCAAGGACTTCACAGTATACCAACTTTATGTTAAGTATGATTTTCTATACGGGGATATAGACAGGGAAGTGTACATATGCCAACCCCCAGGATTTGAAGATCCACAACATCCCAACTATGTGTGCAAATTGGATAAAGCTCTATATGGGTTGCACCAAGCACCCAGGCTGTGGTATGACTGTGTCTCAGTTTCTTCTGAAGAATGGCTATACTAGAGGTACCATTGACAAGACTCTCTTCATTAGAAAGTCTGGAAAAGACATTTTGCTTGTACAAGTCTATGTTGATGGCATCATATTTGGTTCCTCAAATGACCAAATGTGCAAAGACTTTGAAAGCATTATGAAGAAGAAGTTGGAGATGAGCTCCATGGAAAAATGGACTTTTTCCTTGGAATTCAGGTAAAGCAACTGAAGGAAGGGTTCTTCATTAATCAATCTAAATATGTCTCTGATATCTTAGATTTGAGATGAAGGATTGCAAGTCTGCCAAGACACCCATACCCAGAAACTATAATCTTTGTCCTGATCTTGAGGGGGAGGATACTGATCAACATCAGTATAGGGCAATTATTGGTTCTCTGATGTATCTTAAAGCAAGTAGATCTAATATCATGTTTGCTACTTGCATTTGTGCAAGATATCAGGCTGCTCCTAAGGTGTCTCATTTAGCTGCTGTTAAGAGAATCCTCAGATACCTCAAAGGAGCACCTAAACTAGGTCTCTGGTATCCCAGAAACAGGGATTTCAATCTTTATGGATACTCTGACAGTGACTACGGCGGTTGCAATATTGACAAGAAATCAACATGAGGAGGATGTCAATTTCTTGGTGGAAGGATCATCTCATGGCAATGCAAGAAACAATCCTGTGTCTCTACATCAACTGCTGAGGCTGAATACATTGCTGCTGCTAGCTGCTATGCTCAACTGCTATGGATTCAAAATCAGATGTTAGACTATGGATTCAACTTTTGAGTACTCCATCCATATTGACAACAACAGTGCTATCTCCATTACTGAAAATCCAGTGATGCACGATGATAATGATGTTGCATGGTTATGCATGATGTACATATGTATGTATGATGCCCAGCATGATGATGTATGAATGATATGTTTATGTTCCTTGTGATGTTGTATGATTATCTTTCCTATGGCTTTACGTGTTATGATGACGAATGAATGAACGAAGTATTATGTAACGTAAAGTGAAAGATAATGAAAAAGGAACATGATGAATGAATGCATGCATTAATGAATGAATGAATGTAAGAAAGGCTTGCAAGCAAATGTGTTGGATCAAGAAGAAGGCTAATGCAACCAAAACTACATCACTTAAGTTATTTGATCCTGCATGCAAAAGGCTTCCGAAGCTCTTCATGGAACTTCCGAAGGTTGTAGAGTTCTTCCGAAGACAAAGGAAAAGTCCAGCTTCCGAAGACAGAACTCTACTTCCAAAGACAAATGCATACTTCCGAAGTTCAAGATTTAGAAGAATAAAGTGAAGACCACTTCCGAAGTATGATGAAAATGTCTCCAAGTCTTGGAAGAAGCAGCCTCTTCTGAAGTATAAATGACATCGGAAGAACTTACTCTTCCGAAGCCATTTAACCTTCGGAAGACACTGCTATGGCCAGTAGACACAAGTATGGTCCCTGACACTCCGCTGCAGACTTCTGATACAGCATGGCTTCTTCCTAAAGAACTATGTTGTTGACCATACATTCCACTGTTTACCTTTTCATGATAGTACCGTTACCATCTTTAGTTAGTGACAAAAGGTAAGTCAGGGACATGTCCTGACTACCTAATCTCAGATAAGACTTTATCCGAGATACCTTAATCTTTAGTCTTGTAGTATAGACTTTAGGTATAGGATCCCAGCTGGTAGCAAAGTATATCCTGCTGTAGATAGTATTATATATAGGTTCTCCTTGTAATTCATAAAGGGTAGAGAAATCTGCTTGTAAGAATCATTTTGTATTGTGAGTTGAGAATCAATATATAAAAGTATCTTGAAATAATCTTTCCGTGTTCTTAGTTACTTTTCATATTGTGATAAACTCTTCTTGATTCTTACCCGAGTGCGATTCTAGGTGAGTTTGAGAGAAAACATTTGTGTTTAAGTGACAAACACCGATCCTGCAATTGGTATAAGAGCTTCTCAGGCTCTTGATTGCGTGATCTAACCATCCAAATCACCTGTTTTCACTCCTCCCTACCACTCACTTCATCATATGGCCCTCAACAAATCTAAAGTAGAAATGGGGACGATGACCAAAGCGCCAATCATCACCCCTGAAAACTTCAGGTCTTGGAGTAGAAGAATGAAAGGCTTCATCAAATACCAAGACAGCAAGATGTGGAACTCGATTGTCAATGGACCGTACAAACCAAAGGTGGCTTCACCTGGTGGAAACGGTGCCATGATAGAAAAGGCTGTCGAGGACTATTCTAATGAAGACAGAAAGAAGATGGACATTGACAGCAATGCTATGACTATTCTCATGACTACAATACCGAACTCTATTATGGTGGGGTTTGAGCATTGCAAGACTGCCAAAGAATTGTTTGATACACTTGCTTAGATGTATTCTTGCTCCAACGACTCAAAGAAGGACTCACTGAAGCAGCAGTTTGAGAACTTCACTCATATTGCTGGAGAGACACTCAGCCAGCAGTACTTCAGGTACATGGATCTTATCTCTTCCCTTCAGTTTGTAAAGATCACTCCTGAACTTAGAGATCTCACAAAAAAGTTCATGAGTGCTCTTCCAAATGAGTGGACATTCTACTGTGTCTCTATCAAGAGAACAGAAAACTTGAACACTCTTTCCATGACTGAGCTCTATGGCATCCTTGACGGATACCGTCTAGAGATGGAGAGTAAGAAAGGCCATCAAACAAGCAGATCCATGAGTCTTCCCGCTAGCAACGCTTTAATGGTTGCTGAAGGCTCATTAAACCCTCAACCTCAGCACTTCCTAACTTATCAGCAGCCATCCTGCTCATCTGGTCCCTACATCACTTTCCTGACTCCAAGGTCTCAACAGGCTCAACACAACTCCTTCCAGGAAAGTTGTGCCTTTGTCTCAGGAGGTGGACACTCAGGAGATTTTCAATACTGCTTTGATGATCTTGAGTGCTTCAGCCCAGATGACGTAGAGTACATGGACATTGTCTAGCAAATGGCTCTTTTAATTATAGAGCAAAGAAGTTCTTTAAGAGAACTAGAAGGCACTTCCCTTAGAACCCAACTACCAGCAAGTTCAGGTTTGACAAAACCAGAGCAAAGTGTTATAATTGTAACCAAAATGAGCTTCATGGTACAGGACGTGACTCCTGCTCAATCTCTTATGGCCAGAACAGATGATGCCCAGGTATAGAACATCTCTGCACTCCAGCCTGTATAGCTAAAGTTAAACTCGATCAGGATTACAATATGGAAATCAATCTGACATTGAGTCTTAAATATTCTAAAATCTGATTTTAAAAGAGCTGAATCTGACTATCAAAAGAAAATTGATGAGTTGGAGAAAACTGTATCTCCTTTAAAACATGAACACACCAACTACAAGACTCATATCAAGGATCTGATATCCAAATTGTCTGAGGCTCAAGCCCAGCTTGTCACTGCTGAGGCTCAGGCCAGGAAGCATGCTATCTCTGAGCAAAACTTCCAAGCTATTCTTGCATCATCCTCCCATTCCAAACTCTGTTATCAGAACAAAGAAGGTTGGGAACCAATGAAATTGCTCCACCATACTCCTATGAGTCTATCAGACAGCCCAGATGTGGTACTGAAGAGCAAGAGGTTCCAACTGCTAACCCTCTCTTTCCAGAGTTAAAAGATGAGGCACCAATAGTGGCCACCCGGGAAGGAACAGGTAGATACACCTATCGCTCCCTGTGATGATCAAATCCTAACCATCAAAGCCAGAAGAAGCAGAGCTAAAGCTGCTAGGAGAACTGCTAAGAAAGTGGCTGAATCCAAACTGAAATTGATCCCAAACAGAGGGTGTCTTTGTTTTAACTGGTTTCAGGTGTGGGTACTTCTGAATTAGGAAAGGAATGTAATACCAACATTCCTGTCCAACCAAAGGATTAGAAGTTGAAGGGAAAGGTTGCTGACGAAAAAAAAGAAAACCAAGAAACAGCAGCCCTCACTTCCCAAAAAAGACTAACATTGCATGCATCATGTGGCCTGCAAAATCATATGGCAAAAGATTGTTACTACAATCCTGCAAGCACACATTATGCAAATAATGTTAGGAAAGAAGGAGTCAGGGAAGGTTTCACATTTGGACCTTTCCATACAGTTCAAGAGTTAAAGAAGGGAAAGCTAGTTTCCAAAGCCAAGTTACTTTCGAAAGAAACTCTTTCTTCCGAAGGGAAAATGGCTTCGGAAGCAAAAGCTACTAAGGTTCGGAAGAACAAGAAAGCTCTCTTGAAACCATCCCAGAAGAAGACTGCTTCAGAAGAGACGGTGGTAAGGACTTCTTCCGAAAAGAAAGAAGCTTCGGAAGAAGACCATGCTGCAAAAGCTTCTACAAGCTCATCCTCCAAGATCAGCCAAAGGGTGGACTGGAAGATCAAGGAAGATGCTGCAGCCCAAACCTCTTCCTCAAAGATCTCTGTTGAACCCCCATGCATATCATTTGGTTCACTTATGTCATTATCTTTGGAAGAACCCAAGACAAATAAAGCTTGGGTTTCCAAACAGAACTGAATTCTCATCTTATGTGCAGGAACATCCATTTGACAAGAACAACAATGTATGGATTGTAGATAGTGGATACTCCAGGCACATGACAGGGAACAACCATCTCCTTCAACAATTTCAACATTATGATGGAGGTCCTGTCCAGTTTGAGGTGAGGCGGAGGATATATTTGGTAGAGGGAGTATATCCAATGGTATGTTAACCGTTGACAAAGTTAACTTTGTCAAACAGCTTGAACACAATCTGTTAAGTGTTTCTCAATTCTGTGATCAAAAGCACCAAATGCTTTTCACAGAACATGAGTGCATTATCCTTAAACCAGGGATGACAATTTCTCCGGAATTGGTGCTTCTTAGATCTCCCAGGAAAGGGGATATGTACAAGCTTGATATGAACAATGCTTCCCCAATAGGTGAAGTATCATGCTTTCTTTCCAAAGCTGATAGTAATGAGTCAACACTGTGGCATAAACGTATGTGTCATGTAAATTTTAAGACAATGAATAAATTGGCTAAAAATAACTTGGTACATGGTTTGCCTAAAAAGGAGTTTTTCTTCAAAGACAACTGTGTTGCATGCCTGAAAGGGAAACAACACAGGACATCTCATAAATCCAAATGTGTTAACTCTATCACTACTCCATTGCACTTATTGCATATGGATCTTTTTGGTCCCACAAGTATAATGAGCATTGGAAGGAAATCATACTGCCTTGTGATAGTTGATGATTTTACAAGATTCACATGGGTATTCTTTTAAGAACTAAAGATGAAACTGCTGAAACGTTAAAATCTTTTATTCTAAAATAGAAAATCAAATTGATCACAAGGTTAAAATAATTAGATGTGATCAAGGGACTGAGTTTAAGAACTTGTTTTGACTCATTCTGTAACTCAAAAGGGATTGCCAGACAATATAGTGCTCCAAGAACTCCTCAACAAATGGTGTTGCTGAGAGGAGGAATAGGACACTTATTGAGGCTGCTCGAACTATGTTGCTGATTCAAAGCTACCTCTAACATTCTGGGCAGAGGCAGTAAGCACTGCATGCTATGTGCAGAACAAAGTTCTTGTAGTTAAGCCCCATGGAAAAACCCCTTATGAGCTATGGAACAAGAGGCCACCGTTCATTGGCTTTCTAAGGTCCTTTGGCAGCAGATGTACCATACTTAACACAAAGGACAATTTAGCAAAATTTGTTGAAAAGTCGGATGATGCTATCTTTGTTGGATACTCTTCTAGTTCCAAAGCTTACAGAGTATACAACATTAAGAATCAAAAATTTGAGGAGTCATCCAATATAGTTGTTAATGAGCACACTCCTTGTGTTAGGGGAATGGACCTGATCACATCTTTGATTTAGAATTGTTTCCAAACTATTCTAAACCTTCTTGTGAGAATGTTTCAGATGGAATAGGCGCTCAAACTGATACTGATGCTGCTGCTAATGTTCAACTGTTCGAGCTTCCCAGGCCTAGACCAAATTCTCCAAGTGCTGAAATACATCAGACTTCCACTATTCACTGATCCTACAATTTAGCTATATCAAGGAATAATGAAGTCTCAACAAGTGAGTCACCTACTGAGCCTCAAAGCTCATCCGGTGATCCACTACAACACCAGGCAGAAGGAGGTAGTATTTTGAAGGAAAAGGCAACTATAATCCTGCCTCACAGCCAACCATCGATGATGTTTCTCATTCATTCAATCAGTCCTCATTGAATGACTTTGAAACAACAGCTGGACAGAGTGTTCTAGTTCCTAAACAGAATATGTCCAACCTGGATCTATCTATGCAACTGGAAGTGATTCCTCGGCTTCGGATTCACAACACTCAGCAACTGAGAACATCATAGGGAATGTCTCTGAGGGTGTGAGAACAAGAGGACAGACTCATCAAGGGAATGTCTGCTAGTACTCATGCTTTCTATCTCAGATGGAACCCAAGAAAGTAGAAGATGCCTTAAAAGATAGTAGCTGGATAGAATCGATGCAAGAGGAGCTGCTTCAATTCAAGAGAGAAGGTATGGAACCTATGTCGTTACCATCTGGTCAAGTACCCATAGGCACAATGGGTTTTTCGAAACAAGAGAGATGATAGAGGCTTGATCATCAAGAATAAGGCAAGACTTGTGGTTCAAGGATACACTCAAGAGGAAGGAATCGATTATACTGATGTCTTTGCACTAGTTTCAAGACTTAAGGCAGTTAGGATCTTCCTTGCTTATGCTGCATCCAAGGTCACAGTATACCAACTTATGTTAAGTATGATTTCTATACGGGGATATAGATAGGAGTGTATAGCCAACCCCAGGAAGGTTATGCCAAAGGAAGATCCACAGCATCCCAACTATGTGTGCAAATTGGATAAAGCTCTATATGGGTTGCACCAAGCACCCAGGCTGTGGTATGACTGTGTCTCAGTTTCTTCTGAAGAATGGCTATACTAGAGGTACCATTGACAAGACTCTCTTCATTAGAAAGTCTGGAAAAGACATTTTGCTTGTACAAGTCTATGTTGATGGCATCATATTTGGTTCCTCAAATGACCAAATGTGCAAAGACTTTGAAAGCATTATGAAGAAGAAGTTGGAGATGAGCTCCATGGGAAAAATGGACTTTTTCCTTGGAATTCAGGTAAAGCAACTGAAGGAAGGGTTCTTCATTAATCAATCTAAATATGTCTCTGATATCTTAGATTTGAGATGAAGGATTGCAAGTCTGCCAAGACACCCATACCCAGAAACTATAATCTTTGTCCTGATCTTGAGGGGAGGATACTGGTCAACATCAGTATAGGGCAATTATTGGTTCTCTGATGTATCTTAAGCAAGTAGATCTAATATCATGTTTGCTACTTGCATTTGTGCAAGATATCAGGCTGCTCCTAAGGTGTCTCATTTAGCTGCTGTTAAGAGAATCCTCAGATACCTCAAAGGAGCACCTAAACTAGGTCTCTGGTATCCCAGAAACAGGATTTCAATCTTTATGGATACTCTGACAGTGACTACGGCGGTGCAATATTGACAAGAAATCAACATGAGGAGGATGTCAATTTCTTGGTGGAAGGATCATCTCATGGCAATGCAAAACAATCCTGTGTCTCTACATCAACTGCTGAGGCTGAATACATTGCTACTGCTAGCTGCTATGCTCAACTGCTATGGATTCAAAATCAGATGTTAGACTATGGATTCAACTTTATGAGTACTCCTATCCATATTGACAACAACAGTGCTATCTCCATTACTGAAAATCCAGTGAAGCACTCCAAGACTAAGCATTTGACATCAGGTATCATTTCATTAGAGATATTCATGATAAAAATCTAATCAGTTAATCAAAGTTAATTCAAATGAACAGTATGCTGATTTGTTTACCAAAGCTTTTGATGAACAAAGATTTAAGTATCTTATTCAGCTATTGGGATGATAAACATTGATTAACCTGATCTCTTTTGAAAACCTATTTAAATGTAAGTCTTGTGTCAATACAATTTAAGCCCTGTTACAAGAAATTTCTCTCTGAAATTTTCTAAGTGTAAATTCCTTCCGAAGAGAAATTAACCTTCGGAAGACACTCTCATATCTTCCGTAGCATAACTTCTCAAAGGATAACTTTCTTCTCGGAAGAACTTTTGGTCTCGGAAGAAGCGATTGATTGCATATCAGATCTACTTCCGAAACTTAAAAATTCTCCTTTCGGAAGCAACTCTAACCTTCGAAAGCATAAGAATTGGCTTCGGAAGAAAGAATTGCCTTCAGAAGACAAGTTACCTTCGGAAATGTTTTACACTCGGAAGTGAGATCTTACTGTGTAACGTAAATTTCTTGGGCCCCACACTGTAAAAAGCAAATATTTTGTTAATGATGTCGGATTATTTAACTGATTCTTAACCTTACCGCCACTATCATTTCATCCACTAAACCATCACATCACCTTATCCTAACCCCCATTACCGTCTCTCCATATTCTTTTAAATATTCTCGACTATTCACTTTCACTTTCTTACTTGCAAACTTTACAGCCCTAGAAATTTCTTCTTCTCATCTTTACCCAGCTCAAAACATTCCAATTCACCTTTCCAAGTGGCCTTCAACCCACAGCACAATCAAGTCGCACTTCTTGATTCATCAAGAGATGCTGACTTCTCAGATATCATCTCCTTCCTAACCCAATCTTCATACTACACCGCTCTAACTATTAACCCCACAATTTACACAAACCACATGTCTGAATTTTGGGCAACGGTCAGATTGACACCCTAAACGGGGTTCGTGTCATTCGCTTGAGTATTTGTGGCCAGGAGTTGGTCATTACTGAACAGCTCATCAGGGACCATTTAGATCTTCATGATGATGGCGCTCCAATGGAATTTCCCAAAGCAGACTTGGATCATTCTTATCTTCAAATGGGATATGGAGGAGATGTTAGCAGGTCAACTGTCTACAAATTTAACTTCTCATACAAATGGAAGTTCCTGCTACAACGTGATCCTTCACTGCTTGTCGAATAAATCCGACGGATGGGATCAAATTCCATTTGAACTTGGGTGCCTTGTTCATGGGTTGGTCAAAGGCCTCCGCTTCAACTATTCAAGATTTGTGCTGACTAACCTCATGGGAAATCTTCAGAAAGACACCTTCTTCATGTATCCCAGGTTTCTCCAGCATATAATCAACTGTGAGCTAGACCAGAGCACGCTTGTTTGTGCAGCTGCTCTGACTGCTCCCCAGATGAGGCCAACTATCTTCAAAACTTTGAAGAGAGTGTCCACCAACTTCACAGGAAGAGATACTGCACTTCTTCCAGGTATGACTGAGCCAATGCTCCTGGTGACATCCCTGTAAATCCTACAGGTGATGAACCCACACCAGCAACTACCTCCACTATGCCAACACTACCCATCACCATCACTTATCAGAGACGTCCCAAACGAAACCTTGTTCAATCTACTCTGATTGAACAAGCTCCTCCTGTTCTATCCAAAAAGGCTAGAGTGGAACAAAGGCTCCCACTCAGCCTGAGGTCCAACCATCCTTCATAATTGACCTTAATTTGGGTCCTAAGTCTCCTCAGTCTCAGACCTATGAGCCACAACCCAAGCTGAAAGCCCTCAGGGTGAGTCTCTATACTCCCCTGAGCAGCCAACAAGGGACAGCCCCACCAGAGGCTCAATGCATGTAGACATTGACCAAAGTCCCAGGTCAGTACGTTTAACCATCCTATCCTTCACTTACCTTTTATTCAAAACTGATGAAGAGATAACATCTCTCCATGGCAATGAAGTTGATCTACAACACCCTCTCCAAGATCACAGAGGCCGGAGAAATCTCTTATCTCTAGCCCCCATCAGCAACCAACTGAGGTGAGTCCCACTGATGTGGAGGGGACTCATGTAGATTCAGCTGCCACTACAGAAGGCGCCTCAATGGACCTTATGGACAGTGGTAACATTTCTCAACTGAATCTACGGCAACCGAGCCCTTTGATGACTCTGAAAGAGACATCGTTGAGCATGGGAAACAAGGGTACCAGAAACCACATCTGGTGGTAGGGATGAACATACTAGGTATGTTACCTCATCTCCCCGTGATTCTTCGAAAGAAGATGAAGGAAGCATGCAACTCCTCATTAAAGATCTTCTTTCTAAAGTCTCAAATCTGGAATCTCAGGTTAGCACTTTAGAGGCAAGATCTGCCACTCCGCAACTTGAGATTGACAATCTAAGGCTCAACTAGCTGAGAAACAGACAGAGAGGTCTGTTAGGCACGTACCTGTTTAGGTCTCCCTCACTTCCTCCTCCAGCTCATCTAGCTCTCAAGATGATGCTACCAAAAAGGGAGAATGTTCAAAGACAAACACACAAGGAACCACAGAGCCGACCTTCCACTTCAATATCTTCCTCTCCCATCATTTCTGCGCCTGAAACACCTCAGGTCACTCTTTAGATTGATTCATGGATGCTTAATAATCTTACAGACTCTTCACCAAGTTCTGTTAAGATCTTCCTTTGAGCAGCAAAGTCCTGACGTTGCAATGATCTACTTTGGAGCAGAAGAACTTCAAAGGCTGACTGCACCTTCTACCACTGTGGAAGAAGTTGGTCAACCTAAGGTTTCATGGAACCTGAGATTCAATTCGAAGGGGAAATGGGAACTGATGGCCCAACAACTGAAACAGTTGGGACAGAATCTGCATCTCCTCTAACTTCCGAAGCTGAAGTTAAAGTCTCGCAAAAACAAGCTGAATCTTCCGAAGCTGAAATAGAAGCTGCGGAAGGACTGTTTAAATGTCCGAGGAACTGATCATCACAGATGCTATCCTGGAAATGGCATCTGAAATGAGCAGCAAGGACTTTCCGATTATACCTCCATCAAGACTCCATTTCTGCCTCTCTCACAATTAGAAACTTCTCTCCAAGAACCACCACAGTCAGGATCTTCAAAGGATAAAGGTAAAAGGAAGATGACTGCGAAAGAGATTCAGGAAGAAGAGAAGATTGAAAAACTTAAGAAGAAAGGAAGACTTCAGACTGAGAAGTTGCTAGCTACTAGCACAAAAGCAGCTGCTTCCAATCAGGAGGTTGTCATCAACAAAAGAAGAGAGCAGATCATTGACCAGCTCATTGAAATGGGAGCTGCCAATGAAGAAACACTCCTGCTACCATTAGAGGAGTTGGTGGATCTGGAGAAGGCAACCAGGCTGAAGTTTGAAGAAGAAGCCAGGTTGGCCTTAGAGGAAAAGGAAAAGAAACAGAAGGATGATGAATTGCAGCTGAGGAGATACATGATAAACTTCCTACTCTCCAGAGGCTTTAATCTTCAAGAACTCTCTCCACGCAACGATGATACAATCCTCTGGCTCTACAACAAAGAGCAGGATCAAATGGAGAAAGAAAGGAAGAAGGCTGCAAAAGAAAAGGCCAGAGAGAAGAAGAAGAAAGAAGAAGAGGCTAGGGTCACTGCCTCCAAGAAGCTTACTGAGAAAGCCTGAATGAAGGACTATCTCCGGGCTCATGGGTTCTCCGGTAGGCAGGTGGGTCCTATGTCGAATAGGACAATCCAACGGATTGTCAGTGAAATTAAGGCTGACATTCGATTGGGGAAAAGGAAAGAGATGTACAGAAGGGTAAAAGGGATGACGTTCACTGCTTCTACCCCACCACAACTTGAACCCTCATCCTCACCCATCACTATTAAACTTGAACCCTTCACCCCTGAACCTACATCACTACCCTCCTCTTCTCCCTCACATCAACCTCCTAAACTTCCTATCATCCAACCCAAAACACTAGCCAGAACCTTTGAACCTAAACCTACCCAGTCACCATCCAAACCATCCCTTCAGCCTTCTCAACATCTCTCACTTGAGGAGTTTAAGGCAGTCAAGATGAAGGTCACTAACTGCACCACTTTGAGTGAAGTTTCCTGTGTAGAAGAGTCTGTCAACATTACCTATGTAGACAGATCTTCAAGTTCCCTCACAAGAAATAGATTCCTTGATTTTCCTAGAGGAACTTTGGACCAGGCTGCAAGACTTTTGGGCCTCAATTCAGACTCTTTAAATGAGGAAGAAAAGAAGCTCAGAAGAAACTGGTGACTCTGCTGGATACAAGAAGAGGACAAGATCCTAGTCAGCCTCTTGTGCCTAGAAGGAAGATAATCCAGTGGAGGTTCGATGAACCTTCTCACAACTTTGTTATGGAAAGAGAGAATGATGAAGTCAACAGACTCAATGCTACCTCTGTTACACTCTAGCAGATTTGACATTGCTGAGTTAGCAGAGAAACCATTCTCCAACCCCTCCAACTCTGAAACTGTTGCACTCGTCAGAAATCATCTCAGCAATCTTCATTTCGCTGAGCTAACTACAAAAGAAAAGATTGAAGAAGAGTTGAAGTTGAAAAGACAGGAAGACAAGGAAAGATCTACTACCAAAGGTCCTGTCTTTCTATAGATGGTGGAAGGTCCTGAATTGGAACCTATAGTTTGATGGGAATATGATTATAGCTCCCATCAACTAACTCTTTTTAGAGGCAACAACAAGGGTACATGTTATCCAAGGTGACAGACTGGATCTTCTGTCTACCAAGGATATGTACAAACTTCTCAGCACCACATCAGGGAAGAACAAGGAGACAGACAAATATTTGCTCTCCTTGGTGTTGAAAGTTTTGAGAAGTCGAGGTAAGTGAAGTTTTTGTAGCATCAGCCTAGGGGGAGTTTGTTGGATCAAGAAGAAGGCTAATGCAACCAAAACTACATCACTTAAGTTATTTTGATGCTGCATGCAAAAGGCTTCCAAAGCTCTTCATGGAACTTCCGAAGGTTGTAGAGTTCTTCCGAAGACAAAGGAAAAGTCCAGCTTCCGAAGACAGAACTCTACTTCCGAAGACAAATGCATACTTCTGAAGTTCAAGATTTAGAAGAATAAGTGAAGACCACTTCTGAAGTATGATGAAGAAGTCTCCCAGTCTTGGAAGAAGCAACCTCTTCCGAAGTATAAATGACTTCGGAAGAACTTACATTTCCGACGCCATTTAACCTTCGGAAGACACTGCTATGGCCAGTAGACACAAGTATGGTCTCTGACACTCCGCTGCAGACTTCTGATACAGCATGGCTTCTTCCTAAAGAACCATGTTGTTGACCATACTTTATTCCACTGTTTACCTTTTCATGATAGTACCGTTACCATCTTTAGTTGGTGACAAAAGGTAAGTCAGGGACATGTCCTGACTACCTAATCTCAGATAAGACTTTATCCGAGATACCTTAATCTTTAGTCTTGTAGTATAGACTTTAGGTATAGGATCCCAGCTGGTATCAAGTATATCCTGCTGTAGATAGTATATATATAAGTTCTCCTTTTAATTCATAAAGAGTAGAGAAATCTGCTTGTAAGAATCATTTTGTATTGTGAGTTGAGAATCAATATATAAAAGTATCTTGAAATTATCTTTTGTGTTCTTAGTTACTTTTCATATTGTGATCAACTCTTCTTGATTCTTACCGAGTGCGATTCTAGGTGAGTTTAAGAGAAAACATTTGTGTTTAAGTGACAAACACCGATCCTGCAAAATGTATGGAGGTTCACATCCAATGAAGGGTGTTAGCTCAACTGTGTGCGGGTTAGCTACCCCAGAAGGATGCACACTGGGGTCTAATCTTTGTGATTGACCATACGTATGGGATCCTTGTCGCTTGCCCTAGGTACTGGAGCCAGCTCTGTGCATAATGTTCGAGGTCTATGAAGACCTCAGGCCTAGTTACCCGCTTTGTGCTTAATGTTCGAGGTATAGCATATGGCATTGATCCAAAATGAAAGAGAAAAGATAGATGTGAATGTACTTACCCTAGTTATTGGAGACAGCTTCGCGTATAATGATCGAGGTCTATGAAAGACCTCATGCCCAGTTTACCGCTTCGTGCATAATGTTCGGGGTAATGTACATTTCACTAGAAGTAATGATGAATGAATAAAAGTATGAACGAAAGAATGATGAAGATAATAATGATATTATCTGTATGTACGTACAATGTATGATCACGAATGAATGAAAGTATAATATGTTTTATGAGAAAGATGGTTTTATGAAAGAAAAGTAAGTTTTATTATAACTAGAACTCATCAGCACCTGACTTTTATGCATTTCCCAGTTGGCAGGTGAGCATTACTAAGGATGGCATGAGGCGGCTGCTCAGCTCTTTTGGATGGCATCCATTTATTTAGGCTTTTATGATGTAATACAACAATGTTATTTTGTAACCGACAAACGATGCATTATTTTGCAAAAGTTTTTATGATGAAATGAAAGGCCATTTTTGAATGTTTCCACTGCGAATGTTTATTTAAAACACTGTAAATGTATGTTTTATGTGCAATGGTTGACCAGCTGTAAGCATCCCGGAAACGGGGCCTTACACCTGCTAAATCCACCACCGACCTAAACGTGTTAGGTTGGGCGGCGATCATGTGCATACGGATATTTGCCGGCAAGCCCTACATGTACCTCTTGAACTTTCATGACAGAGGTGTCACCTGATCCGGCACCAGCCATGCCATCTCATTGAACTTCTTAGTGTATTGCTGATGTGTCATTGTTCCCGCCTCTAGCTGCAGGAACTCCCTTTCCACCTTATCCATCTCCCGGTAAGGACAGAATTCCTCAATCACCAGTCTTTTCAACTCCGCCCATTTCATCTTTCCATTCGCCCGACTACCCTCGGCTTGGACGATATTGTCCCACCAGCACAAAGCCGAGTCCACAAATGAGTGGGCAGCAAACTTCACTTTCTGGTCCTCTCGGCACTCGCTGATATTTAGAACAACTTCCATCTCTCTCACCCACCGGTAAGCAACAACAGTAGTGCCATTACCATCGAATGTTGGGGACTTGCATCTTTGAAATGCCCCATAGTTGTAGCCTCGGGCCGCCTCCTGCACAGGCTCTTCTTCCTACTCTTGTTCCTCGTCATCCGAGAAAGCCATCTTGTTCCCGGGCCGTCTCCCTTCTCCCATAGGCCTACTCCTTTCCTCCCCCTCTTGTACAGCCTTTATCACGTCAGTCACCACAGACGGTAGAATCGTTTGCATGACCTGATGCACCTCCTTAACTACAGCCTCCATCACCAAGGCTCTGAAGTTTGCACTCTCATCTCCGCCCTCTGGGTGAGTGGTCTCGGGTTCTTCATGAACCACCATTTCAACTCTAGGCCTTCCTCTTTTAGGCGGCGGTTCCGCACCATGCACACCAGGACCTCCACCCCTTGAAGCTTTCGATGATCTACCACCAGCCATCCTCTAACACACACTATAAGATTCAAACACCAACACGGTCATTCAAGGTAATAGCTCAGTTTATGTCATGTATAGTAAGTCTCTAATTATAATGGCCAAATGTGATTAGCCACTTACTTTACTCTTCATACCCCAAACATTATCTATCCTGATTACATCAGTATCTAAATCTACAAGCAGCACACAAACCACATAACACGCGCAGGTAATACCGGTTAATGTTAAGAAAAAAATGATGGCACGCAACTACTCGAGCTGGCATCCCTTCCCTTTCCATCCCATTTTCAGTTTAAGTTTAGGTTTATTTTGAAAATTTAAGCATTTCATTTAAACTTTGGCGCTGATACGAACTTGTAAGACCCTGTTCCTAGACGCTCGCAGCTGGTCAATCATTACACATAAAACGTATATTTATTTAACTTAATTATATACTGCAGTGGAAACATTCAAAATGACATTTCATGTCATTAACATTCACATAAAGCCACGGGAATAATCATACATAATAGGAACATAAACATACAACATCGCCGTACAAGGCACTATCATACATGCATAACATACATCACACATAATATCATGCATAACATCATACATAACATCATCATCATCATGCATCATCACATCATCTTTGACCTGAAAAGTCAACTTACATAGCCCCCGAGGACATCCCAAGTCAAATCCTACTTTACATTTTCCCCCAAAAAGTTAGATGATACTCTAAGTCCTTAGGCGCATGAGCACTATGTAGGCGCATGACCTTTCAGCTGCATGAGGAACACTTAGGCGCATGTGGAAACTTTCAGGCGCATCAGCACTATTGGACACATGAGCTACACTTAGTCTATTAGGGAATTCTAGGCGCATGAGCACTATGCATGCGCATGAGTGCTTAGGCACATGACCTATTTTGGGCGCATGAACACTTAGTCAAAATTTGCCTATTTTTAGGCGCATGACTACTATATGGGCACATGAGGTCTCAGGTTCATGGGAACACTTAGGCAGTTTTCCATTCTAGGCGCATGAACCCTATTTGGGCACATGACCAGCCTATTTCACACTTAAACATCAGAATTCAATCCCTAATCATTCTCAATCTTATTCTAAGCTTAAAACATGCAATCTAAGCCTTAGAAACATATACATAATCATCATACATAAACATAGCCCAAAATCAAACCCCACCCGCAACACACACATACATACATACGGTTTAAATACCCACTTTTATACTAATGTTCATACATGCATTTCCAACCCTAAAGCATTTGAAAACATGTAAAAAGGGGGTTCTAGAACTCACCTTAGCAGCCTCTTTGGGTAAGACTTCCTTCAAACTTGTTTGCTACAATTTCACACCTAGAAACCCACTAAAAACACATACCTGAACACACATAAGCATACACCCGAGGATATAACCGCTTAAAAACACTTAAAAACAATGAATTCTTATCTTGAATTCACAGTTATGCACTTCTTCTTCTTCAAAAACCCAAAAGCTTTCTCTCTCTAAATCCGATCTTCAAATGTGAAAAGTAGCATGGCATGGGCGGCCATGCTACTTTTGTACAAAAATAAATAAATTTTATACCTTTTTACACTTTTAGTCCCTCTACTAGGGCTTTATTTATTCTCTTTCTTTTTCTTCTTTCTTTGGGTTAAATAACCGGGCGTTACAACTGGTGTATCAGGGTATAATTGGAATGTAAAATACTGAACACCCCTAATTTATCTCTCTCACGATCGTGTGTTAGTTATCTAAATCCCAAATCTTTTGGTTGATTTCACAACAATACTTCAAATTCATCTTCAAATCTTCATCTTTTGATTGTTTCGAACTCAACCATCCCTGTATGTATCTATAAAAGCTCCCCGATCAGCCACATTGGAGATGAAGATTGAAGCCCTGATTTTGTGTTTTCGAGTTTGGTTTGGTTCATAAACCCTCCAATCTAACAGGTATGTCGATTTTTATAGGCTAAATATGTGTTTATAAGATGCTGATATCAAAGTATAGACCTCAATATCAATTTGGTCGCTTTAATTTGTGCATTATTATGTCCATTCAATTATGGATGAGTAAGCCCAAATTAATTTAATTCCACTCCTGAAAATATGCTGCTTGTTTTCAGAAAAAGTTTCAATCTTTGATGATGATGTTAAATCTTCCCACTTGGTTAATAGATTGTTTAATATAAAGCAGTATGTGTTGGGTAATGTCATTGGGTTTTTTCTTAGAATGGTACAAATCCTTTTAAATGATGGGTAAATGCATAGTGTATGCTTAATTACCTTAGATAATTCAACTAATTTCTCTGTTTATTTTCTCGATATTCCTATTTTTACCCACTTTATAACTGAAATAACCTCGATGTGTCTATTGAATGTCAAACCATGAGCATCTTGATTGTTTGCAAAGAGCGTGCTGTTTTTTTAATAAATTATGTATGTATGGGGCATGATCAAAGTTTTATGCCATTGTTGATGTCATGTATATTAGTTGTTGAGCTAATATTGCCATTTATTGATAGGTTTTATGCTAATCATAATCCTATGTATATAGTTTGTTTGTTGGCTTCTTTTGTTCAATTGCCTTTGTATGTTATAATATAGTTCAAAACAAGTTTGTATTTTGCTTTATTATCATTCTCATACATTCTTATGAAATTAGTTTTCTTTTTTAACGTGCGATTTGATTCATCCCAACTGTATTCAACTCCTTTAATGCCCTTTATGTGTATTCTAAACAAGATTATATCTTTTCAATGTTTCATCATCTCAACGTATCAAAACATCTCCAAAGTTTTTCTTTTTCTATCAATGAGCACTGGTACAATTTCAATGTTCTATTTTAATATTTGTATGACATTTGATTTCCTATATATATTTTTATGTTTTGTGGTTGCTTTCTGAAGATCGCAAAAGTCTGAGGCTAGCCCGCAAGCCTCCCTCTCTAAGTACCTCATTGAGTGGTGCACCGACCAAACCCATTAATATTTTTGATTATTCTTATCAGCGTCATGGTTTGGTTAATGAAGTGGGTCATTCTACACTTTATAAGCAAGGTAATCATTCAAGTAATCTAAGTATGTTAGTTAATGTTGTTATAATATGCATTCCATTTTGATGCGATTGAATATGTTTATCATTAATGGTGTATTTTCTAACATTATTTCACTACTATCAGGTGAAGGAAACAAATCTAATCCTATTGTATGTACAATTTCAAATCAGCCTAGGCAATACACAAAGAAAATGATTGATAAGTATGCTTCTCCTTACTATTTCATTCCTAAAAAATCATGAGAATGTAGAATGATTTGTGCTTGATGTATTATTGCAATCACAGCCAAAGAGGTCTTGGGGGAAAGTAAAGTGGACTTACAACAACCTAACAAGGTTGTTCCCATAAGTACTTCAAGTAGGATGAAGTCGAAAGTATTACCCAATACAAGTCTAGAAACAACAGCTCCCACAAGTTACTTTTTATGAATAGGTGTTTTGAATCTCTATATCGGCATATAGTATCTATCTTGGATTGATATGTTGTTCGTATATTGGTGTCACTATTTTTCTTTCTATATTGTTTTTATCACAATGGATAATGTTTCATAACACCATTAGTTTTTAAGAACATTACATATGGCCACACCTTTAAAAGAAACACCTCTATTCCCAGAACATCCAACCGTCACTTGTAAGGCCCCATTCCCTGGACACTCACAGCTTGTCAATCATCGCACATAAAATATATAAATTCATTAAGTTTACTAAAATCATGCTGCGGAAACACTTGAAACAAACATTTCATTTCCTTTAAATAAACACTTTTGTAAAATAATACATCGTCCATTACAAAATAAGTTCGTTCATTACAATGCAAAACGTTATACAAAAGAATGTCATCCAAAAATACCAAGTAGCTGCCCCGCGCCATCCTCAGCAATGCTCACCTGCCAACTGGAAATTGTATAAAAAGTTAGCGTTGCTGAGTGAGTTGTAGTTTTATAAAAACATTACATTACCTTCCATTCGTTAAAATATTTTCATTACTATAGGACATGATCACACATCGTACATATATCAAGGTAATCATTATATATTCATCATCGTTCGTTTCGTACATGTCGCATGTTGTACTTATCACACTTTTCGTATATTATTATCTTTCACTTTTATCTAGGTCCTGTCATGTGCTTAAACCCCCTCTAGACCACCAAGCAATTTATCTAGGGTTAAGCGACAAGGACCCCATATCGCATGTATGGAGTGGTCACTAGGACAGACTCCCCCTGTCTGTGTGAACTCTTATGGGTTAGCGAAGATCGCACGCTGTATAACACACAATAAATAGGAAATCGCATGTATTGGAGCAGTCACCAAGACTGAACTCCTAGTGTGTGTATGAACCCTTATGAGTTAGCCAAAATCGCACGTTGTAGACACACACAGTTGAGCTAACAACTCTCAATGAGTTGTGAACCTCCTTTCATTTGCTTGCAAGGCTTTTTATTTGTTCCTTCATTATGTTCCACTTTCAATATCCTAAATCTTTCACTTCCTTTAGATAATACTTTACGTTCATTAACAATATCACACCATGTAAAGTCACGTCATCATATGTAATAAGGAACATAAGAAAACATATCATACATAACATACATAACATACACAACCAACATACATCAACATCGTCATACATTGCATCAATCATACATCATCTTAAACACCATGCATCGCACATTCACACATAAACATATGCATATCAAGCATAAATCATCATAATACATAACTGACCCAGCGAGGGACAGCCGGGGTTCGGGGGTGGCAGCCCCCGACAGCGGGGTCCTAGGGGTAGCAGCCCCTAGTGGGGTCCAAGGGGCAACGCCCCCGGTTGGGGCCGGGCTGCCAGGTCAGCGTGGAAAATTTTTATTTGAACACTTTTTTACATAGGACATTTCCTTATCGAAAAATCGATCTTCTTGTTAAAACCTTTAAAATCTTGGTCATTTAAATCGTATATTTAGTATGCATTTCCAGCCCCAAACTAGTTCTAAACCTTAAAATAGGGGATCTAGAACTCACCTGGACTCGATGAGTAGCTTCTCAATCAAGCTTACAAAGCAAGGGTTGCACTTCACAGCCTGCAGATCAGTTAACACTCGAAGGAGTTAATTTCCGCCTAATTTTGCTGCTAATTTCGCTGAAGATCAGCAGTTTCGTTGCTAGTTTCGCCAGCAGCTTCGCTGCTAGTTTCGCTAGCATCTTCGTTGACAGTTTCGCTGTCATCATTGCTGCCACTTTCGCCCAACTTTCGTTGGATAACCATGTTTGCGAAACTACCTGCGAAACTATAGTTTCGCTGGAAGATCCACAGTTTCGCTGGAAGATCCACATTTTTGCTGGACGAATACATAATTTCACTGGATGAATACCCAGTTTCGCAGAATAGACTGAAAATTACAAACCACCCCATTTTAGACTGAATACTTCAATCTTTTACACCCAAAACCTTGGTTTATCACCCAATAAGCTTTATTTCTTACATGTTTTCTTGAACAAGAACGTGAGTTTTGGGTGAATCTTTGCCATTTTTAAAAACCCAAACCCTAGAATCCGGCTTACATCAAAAGCAACAATTTAATGATGTTTCTTACCTGGATTCTTGGCATTTTCTTGTTGTTTGGATGCCTACGAACACCGATCTTCAATCCCGAGATCAACCGAGCCTTGAAATCTTCAATTCTCTTTACTTTCCCTCTCTAATCTCTCTTTCTAGAACTAGAGTGTTGAGTTGCAAATGAGAGCTGCTCAAGCTGATCCGTATATATATACTGGGCGTTCCCAAGACCTTAAACTCTCCAAACACATAACCTGCGAAGTCTACTCGGTCTATAACCCATATCCGTCTTTTTCATTAAATGATCTCGTCTAAGCCCATTATTATTATTTGGCTCGCTTAGACATTATTTAGGGCATTACAGGACTACCCCCTTATTTAGTTTCGTCCTCGAAACCTCCTAGTCGTTGAATAGTTGAGGGTAATACTACCTCATCTCTTCCTCAACTTCCCTAGTGGTCTCTGATCCCTTCCTGTGCTTGCACTGTACACGCACCAAGGGAACCACCTTATTCCTAGCCTCTTATCTTTCCGATCGATGATCGCCACTGGTTGCTCCACATAGTTGACCCTTTCATCAACTTCAATGTCCTCTAGTGACACCACCATATCCTCTCGGCTAAGCACTTTCTTAGTGAGATACATGAAATGTCGGATGAATTCCACTTAACTCACTAGGCAACTCCAACCTATAGGCTACCTCTCCTACTCGAGCAATAATTCAGAAAGGCCCTATGTATCTTGGGCTAAACTTACCCGATTTCCTAAACCGAATGATACCCTTCCAAGGTGAGACCATTAACATAACCCTGTCACCCACCTGGAACTCAATCGGTCTACGTCTCCTGTCGTCATATGACTTCTGTCTATCTTTGGCTGCCTTCATAAGGGCTTTGGTACTTTTAAGCTTCTCAGTCGTAGCGTTGATTACCTCGACGCTCCCTAACTCTTTCTGGCCAATGTCGCCCCAACAAATGGGTGTTCTACATCTCCTACCGTATAACATCTCATAAGGAGGCATGCATATGGTGGCATGGTAGCTATTGTTGTATGAGAACTCAGCTAACGCTAGGTGGTCATCCCAACTTTATCCAAAATCGATGACGCATGCTCGGAGCATATCTTCTAACGTTTGAATCCTCCGTTTGAGGATGATAAGCCATGCAAAATATGTAACCTCGTCCCCATAGCGTCATGGAATTTGTTCCAGAATTTGGATGTAAAACGGGTGTCACGATCAGACACAATGGACACCGATATGCCGTGACGAGTTACAATCTCATTGATGAAAAGATCAGCAAACCTCTTAGAGGAATATGTATCGCGGATCGGTAGAAAGTGAGCACTCTTTGTCAGATGGTCAACAATCACCTATATGGCATCATACCGTTTCAAGGTACGTGGTAACTTCGTGATAAAGTCCATGGTGATATGCTCCCACTTCCACTCGGGTATGTCCAAAGGTTGGATCTTCTTGTACAGCTTCTCATGCTCCGCCTTCACCTGCAAGCAAGTAAGGCACTTACTCACGTACTCCACTACGTCACGCTTCATACCCGGCCACCAATAATCTCTCTTCATATCTTGATACATCTTTGTAGCACTAGGATGAATGGAGTATCTAGTCTTATGAGCTTCATCCATAATCTTCCCACGTAGATCCCCAAAACATGGAATCCACATCCGTCCAAATCGGGTTTTAACACCGAGTGTGTTTTCACCTAACTCCGTGACCAGACCTCTCATTCTTTCAGAGTTAAGATGATCTTCCTTTAGTGCTTCATCTTGATACTCTTTGACCTCTTTCATCACATCAGAGGTCATGACCAACTAGTAAGCCTTCACCCGGATCGGCCCGGGTCTCTCCTTTCGGCTAAGGGCATCTGCCACCACGTTGGCTTTACCCGGATGGTAGTGGATCTCGTAATCATAATCCTTTATGAGCTTTAACCATCTCCTCTGCCTCATGTTCAAACCTTTCTGCTCAAAGAAGTACGTCAGGTTCTTGTGGGTAGTGAATATGGTGCACTTCGTCCCGTATAAATAGTGCCTTCAAATCTTTAGCGCAAAAACCACGGCCGCTAGCTCCAAGTCATGAGTAGGATAATTAACCTCATGAACCTTCACTGTGGGGATGCATAGGCTATAACCTTGCCTCTCTGCATTAACACACATCCCAACCCCGAGTAAGAAGCATCCGAATAAACCACCAAATCCTCGCTTCTATCGGGTAATGACAGAAATGGAGCTTGAGTCAAGGTCACCTTTAACTCCTCGAACGCCTTCTCTTGAGCTTGACCCCATACAAAATTTACATCCTTACGGGTTAACTTAGTCAACGGAGAAGCTATCTTAGAGAAGTCTTGAGTAAATCTTCTCTAATAGCTCGCCAAACCCAAGAAACTATGAATCTCGGATGGCATCTTCGGAGACTTCCTTTGCATCACCGCCTCCACCTTTGCCGGGTCCACCATAATGCCCTCGGGACTCACCACGTGACCCAAGAACTGAACTTCGCGCAACCAGAACGCGGACATGGAGAATTTTGCATATAACTTCTCCCGCCTCAACGTCTCCAACACTTCTCGAATGTGACCGGCATGCCCTTGCTCTTTGAATAAACCATGATATCATCGATAAAAACAATCACTGATTTATCTAACATCGGCCGACACACTCGATTCATTAAATCCATAAAAGCAGCCGGCGCGTTGGTCAAACCAAATGACATAATGAGAAACTCGTATTGACCATAACGTGTGTGAAAAGTTGTTTTAGGAATATCCTGCTCCTTCACCCTGGAGCTGATCAAACAGATCATCAATTCCCGTAAGGGGTACCGATTCTTCACCGTCAGCTTATTCAACTCACGGTAGTTTATACACATCCTCATGCTACCGTCTTTCTTCTTCACAAATAAGACCGGAGCATCCCAAGGAGAGATACTCGGTCTAATGGACCCGTTATCAAGCTACTCTTCAAGTTACTCCATCAGTTCATTCATCTTAGTCAGAGCCAACTGAAACGGTGCCTTAGCAACAGGTTGGGCACCCAGTATCAGATCAATCTGAAACTCGATCTCGCGGTCCGGTGGCACACCTGGTAAATCTTCTGGAAACACATCCGGAAAGTCACACACAACCGGTATATCAGACAGTTGTGGTGCTGGCGCATCCACGTCCTTTACGTAGGCCAAGTAACCACTACATCCATCCCTCATGCACTTTCCCGCCACCGCCATCGAAATCACTTTCAGGATCGTCGTGACTCGATCACCATAAACCGTCACCGTATTCCCTTCGGGTGCTGTCAATCGGATCATCTTCTTGCGACACACAATGTTCGCTTCGTAGTCTGCCAACCAATCCATTCCTAGGACTACATCGAAACCACCTAAGGTCATCATGAATGGTCTAAGAGGAAACTTATGACCTTCTAATTCAACGTCACAGCGTTCTATCATCTTAGAAATCCTGGTAGACTTACCTATGGTAGTTTCTACATCGAAGTGCTCATCAGTACTTCTACTCTTAATGGGCAACTTAGCACAAAAGGTAGCAGAAATGAAACTCCTACTAGCACCAGAATGAAACAACACAGATGCAATAGTTTGGTTTACCAAAAACGTACCTGACACCACATCGGGGTCCGTCCTAGCATCTTTCCCAGTCATCGTGAAAGCTCAGGCGCTTGCCTTTTGCCCCTCAGTTCCGGACTTCCTCCCTGCCCCGGAACTCTCCGCGCTCGGCTTCTTGCAATCCCGGCTTAGATGGCCATTCTCTCCACAGTTATAACACCTTACAACTCCATAATCTCTAGCCATATGACCAAGCTTCCCATATTTGAAACACATGTTTCACCCCCATTTGCATTCTCCCGGATGCTCCTTCCTGCATTTACCACATTTCTTTGACCCTGCACCAGATGTGACCACACGCCGGTCACCCACCCATGCACTCTTCTTGTTCGTTGGGGCACAACCCCGACCAAACCTCTTCCCATTCAAGTTTCAGTCACCACCACCCTTCTTGTTCACCTCAGCCACCACCACCTCCGCTCATCATATAGCCTCCCAGCCAGGTCAATCGCTGACCTAAAAGTGCTCGGTGGGGCCGTAATCATATGCCTGCGAATATCCGCTGGCAAGCCCTGAATATACCTCTTGATCTTTCGTGACAGAGGTGTCACCTGATCTGGCACCAGTCGTTCCATCTCATTAAACTTGGTGGTATATTGCTGATGTGTCATTGTTCCCACCTCCAGCTACAGGAACTCTCTTTCGACCTTGTCCATCTCTTGGTGAGGAGAAAACTCCTCAATCACTAGCTTCTTAAACTCTAACCACCTCATTCTTCCAATCGCCTGACTACCCTTGGCTTGGACAATGTTGTCCCACCAACACAGAGCCGAGTGCACAAATGAGTGGACGGCGAACTTCACCTTCTGATCCTCCCAACACTCACTGATATCAAGAATGGCTTCCATCTCTCTCACCCACCAGTGAGCAGCAGCAGCAGTGCTATTTCCATCAAAAGTTGGGGGCTTGCATCTCATAAACGTCCTATAGTTACAGCCTCGTGCTGCCTCCTGCACAGGCTCTTCTTCCTCCTTTTCATTATCTGAGGACCTGTTCCTCTCCCTTCTATCTCCTTCCCTTACGGCCTTTATCACTTCAGTCACCACAGACGGTAGGATTGTCTGCATGACATGATGCACTTCCTCCATAACAGCCTCCTTCACTGAGGCCCTCAAGTTAGCACTCTCATCTCCGCCCTCTGGATGAGGGGTCTCGGGCTCTTCATGAGCCACCTTTTCGGCCCTAGGCCTTCCTCTCGTGACCCATGGTTCAGCATCACATCCACCACAACCTCCACCACGAGAAGCCTTAGAAGATCTACTGCCAGCCATCTTTTAAGCACGCTATAAGATTCAAACATCAACAAGGTCATTCAAGTAGTAGCTCAGTTTATGTCAAGTATAGTAAGTCCCTAATTACAGTGGCCAGTTGTGATTAGCCACTTACTTTACTCTTCATACCCCAAGCATTTCCTATCCTGACTACATCAGTATCTAAATCTACTAATAGCACATAAACCACATATCATGCGCACGTAATACAAGTTACATTAAGAAAATAGCTTATGGCACGCATCTACTTGGACTGGCATCCCTTCCCTCTTCATCCCATTTTCAGTATAATTTTAGGTTTCTTTTGAAAAGTTACCCGTTTCACTTAAACTTTGGCTCTGATACCAACTTGTAAGGTCCCATTCTCGTGACACTCACAGCTGGTCAATCATCGCACATAAATATATAAATTCATTAACTTTACTAAAATCATACAGGGGAAACACTTTAAACATACATTTCATTTCCTTTAAATAAACACTTTTGCAAAATAATACATCGTCCATTACAAAATATAGTTCGTTCGTATTACAATGCAAAAACGTTATACAAAAGAATGCCATCCAAAATGCCAAGTAGCTGCCTCGCGCCATCCTCAGTAATGTTCACCTGCCAACTTGAAAATGCATAAAACGTCAGCGTTGCTGAGTGAGTTCTAGTTTTATAAAAACATTGCATTACATTCCATTCATTAAAACATTTTCATTACTATCACACATGATCACACATCGTACATACATCAAGGTAATCATTAATATCTTCATCATCGTTCGTTTTGTACATTTCGCATGTTTCGCACGTTTCGCACATTTCGTACTTATCGCACTTTTCGTACATTGTTATCTTTCACTTCTATCTAGGTCCTGTCATGTGCTTAACCCCCCTCTAGAGCACCAAGCAATTCATCTAGGGTTAAGCGACAAGGACCCCATATCGCACATATGGAGTGGTCACTAGGACAGACTCCCCCTATGTGTGTGAACTCTTATGGGTTAGCCAAGATCACATGCTGTATAACACATAGTAAATAGGAATCGCACGTATTGGAGCAGTCCCCAAGACTAAACTCTTTCTGTGTGTATGAACCCTTATGAGTTAGCCAAAATCGCATGCTATAGACACACACAGTTGATCTAACAACTCTCAATAAGTTGTGAATCTCCTTTCATTTGCTTGCAAGGCGTTTCATTCGTTTCTTCATTATGTTCCACTTTCATTATCTTAAATCTTTCACTTCGTTAAGATAATACTTTATGTTCATTATCAATATCACACCACGTACAGTCACGTCATCATATGTAATAACAAACATAAGAAAACATATCATACATAACATACATAGCATACACAACTAACATACATCAACATCATCATACATAGCATCAATCATACATCATCTTAAAGACCATGCGTCGCACATTCACATACATAAATATATGCATATCTAGCATAAATCATCATAATACAAAACTGACCCACTACGGGACAGAGGGGGTTCGGGGGTGGCAGCCCCTGTCAGCAGGGTCCTAGGGGTAGCAGCCCCTAGTAGGGTACAAGGGGCAACACCCCTCGCTGGGGCCGGGCTGCCAGGTCAGCGTGAAAATTTTTTATTTTAACACTTTACATAGCACATTTCCTTATCAAAAAATTGATCTTCTCGTTAAAACCCCTTAAAATCTTGGTCATTTATATCGTATATTTAGTATGCATTTCTAGCCCCAAACTAGTTCAAAATCTTTAAAATAGGGGATCTAGAACTCACCTAGACTTGATGAGTAGCTTCTCAATCAAGCTTACAAAGCAAGGGTTGCACTGCACAGGCTGAAGATCAGTTAACACTCAAATGAATTAATTCTGTCTTTGCTCTGGTAGTCTCCTCTCTAGGCTTGTAGCTAACCTCAGATGCAGTTGTCTCATCAATATTAGACATCGCTATATCAACTGCTAGATCTCCTTCACTTGCAGAATCATCATCAAAGTCTTCTACACTTGCAATGTTTGATTCCCCTGGAGAGACAAACCTAAAGCTCCAGTCCTGTCCTTCATCATCATGAGCAGTCAAGGCTTTTGGATCCTTGCTTGGTAGAACTAGTAGCTTGCTTGTCTTGACGGGTGAAGGATGAGAATGGGTTCCCGTTACCCGTCTTCTTTGGCTTAACACATTCTCTCTTGAAGTGCCCCTTCTCCCCACAGTTAAAGCAGGTCACTTTGCTCTTGTCAAAGCCAAATGTGGTATCCTTAGTAGCTACCAAGCTCTTTCCGGTCTTTTTTACAAACTTCTTCGCTCTCCGGACAGCACTAGCTAAGGCCCACATTATGTCCATTCTCTCAAGCTCCATTTCGTCCACCTGCTCATAGTCCTCGTCTGCCAGATGGCAGTTTCCAATTTTCCCAGCAACAATTCCATCATAAGAATGAACCACTGCAGCCAGAAGATCCATGTGTTCTCGAGCTACTTCTACCGTCACATTACTGAGGTTCTTGGTATTCAGTCTAGTAGCTTTTGTTTCAGATCCAATATGATGGGTACACGAAGACCCCGACGTGTCTGATCCTGAAGGAGAAGCATGTGAAGGACCCAATGAGCTAGACACAAATGCAGTCTGGAGAGGTGCTCAAGATGTCTTAGTTTGAGGCCTGGCGTTATACAAAGCTGGATTCTGAGTATACGAAGACTTCTGAGCTCTGTACTTCATCCTAAGTGCTTCTTCTTGCAGCTTTAGAATGAAGTCATTTATATCCAGCTTTGTCAGCATTCCATTCTGTCTCAGGTTAGACACGAATGTAGCCCACTTTTCTGGCAATCCGTCTGCAAAATTAGTAACTTTCTCTTCCATGGTAGTAGCCACTCCATGTCTATGCAGTTCACTCATCAGATGGTAGAATCTATCTATAACATCGTCCAAACTCTCGTTTCCCATCGATGAGAAGTTATCGAATTCCTTCTTTAACTCCTTAGCCTTGATTGCCTTCAACGAAGAATTCCCGTCGTACCTCTTTTCCAGCTCATCCCACAGTTTCTTGGACTGCTTATTCTTTGAGTACTGGTGGAAAATGTCTTTAGGGATAGATTGTGTAATCAATGCATAAACCCTCTTGTCTGCATTATATTTAACTTTCTGCGCATCTGTCATCCCTCCTAAGGTTAGCTTTACTCCATCGGCTCCCACCGGCATACTATACCCACTCTCGATAGCTTCCCACAGATTCAGATCCACTCCATTGAGGTATATCTCAAAACGTTGTTTCCAGTGGGGAAACTCATCTAATGTTAAAAGTTTGGTGGTTTACTATGATTACCCACCACACTCTCAAGTAACAGCAGGTTCTGGATCCTAGAGTCCTTCCCAGCAGTAAAGGCTGACATTTGATCTTCCATGGCGAATAACTTTTAGACACCTTAAACAAACTATCAACTGGTGTGACTGAAGGATGCGATTGGGCTATTCGTGCGAATGAACTATGCGAATGGTTCAATCGTGCGCCTGAACTAAGCGATTGGTTCAGTCGTGCGAATGAAGCTAATGCGTATGAACACTGCGAACGAATGGTTCAATCATACGAATGGAGATGCGACTATGTCCAATCGTACGTCTGAGCAATGCGAATGAGGTCCAGTCGGGCGAATGGGGCTCACTCGTGCGACTCAAACTACTGTTTTGCGAAAATTTCTAGGTTAAACGTGTTTTATACGTAAAACTTCGAACTTTCGCAAGGTCTAATCGCCTAAGTCTGTAGAGACCAAACTTTGATGAGCAGGGAACGTCCAAGATCACTTTTGACACAAAAGATTGCGTTTTTAGTGCAAAAACACAAGCTTTTTATCAATCTTGATTGAATCACACGTAATCAAGAGCCAAGCTCTGATACCACTTGTTAGGACCTGGTATTTGAACGAAATACCTAGTGATTAGCGTGTAAACCAGATCAAATAGTGCGGAATCCTCTTTGATTGGCGATCCAATCAGTGAGAACATACGAAGAATCAATAAAGAATTGAAACTAACGTTAGAAATCGATTGGAAATCGATCTAATGTGTTCTATGAACTTGGAGAACGAATTGGGAGGCTTCTGGACGGCTAGGATACGTCTAGAATCATAGGGAATGAATCTTTTTTGTTTTTCACGAATTAGATTGTATTTATAGTTTAGTATTGTTCATTCGGGCGACTGGACCATAAGCATGGTTCAGTCGTGTGATTGAACCATGCGGTTGATCCATTCGCACGACTGAGTGTTCAGTCGTGCGACTTAGTCAATCTTATATGTCAATCATACAACTGATCCAGTCTCCTGGTTCAGTCATGCGACTGAGTCAATCGTATGAAGTTATTCATGCGTGTGGTCCATTCGTATGGGCCATCCGCATGAGAACTTCATTATGTATTAATTAATAAACATTATGTGTAACTATTCACACAACTACTATCCTAATTAACCAATTCAATATCTACTCATTAATGAAATATTAGTCATTACAAATCACAAACAATCAATATCATTTCATTAATCATACCAAATTACATCAAAATCAGATAAACAAGATCTATTACATTTCATATCATGATCTAGGGACATACATGTATCAACACAATTTATTGATTATTTGTAGGAAATGAATTTAATATTGGTGACGACTGTACATATGATACATGTCATTAATCATTTGTATGTATTCGTAAAACACTTATTGTATCTGAGTTTTGCTTTGTGTACCTTAGTATGCGATTGTTATTTTTAATCATTAGTGCCCTATCTTTTGTTTTGGTTAATCTACTAGTGTAAACAGAAAATCTAGATAATATTTATCATTTTCTTAATAGATTTATCTAAATCTAATTAACCTATTGTGTTTCTCAACGTTATCCCGGTCTTCATGATAACGGAGGATGATGCAGTTTAGTTTCTTCCTCTTAGTTTTTGATCTTAATTTTATGCATTAAGGCATTTATGCATGGATGCATTATTGCAAGAATGGCATTAATCTGATTATACAAATCAAAATAAAATGCATATGCACAAACCAAACTTTACATAATTGCATGCGCCTAATGTAAGCATTCACATTCGAAGGAAACATGAATACTATTCATAAAATTGCCAATTAACTTGCTAACTATAAAAGGATCACTAGAAAATAGAAATTACGTTACACATTCATAAAATCCAATATTCTAACTTTTCACACATCCTCCTCTCCCTGCTTACTTGAAGATCATTTACGTACTTTCTATGACGTGACTCCTTGCTTCCTTCTTTTCTCTGCCTCCTTTTTCTTTATGTTTTTTGGATTTTGATCGCAGTTTCTTGAATCATGATATGCATACGTATCGCACATGTTACAATGCCTTAAAGTTTTCTAAAGTTTGGCAACTGCTTTCTCTCCTGGTCCATTCATTCTCTTATTTGTTCCACACCCTTTATTTCTTGTTCCTTGTGGTGGTATAACATTAACCTTTTCAGGGGATGATGTGTTTGTTGCTGTTCTCGAGTGGTTCTTCTGGTACTTTTTCTAAGATTTCCTATTTCATTAGTTTAAGTTTTTCAAGAAATATCCTCATGTCACCACATCACCTCAGAGCCTTGATGCACAATCCTCTACTATACTAATTGCCTTACAGAAGAGTTCCTCACGCTCATCATTTGTTCCTTTACAAGCTTCATGCACTTTAACCCTAGTATGAGAAAGTGCATCGCTTCTCCATCGTCTCAGGACATATCTATGTGGGATGATTTCGAAATCTAAATACTTGAATACATAGAAAACATGTTTGCACAGGAACCCAATTCTGTCAAATTTAGGCAGCTACATCCCGCTGCACGAGTTACATTATTGATGGTAACCTATTAATAGTGAAGATATCTAGAAGTTACGGTTGCATTATGAATAATATGTGATAAATAATTCAGATTTAAAAGCATTTAAGTCATTAACTGAACATGTAGTCCTTTCTTTATGCCTAACGGTGTATAGATCATGGATCTCTTTGGTTGTAAAAATTTTGATTGCACATGATGTGTCACCCTTCAAAATTTCTTTTTAAACCTCCTTAAACACATCATGTGTGTATACCTTGGCAGCGAAACGTTCTATATGAAGTTAAGTCTTGAACAAAGGTGTGCTGTTGCTTGTATCATTATCAAGTTTACGTTAGGTATAACGTTGATCATCCATAGCCCCCTCAAAACTCATCATGAACTGTAGAAATGTGTTTTCAGGATTGGCATATCTTTTAAAAAAGGTGTTTGCGCTCTCTGACCTTGATGTGGTTTTAATCAAGCAACACATTGCAATTTCCCTAAAAAACCCTGGAATCCATCGTTCCCTTATCAGAAACATATCATGTAACCATTTGTTGTCATGTAAATCAAAATCATCTATTATCTTATGCCATCCTACCTCAAATTCAGTAGGTGTCAAATATGTGTTCCAAACTAGTTTATGTATTCTCTTTCTCAGATTAGTATTCGCTAGATCCCCTGAAATCTGTTCATGTAAAACATATACACAATCATTTTCTGACCCAAAAACAATGAAGCTTATAAAAGATTAGATCAAATATCTCAAATTATTCGCTTATTACCTTAACAGGTAGCTTGTCCATTACATGCCACATGCACAACCGGTGTGATGATTTTGTTAGGGTTGTCATCACCACAACCTTACAGCTGGATTTTGATCGGTTAGGACTAGTTTCGGTTGTTTTCCATGAGCCTTAATAAATGCTTCTAGAATCCATTTGTATGACCCCATGTTTTCCTTTTTAATCAAAGCGCCCCCGAAGGTAACACTTCTTGCGTGATGATCAACCCCAGTGAATGGCACAAAAACCATCTTATACCTGCATTATAAAAATTTCTTTTAATTAAATGCATCTTCTTTAAAGATTCTCATATATATTGAAAGCTTCTATAGCGGCATAATTCGTACCTGTTCATTCGATAAGTTGCATTAAATGCTAGCACATTACCAAATGCCACATAGTTTGCCTTTGCAATCTCATCACCCCAATATCATGACTAGCTCATTTGTGTTTGTTTTATAATCAAAAGAATAATTTGGGTTATTCTTCACTCTCGTCGCCATTCTGTTAATGAACATTTGTGCATCTCTAGAACCAATGTAGAGGTTCATATCTCTCCTAAAATTCCGATAACCTTCAACGTTCCCATGCACCTAACTATGACCACCACTACTCAGGCATCTAAGTCTATAAGCAATACTTGGTCCTATATTCGAAATTGACAGTCTTAGAATGTACCTTTTATCTGCATAATGTATTTGTCTTCTAGCTTTACTAAACATCATATCATCAACATCCAGCAGATCGTGGTTATGTGGCTCAACAAATTTATACACAATATTATGAAGTTTTAGGTATGATTTTAAACTTTAAACTTGCCCTGCAGTTCGTAACCTTAAAGTTACTCATTCTCCTTGAAGGTTCACCTCTTTTATCTTCCAATGTATTAATAGGTACTGTCCTTGACTTTCCATACTTGTTACAAACTATATATCCATGTGTTATATCTACATTTTTACACTTTATTGTGCCACATCTTGTCGAAAACCCTGCACTATGAGCATATGCATCATACATCTTTTTAGCTTCTTGGAATGTTGAATATAATTCACCAACAACAGGCTTTAAGTTTGCTGGTACTATAGGAATCCATAGGTTGAACCACTTGGGGAGTAAATAACGTTTGGTTCACTAGCTTTGTAAGCCACTTCATCACCTCCAATAACATAAACGATTATAGTTTCTGATATTAGCTTCCGAATCATGTTTTAATATACAATCAATAAACAGCTTAATCAAGTTTTTCAAATTTCATTGTGAATCATTATAGAATTAAATATCTTCTTAACATCCAATTCTTAACCTTTCTTATTATTGTAAATATGAATTGTCTAAAATAAGTGAAGCCATACATTTTAACCTCATTTTAAAAGTTTTTATACTCTAACAATCTAATTTTTTTAATTTAACATTTTTTACTTTTTTGATGCATAGAAGTATATTTGTTAAATCTCCCCGATGGCAGTCAACTAAGATCTTAATTTTGGTCACCCCATAATCAGTACCATAAACAATTAAAAAATATTTTTATTTTTGTAACATAAAAAAATAAAAAAATGTATTCAAAATGTTATGATTTTATCATAACTCATCATAGATTTTTTGAAACGCTAGGTTAACATATTCCAAATGAAGTACCATAGCTAGTTCATCCTAATTTCTTATAGAGTCAAAAGTTTCATCGTGCATTCTTCCCTCATTGCTCCCGGCCATATCATCGATCCAATCAGCAGAAAGTTCCGGGCTTGTTACTAATTCTTTTCCTTTATTTTTTGATTGTGAATTCGACATTTCAACTCCTTATAAGAATTATTGCTCCTCATCTCGACATTTTGTTATGAATCCCATGATTAATGTCCATTCCGTCATTTGCTTCTGAGAATTCACATCAGGTGTCGTATCTATGAGCCTCTTTAAACCCGTTTTGCCTGTTCTAACCACTAATAGACTTCTCCCCTGTTCTCCATCTGTTCCTGCAAGAACTTAGAATGTGAATTAATCGAATGATTTGAATCATCAGACCTACTAATTTTCAATAACTAAGATAATTTCAAGTTTCATTAATCTTAATCAACAGAAATATATCATCGACACAAATCCGCAGGTTTACATAGATATTTATTTCTTACCCATTTTTCAGCAATGAATCTTCTCCCATACATTTATAACCTTACAATAATCCTTCGTTTGATAATCCTCTTTAGAATCTCGAATAATAACCTTTAATTATGATCTTTTTTGTTCCCAATTGCAATGAAATGCAGATCAGAAAGAAGACGATCATGGTTATGTTCTTAATGTAGAGGGAATAGTTATTTTAATGAATTCAATTTTCAAAGTATAAATTACTTTTATGCTCTTACATGTAATTATATTTACAAATAAAATTCTGATTGGTTGGAAGTGTTTTCTTTAGTTTTTTTCCAAAAAACTAGTTTCCATTTGAATGGATCCGTACATATATATCTATAAGTGTAATAACGTAAAAATTTTAATATATTTTGTACAAAAGGTGGTACGGCCACCCATACCACCCTTGTATCACTTCCAATTGGGTTTTAGAGAGACAGAAAGAGCAAAGTTCGGGTTTTCGAAGAAAGAAGAAGAAGTCGGATTTCAATGTTAGAATTTGATGTTTTAAGTTGTTCTTGGCTGGTTCTAGCCTCAGTTTTATGCTTATGTGTTTGTTTGTGTTCGGGTTGTGTTTTGGTGGATTTCCATGTGGTCGAACTGAATTGCATTCGGGTTTTGAAGAAGTCATACTTGAAAGTTGCATAAGGTGAGTTCTAGAACCCCCTCTTTACTTGTTTTAACTGGTTTTGGGGCTGGAAATGCATGTATGTATATTGTGGGTAATTATACCCGTCTGTTCATGTGTGTGTGATTACGGGTGGGGTATGATTTGGGTGGGTTATGATCATGTTATATGTATGATTTGTTGCTTAGAAGGTTGGTTCTAGGCTTAGAGCATGATAAATGTTGATATGTGTCACACCCTCAAAATCCGTGTGCGGGGTTTTACCACGAGGCGTGTGAACAAACCAGGATCACAGTCACTAGTTACTCAGAACAACACTATATGCCACATTTAAAACAAAACCAAACACAGTGCAAACTTGAAACCAGAAGAAGCGTATAGTAATTAAAACAAACCCAAAATATAAAAATCCATAGTTTGGCAAAACACGCGCCAACTCAACAATTTAAAATTCATAAATGACAACCAACAATAATGTCTTTTGAATAGAGTCTTAGAATGCATGCTAGACCTGTGTGGTGCTTGTAATGGCAAGCTGAGTTAAAGACCTAAGAATAGCATACTAAAAATGTCAACACAATGGTTGGTGAATTCAAGAGTTTGCGTTTATCATAAGTAGTAACATTTGCATAACATAAGAAGTGTATTGAAATAGATAGCCAGTCTATATTTACAACTAATAACAATAGTGATTTCACCATCGAAGCTGATTGTGTTGTGTTTGTTGCCTCCCATCACAACTTACCAGTTCATGACGATGTTTGTGTTTAGGATAAAATTGCACCCGTTTGACCTCGAGTCGCATAGGTGGGGCTTGTTAGACCCAGTAGTACTACCCAAGAGTTCCTGCTAGTTACAATTATTAATGATCCGAAAGTGTGAGGACTTTCAAGGTATGAAGCACAATGTTAAAACATACGTAACTTAAAATAATAAAATAGCATTTAAGTACAAGTATGCTACCTCCCCCAGAAGAAAGTATATAAGATAGAGGGCCATGAACTCACTTGGTGTGCAAAGATAATGACAAAAGAGAACTGATGATAGGTGCAAAGATAACCCTTCAAAGGTTACCTAGAACACACAAGTACATAAGCACATGTACACAAGTACATAAGTACATGTACACAAAAAACTTAACAATCCTAGGTTAACCTAGTTGACCCGTTTGACCCATTGGTGACATATAGTTGGAATATAGTTTAATCATATATGACAACTTAATATACAAGAGTTCTAACACCGGGTTATTTAGAGTCAAAGAAAGAAAGAATAAAGTGAAGAATAAGAAAGAACAGATACTTTACCCAAGTTAAGGGGTAAAAAGTGTCAAAAGGACAAAAAGGTTTGAAAAAGTGGGTGTAAAAGGTGATGGCCGCCTATCACCTCCTACACACCTTGTACTATCGGATTTTTAGAGCGAGAGAGTAGCAAGGAGCTGAAAACACTCGGGTTTTTGAAGAAGAACCATAAACTGCGAATTCAAGGTAAGAATTCATGGTTTTTAAGTGTTCTTAACTGGCCTTGCATCGATTGTATGCTTATGTGTTTTTATATTTTGGTTATTTGTGTTTTTGTTGGGTTTCTACGCGTTTGAACTCAATTGCAGACGAGTTTGGAAGAAGCCATACTGAAGAGCTGCAAAGGTGAGTTCTAGAACCCCTCTTTTACATGTTATAACTGATTTTGGGGCTAGAAATGCATGAATGTATGTTTTTATAAAACTGGGTTTCATAGGCGTATATTTGAATGTGTGTATGTTGCGGGTATGGTGTGATTTTGGTCTATGTTCATGCTTGATTATGTTATGGTTGTGTTTGTAAGGCTTAGAATGTAAGACTTAAGATTAGAACATAATAGATGGTGTTTGCGGGCTAAATCTGATGTTAAGTGTGACGTAGGTTGCTCATGCGCTCAAACAGTAGCTCATACGCCTAAGTTTAGAAAAACTGCTTAAGTGTTGACAAATGCGGATGAGCATTGAAAAGTGCGGATGAGCATTGACAAATGTGGATGAGAAAGTCAATGTGGATGAGTAAGTCAATGCGGATGAGAAAGTCAATGCGGATGAGAAAGTCAATGCGGATGAGTAAGGAAATGCGGATGAGTAAGTAAATGCGGATGGGTATAGGGAAATGCTGATGAAGGTTAATGCGGATGAACAAGTTCATGTGATTAAAAGTCAATTCGGATGAGTATAAGTCAATGCGGATGAGTAAGTTCATACGAATGAACAAATGCGAATGAGTATGTTCATGCGAATGAACAAATGTGGATGAGTAAGTTCATGTGAATGTACAAATGCGGATGAGTAAGTTCATGCGAATGAACAAATGCGGATGAGTAAAGTTAATGCGGATGAACAAAAGTTAATGCGGATGAGTAAGTTCATGCGAATGAACAAATGCGGATGAACAAAAGTTAATGCGGATGAGTAAGTTCATGTGAATGAACAAAAGTTAATGTGGATGAGTAAGCTTATGCGAATGACCAAATGCGGATGAGGAAAAATAAATGTGGATGAACAAAGAGGAAATGCACATGACTTGGGAGGTTCCCAGGGGTTCATGTAGGCTGACTTCTGACGTCATAGATGATGTGATGGGCATTGTTTGATGATTTATGATGTATGATTGATGCTTATGCATGATGGTAAGTATGACGTATGTTATGTATGCATGATGCCCTATATGGTGATGTTGATTGTGTATGTTGATGTTCCATATTATCTATGATTATTTTCCATGGCTTTACATTGAATATTAATGAATGAAATGAAAGTATTATGTAACGTAAAGTGAAAGATAATGAAAAGAGGAACATGATGAAAGAATGCATGCATTAATGAACAAAGGAAAGTAAAGTAAGTCTTGCAAGCCTTGTTTCTGGAAACACGCCCAATGAAGGGTGTTAGTTCAACGTTGTGTGGGTTAGCTACCCCAGAAGGATGCACACCAGGGTCTTTCTTTGTGATTGACCATTTGTATATAACCTTTGTTGCAAATACTGTGGTCAGGCTGCTATGCGCCATGACGGGGGATCTATGATAGACCTCGGCCCAGTATCAGCTTTATGCATGACGGTGGGTATAGCACATGACAATGGTACACCTGAATTTTACCTTAGGTACTGTGGCCAGGCTGCTGTGCACCATGACCGGGGGTCTATGATAGACCTTGGCCCAGTACCAGCTTTATGTATGACGGTGGGGTAAAGTTCCTGGTTTTTGATGGAATGAAAAGAAGTAATGATGAATGTATGAATGAAAGTAAGAAAGCATGAATGGATAAAAGTTAATGAATGAATGAATGATGAAGATAATAATGATATTATCTATGTCTAAGTATGAGGTGTGATCACATGCAAAAGTAAAAAACGATCTTAAATGAAAGATAAAGTATGTTTTACTTAAAACTAGAACTCACTTAGCAACGCTGACTTTTTATGCATTTTTCTAGTCGGCAGGTAAAGTTGCTAAGGATGGCACGAGGTGGCTACTTGGCTCTTTTGGAAGGCATTCTTTTGTTTAATGTTTTTGCATTGTAAAGCGAATGAACGATGTTTTGAAATGAATTATTATATGAACTTCCAAAAGCATTTATAATGAAATTAAAGGTTATTTTAATGTTCCGCTGCGATGTTTTATGAAAGTTAAATGTAATTATATGTTTTATATGCAATGATTGACCAGCTGTGAGCGTCTCGGGAGCAGGGCCTTACAAGTTGGTGTCAGAACCAAAGTTTAAGTGAAATGGGTGAAATTTCAAAATAATCCTAAACTTAAACTGAAAATGGGACGAAAAGGGAAGGGATGCCAGTCCTAGTAGCTGTGTGTCATCAGGTATTTTCTTGATGATAACTGGTATTACGTGCGCATCTTATGTGGTTTATGTGCTGCTTGTAGATTTAGATACTAATGTAGTCAGGATAGGTAATACTCGGGGTATGAAGAGTAAACTAAGTGGCTAATCACAACTGTCCACTGTAATTAGAGACTTACTATACTTGACATAAACTGAGTTGTTCCCTTGAATGACTGTGTTGGTGTTTTAATGTTTCAGTGTGTTAGAGGATGGCCGGTGGTAGATCATCTAAAGCTTCACGTGGTGGAGGTCGTGGTGCTGAAGCACGGTCTACAAGAGGAAAGCCTAGAGTTAAAAATGTGTTTCATGAAGAACCCGAGACCCCTCATTTGGAGGGCGATGATGAGAGTGCTAACTTAAGGGCCTTGGTGAAGGAGGCTATGGTTGAAGAGGTGCATCAGGTCATACAGAAAATCTTACCATGTGTAAGGACTGAAGTGATTAAAGCTGTACGAGAGGAGGAGAGGAAGGAAAGAAGTAGACCTACGAGCGAAAGAAAACAACCCGAGACTAAGACGGTTCTATATGATGATGAAGAAGAAGAAGAAGAAGAGCCCATGCCGGAGGCGGCACGAATCTGTAACTACGGGGCATTTCAAAAGTGTAAGCCCCCTACTTTTGATGGTGATGGCACTAATGCTACTACGCACCAATGGGTGAGAGAAATGGAAGCTGTTATGAATATCAACGAGTGCCGAGAAGTCTAGAAGGTGAAATTTGTTGCCCAGTCATTTGTGGACTCGGCTCTGTGTTGGTAGGACAATATAGTCCAAGCCAAGGGAAGTCGGGCAATTAGGAGAATGAGGTGGTCTTAGCTGAGAAAAGTTGGTAATTGAGGAGTTCTGTCCTCACAGGGAAATGGATAAGGTGGAAAGGGAATTCCTGCAGCTGGAGGTAGAAACCCTGACACATTAACAATACACCACTAAATACAACGAAATGGAAGGGCTGGTGCCAGATCAGATGACGCGTCTGTCATAAAAGATTAAGAGGTACATTCAGGGCTTGCTCACAGATATCTGTAGGCACATGATCGCTGCCCGACCGAGCACGTTTAGGACGGCGGTTGATTTGGTAGGGAGATTGTATGATGAAAGAACTGTGGTGGTGACTGAAGGCTGCAAAAAAGGTGGTGATGACCGGAATTGGAATGGAAAAAGGTTTGGTCGGGGTGGTGCCCCGACGAGTAACAAGAAGCCACGGTGGATGACCGCCGTGTGGTCACATCTGGTGCGGGGTTGAAGAAATTTGTCAAATGTGGAAGAGAGCATATTGGTGAATGTAGGTTGGGATCGAACTTATGCTACAAATAAGGGAAGATGGGGCATATAGCAAAGGACTGTCATACGGTTCGATGTTTTAACTATGGTAGAGAGGGTCACATGAGTAAAGACTATAAGAAGCCGAGGGCTGAGGGTTCTGGGGTGAAAAAGACTGGAGGAGAAGGACCGAGGGCGAGCGCTAGAGCATTTACGATGATGCAGGAGGAGGCTAGGACGGACCCTGATATTGTGTCAGGTACGTTTCTAGTAAACCAAACTTTAGCCTCTGTGTTATTCGATTCTGGTGCTAGTAAAAGTTTCATTTCTGCTGCTTTCTGTGCTAAACTACCTATTAGTAGTAAGAGTGTAGATGCACCCTTTGATGTAGAAACTGCCATAGGAAAGTCTACCAAAATTTCTGAGAAGGTAGAAGGTTGTGACGGGGAACTAGAAGGTCATCAGTTTCTGGTTAGACCATTCGTGATGACCTTAGGTGGTTTCGATGTGGTTCTTGGGATTGATTGGTTAGCTGAATACGAGTCGAACATTGTGTGTCGCAAGAAGATGATTCGTTAACAACACCTTATGGGAGTATGGTGACATTTATGGGGATCGGGTCACGACGATCCCGAAAGTAATCTCAATGGCGGTGGCGGAAAGTGCATGAGGCATGGATTTAGCGCCTACTTGGCCTATGTGAAGAATGTGGAAACACCAACACCACAAGTGTCTGATGTACCAGTTGTGTGTGACATTCCAGACGTGTTCCCAGAAGACTTACTAGGAGTGCCACCTGACCAAGAGGTCGAGTTTCAAATTGATTTGATACCAGGTGCCCAACCTATTGGCAAGGCACCGTATCGTTTGGACCTGACTGAGATGAAAGAGTTGATGGAACAATCGTAAGAGCTTCTTGACAAGGTGTTTAATAGTCCGAGTATCTCTCCTTGGGGTGCTCCGGTCTTATTTGTGAAGAAGAAAGATGGTAGTATGAAAATGTGTATAGACTACTGTGAGCTAAACAAGTTGACGGTGAAGAACTGATACCCGTTACCGAGGATTGATGACCTATTTGATCAGCTTCAAGGTGCCAGTTGGTTCTCGAGAATAGACCTTCGATTGGGTTATCATCAGCTGAAGGTTAAGGAGCAAAACATTCCCAAAACAACTTTTCGTACGCGTTATGGTCACTACGAGTTTCTCGTTATGTCGTTTGGTTTGATCAATGTGCCAGCTGCTTTATGGTCTTGATGAATCGAGTGTGTCGGCCAATGTTGGATAAATCAGTGATTTTGTTTATTGATGATACCCTGATTTATTCCAAGAGTGAAGAGGAGCATGTCGGGCACATTCGAGAGGTGTTGGAGACGTTGAGAAGGGAGAAACTTTATGCTAAATTCTCCAAATGTGCATTCTGGTTACGCGAGGTTCAATTCTTGGTTCATGTGGTGAATCCTGACGGGATTATGGTGGACGTGACAAAGGTGGAGGTAGTGATGCGATGGAAGCCCCCAAGACGCCATCCGAGATTCGTAGTTTCTTGGGTTTGGCAGGCTACTGTAGGATATTCATTCAAGACTTCTCTAAGATCGCTTCTCCACTGACCAAGTTGACCCAAAAAGTTGTAAAGTTCGTTTGGGGTCAAGCTCAAGAGAAGGCGTTCGAGGAAGTAAAGGCGAGATTGACTCAAGCTCCTGTTCTGTCATTACCCGATGGAAGTGAAGTTCTGATGGTTTATTCAGATGCTTCCTACTCAGAGTTAGGGTGTGTGTTAATGCAGAGGGGAAAAGTTATAGCCTATGCATCCTGACAGTTAAAGGTTCATGAGGTTAATTACCTTACTCATGATTTGGAGCTAGCAGTTGTGGTCTTCACATTAAAGATTTGGAGGCACTACCTATATGGTACAGAGTGCACCATATTCACCAACCACAAGAGCTTGAAGTACTTATTCGAGCAGAAGGACCTGAAAATGAGGCAGAGACGATGGTTGGAGCTCATAAAGGATTATGATTGCGAGATCCATTACCATCCGGGCAAAGCTAACGTTGTGGGGGATGCATTTAGCCGAAAGAGAGACCCGAACCGATTCGGGTGAAAGCTTACCGTTTGATCATGACCTCTGATGTGATGAAGCAAGTCAAAGAGTTTCAAGATGAGGCATTGAAAGATGATCATCTTAACTCCGAAAGAATGAGAGGTCTGATTGCGGAATTGGGTGAAAACACACTCGGTGTTAGAACCCGATTCGGACGGATGTGGATTCCTTGTTTTGGGGATCTACGTATCAAGATTATGGATGAAGCTTATAAGACTTGATACTCTATTCATCCTGGTGCTACGAAGATGTACCAAGAGATGAAGAAAGACTATTGGTGGTCGGGTATGAAGCGTGATATGGTGGAGTATGTGAGTAAGTGCCTTACTTGCTTGCAAGTGAAAGTGGAGCATCAGAAGCTGTATGGAAAGATCCAACCTTTGGATATACCAGAGTGGAAGTGGGAGCATCTCACCATGGACTTTGTTACGAAGCTACCGCGTACCGCACGATGGTATGATGCCATATGGGTGATAGTTGATCATTTGACGAAGAATGCTCACTTCCTACTGATTCACGAGACGTATTCATCCGAGTGGTTGGCGGATCTTTTCATCAAAACTTGTCATGGTGTGCCGGTGTCTATTGTTTTTGATCGTGACACCCGGTTTACATCAAAACATTTGGAAGAAATTCCACGATGCAATGGGGACGAGTTTGCATATTAGCATGGCTTATCATCCTCAGACAGATGGTCAGTTGGAAAGGACCATTCGGATGCTAGAAGATATGCTCCGTGCATGTGTCATCGATTTTGGAAGAAGTTAGGATGACCACCTACTGTTAGCTGAGTTCTCATATAACAACAATTATCATGCCAATATCGGTATGCCCCCTTATGAGATGCTATATGGTTGGAGATGTAGGACACCCGTGTGTTGGGGTGATATTGGTCAGAAGGAGTTAGGGAGCGTCGAGGTGATCGAGGCTACGACTAAGAAGCTTGAAAAGATCAAAGCCTTCATGAAGGTTGCAAAAGATAGACAGAAGTCGTATGCTGATAAATGACGTAGACAGATTGAGTTCCAGGTGGGTGAAAGGGTTATGTTGAAAGTCTCACCTTGAAAGGGTATTATTCGGTTCAGAAAGCGGGGAAAGTTAAGCCCAAGATATATACGCCTTTTCGAATCATTGCTATAGTAAGAGAGGTGGCCTATAGATTGGATTTACTAGATAAGATAGCATTACCCATGATTGTGTGAGGAATAACAATTTTCAGGGACAAAACCTATATAAGGGGGTGGACTTGTAACACCCGGTTATTTAGAATCAAAGAAAGAAAGAATAAAGTGAAGAATAAGAAAGAAAAGATATTTTACCCAAGTTAAGGGGTAAAAAGTGTTAAAAGGACAAAAAGGTTTGAAAAAGTGGGTGTAAAAGGTGATGGTCGCCCATCACCTCCTACACACTTTGTACCATCAGATTTTTAGAGAGAAAGAGAGTAGCAAGGAGCTGAAAACTGTCGGGTTTTTGAAGAAGAACCAGAAATATGCGAATTCAAGGTAACAAATTCATGGTTTTTAAGTGTTCTTAACTAGCCTCGCCTCGGTTGTATGCTTATGTGTGTTTCTATGTTCGGTTGTGTGTGTTTTTAGTGGGTTTCTAGGCGGTTGAACTCAATTGCAGACGAGTTTGGAAGAAGCCATACTCAAGAGCTGCAAAGGTGAGTTCTAGAACCCCTCTTTTACATGTCTTAACTGATTTTGGGGCTGGAAATGCATGAATGTATTTTTTTATATAACTAGGATTCATACCCGTATGTTTGAATATGTGTATGTAGCGGGTATGGTGTGATTTTGCTCTATGTTCATGCTTTATGATGTTATGGTTATGTTTCTAAGGCATAGAATGTAAGATTAAGCTTCGAACATGATAGATGGTGTTTGGGGACTGAATCTGATGTTAAGTCTGACCTGGGCTGCTCAAATGCCCAAACAGTAGCTCATACGCCTAAGTTTAGAAAAACTACTTAAGTGTTGACAAATGCGGATGAGCATTGACAAATGCGGATGAGCCTTAACAAATGTGGATGAGAAAGTCAATGCGGATGAGTAAGTCAATGCGACCGAGTAAGTCAATGCGGATGAGAAAGTCAATGCGGATGAGTAAGGAAATGCGGACGAGTAAGTCAATGCGGATGGGTATTGGGAAATGCGGATGAAGGTTAATGCAGATGAACACATTCATGCGAATGAAGGTCAATGCCGATGAGTATAAGTCAATACAGATGAGCAATGAACAAATGCGGATGAGTAAGTTCGTGCGAATGAACAAAAGTTAATACGAATGAGTAAGCTCGTGCAAATGAACAATTGCGGATGAACGGAAGTTAATACGGATGAACAAAAAGAAATGTGGATGAACAAAGAGGAAATGCGGATGAACACTTAGAATATTTTCTGACTTTTTGGGGAAAATTTTAAATGTAGGCTTTGACTTGGGAGGTTCCCGGGGTTCATGTAGGCTGACTTCTGAGGTCATAGATGATGTGATGGGCATTGTATGATGTATGATTGATGCTTATGCATGATGGTAAGTATGTTGTATGTTATGTATGTATGATGCCCTGTATGGTGATGTGACTGTGTATGTTGATGTTCCTTATTATGTATGATTATTTTCCCATGGCTTTACGTTGAATGTTAATGAATGAATGAAAGTATTATGTAACGTAAAGTAGAAGATTATGAAAAGAGGAACATGATGAAAGAATGCATGAATTAATGAACGAAGGAAAGTAAAGTAAGTCTTGCAAGCCTTGTATGTGGAAACACGCCCAATGAAGGGTGTTAGTTCAACGGTATGTGGGTTAGCTACCCCAGAAGGATGCACACCGGGGTCTTTCTTTGTGATTGATCATTTGTATAGAACCTTTGTCGCTTACCCTAGATACTATGGTCAGGCTGTTGTGCCCCATGACGGGGTCCTATGGCAGACCTTGGCCCAGTATCCGCTTTATGCATGAAGGTGGGTATAGCAGATGACAATGGTACACCTGAATTTTACCCTAGGTACTGTGGCCAGGCTGCTTGCGCCATGATGGGGGGTCTATGATAGACCTCGGCCCAGTACCAGCGTTATGCATGACGGTGGGTAAAGTTCATGGTTTTTGATGGAATGAAAAGAAGTAATGATGAACGTATGAATGAAAGTAAGAAAGCATGAATGAATGAAAGTTAATGAATGAATGAATGATGAAGATAATAATGATATTATCTATGTGTACGTATGATGTGTGATCACATGCAAAAGTAAAGAACGGTCTTAAATGAAAGATAAAGTATGTTTTACTTAAAACTAGAAGTCACTCAGCAACGCTGACTTTTTATGCATTTTTCTAGTTGGCAGGTAAAGTTGTTGGGATGGCACAGGCCGGCTAATTGACTCTTTTGGATGGCATTCTTTTGTTTAATGTTTTTGCATTGTAATGCGAACGAATGATGTTTTGAAATGAATGATTGTATTCACTTGCAAAAACATTTTTAATGAAATTAAAGGTTATTTTAATGTTCCACTGTGATGTTTTATGAAAGTTAAATGTAATTATATGTTTTATATGCAATGATTGACCAGCTATGAGCATCCTTGGAATAGGGCCTTACAAGAGTATCATACAAATTATCCACGTGTATCACATTATCAACCTAAGTTCAACCTAGGTTATCATACCACGTTAGATCATCATACACTCATGCAAATCTCAAACAACCAACATGCCCAACGTCAATAAAAACACATCACTATAACTAGTTCATACGTGAAGCGTAATCAGCACTACATGCCATGTGAAGCCACCCACGACTTCACATCCTAAACCCTACCAATCCTACTAAGTAGGGGCCTCAGAATCTCACGCGTGTATGATAATCATAATTACATTCATTCACTTAGTTCGTTCCAACAACATTCATAGTGACGAGCAATCCAATCCCAAACATGATCCCCTAATCACCGACGGTAATTCATTATCATGTATGATCACCACAACCTATACTCCTTACATTATAAACCAAGCATCCATACAACTCAATTAACACATTCTATCACATCAACATCATCGACAATCATTCTAACATGATCCTAACATCACAAGCATGCCCAATTCATCACATCCAATGTTCTACAAAAATAAGTTTCCCTTTTGGGAAAGTAACACCGAAAAGTGATCTAGTGTAAGGCCCCGTTCCAGGGACGCTTACAGTTGGATCCTCATCGCACATATAACATATAATTACATTTGTATCTCATAAAGCATCGCAGCGGAAACATTTAAAAATGACATTTCATTTCAATATAGTAGCTTTTGCAAAATAATACATCGTTAATCAGTTACAAAATATGTTGTTGCATTACATCACAAAAGCGTTATATAAATGGATCCCATCCCAAAAGAGCTGAGTAGCCACCTCGTGCCATCCTCAGCAATCATTACCTGCCAACTGGAAACACATCAAAGTCAGCGTTGCTGAGTGAGTTCTAGTTTTATAAAGTAAAACATACTTTTCTTTCGTTAAAACCGTTCTTTACGTTCATGCGATCATACATCATACGTACACATAGATAATTATTATTATCTTCATCGTTCATTAACTTCCGTTCATTCATTCATCTTACCTTCATTCATTCATTCATCATTACATCTTTTCCTTTCGTAATCACCATGAACCTTACCCTTCATGCTCATGGTACTGGACCTAAGCCTATAATAGACCTTCATCCGTGGTGCTCAACACTAATGGTCATAGTACCTAAGGTAAAGTTCATGTATACCATTGTCATATGCTATGCCCTTCATGCTCATGGTGCTTGACCTAAGCCTATAATAGACCTTCATCCGTGGTGCTCAGCACCACATGGTCACAGTACCTATGGCACACAACAATGGTTCATACGTATGGTCAATCACAAAGAAAGACCCCGATGTGCATCCTCCTGGGGTAGCGAACCCCCACACCATTGGGCTAACACCTTTTAATGGTGTGTCCTGACATACAATGCTTGCAAGAGTTTCATTACTTTCATCATTCATTTACGCACGAATTTATCATGTTCCACTTTTCACTATCTTCCACTTTACATTACATAATACTTTCACTTCATTCATTAACATACACGTAAAGCAACAGGAAAGATAACATACATCATAATAAGGAACATAACATACATAGGCACCAAGCTCATACAGGGTAACATCATACTTACATAACATGCATAATCATGCAACCTCATCATCATCATGCCCAACATGCTCACTAAGGCCTCAACATTCATCTTACATGAACTTACGGAAACCTTTACGTCCAAACTTACATCTCCACTTTCCGCCGAAAGTCAGAAGTTAAACTACACTTCTCCTCTGGTGCAACAGCCCTATTCGGGCGTATGGACACCCTTCAGTCGCATGGCCTCCATGCGATTGGACTAATGGGGAGGAACACTCATGCGAATGAACACCCAATCGAATGGAACTAATGCGGATGAGCACTTATGCGACTGGACCCTCAATCGCATGACTCCCCATGCGACTGGCCCTAATCGTGCAAGTGATCTCTCAGTCATGCGAATGGATCTCAATCGTGTGAATGGACCTCAATCGTGTGAATGAACCCCAATCGCACCTCAATCGGACGTATGGTCTCTAGTCGGTCTCCTAGCCCCAGCTGGTGAAGAATGCAGTTCATCCCGAACCTAATCTGCCATTTTCGACCTCTAAGCTCATGCAAACTCATTCTAAGCCCAAATCAGCTATCCTAAACCTTAGTAATGCATAGCACAACACCATTCAAGCACACACAAGCTCCAAAGCAAGGCTCAAACGAATCATACAGACACAAACACATACGCATACGGGTCACACACATACACACTCAAAAACCTAGTTTTCAGATGTGTTCCAGCCCCAAATCATTCAAAAATGTGTAAAGGAAGGGTCCTAGAACTCACAAAAACAACCACAACAAGAAGAGCTTCGATTTGACCCGCTTCTCAATGATTTAGCTCGCCCGAATCAACCCGAACCAACTTTTCTTCCCTTTTCTCTTCTTTCTCTCTTCTCCACTTTCTTTGGCTGAAAATGTGAGTGTGGGGAGAGGTAAGGGCTGCCCTCTCCCTTTATATACCCCCACTCATCTAACTTTCTTTCATTGGCGAGTTTGGTCCCTAGGCTTTGGACTTTATTTTTTTTCTTCCTTCGTCGGCTTCAAAATAATAATAACCGGGTGTTACAAGTCCACCCCCCTTAAATAGGTTTCATCCCCGAAACCTGTTATTCCTCGAACAAGCATGGGTAATGCTATCTCATTTCTTCCTCAATCTCCCACGTTGACTCGGATCATTTCCTGTGCTTCCACTGTACACGCACAAGAGGAACCACTTTATTTCTCAGCCTCTTCTCCTTTCAGTCGAGGATTGCCCTGGTTTCTCCATATAATTGAGCCGTTTGTCTACTTCGATATCCTCCAGTGGAACAATCATGCCTTCATCTACCAAGCACTTTCTCAGATGAGATACGTGGAATGTCGGGTCAATTCCACTTAACTCATCCGGTAACTCCAATCTATAGGCCACCTCTCCTACTCGAGCAATGATTAGGGAAAAGGCCTTTGTACCTTGGGCTCAACTTGCCCCGCTTTCGGAAACGAATGATACCCTTCCAAGGTGAGACCTTCAACATAACCTGGTCCCCCACTTGGAACTCAACCGGTCTGCGTTGTTTGTCAGTGTACGACTTTTTTCTGCCTTCATAAAGGGTTCGATCCTCTCAAGCTTCTCAGTCGTAGCCTTGATCACCTCGACGCTTCCCAACTCCTTCTAACCAATATCACCCCAACAAACGGGTGTTCTGCATCTCCAACCGTATAGCATCTCATATGGTGGCATACCAATGCTGGCATGATAGTTGTTGTTGTATGAGAATTCAGCTAAAGGTAAGTGGTCATCCCAACTTCCCCTAAAATCAATAACACATGCCCGAAGCATGTCCCCTAATGTCTGAATGGTCCTTTCTGACTGACCATCAGTTTGGGGATGATAAGCCGTGCTAATATGTAACCTCGTCCCCATGGCATCGTGGAATTTCTCCCAGAAATTGGAGGTAAACCGGTGTCACGATCAGACATAATAAACACCGGCACACCATGACGAGTTACAATTTCCTTGATGAATAGATCCGACAACCTCTCAGATGAATATGTCTCGTGGATCGTAGAAAGTGAGCACTCTTCGTCAAACAAGTAAGGCACTTACTCACAATTTCCTTGATGAATAGATCCGACAACCTCTCATATGGCATCGTACCCTTTCATGGTACGTTGCAGCTTCATAATGAAATCCATGGTGATGTGCTCCCACTTCCATTCCGGTATATCCAAGGGTTGGATCTTCCCATACGGCTTTTGATGCTCGGCCTTCACTTGCAAACAAGTAAGGCACTTACTCACATACTCCACTACGTCACGCTTCATACCCGGCCACCAATAATCTTTCTTCATGTCTTGACACATTTTTATGGCACCTAGATGAATGGAGTATCGAGTCTTGTGAGCTTCATCTAAAATCTTCACCCGTAGATCCCCAAAACGAGGAATCCACATTCTCCCGAATCGAGTTGTAACACCAAGCGTGTTTTCACCCATTTTGTGACCAGACCACTCATTCTCTTAGAGTTAAGATGATCCTCTTTTAGTGCCTCATCTTGAAACTCTTTGACTTGCTTCATCACGTCAGAGGTCATGATCAGCTCATATGCTTTCACCCAAATCGGCTCGGGCCTCTCTTTTCGACTAAGGGCGTCCGCCACCACGTTGGCTTTGCCTGGATGGTAGTGGATCTCACAATCATAATTCTTTATGAGCTCCAACCCGCTCCTCTGCCTCATGTTCAAATCTTTCTTCTCAAAGAAGTACTCCAGGCTCTTATGGTCAGTGAATATGGTGCACTTTGTACCGTATAGGTAGTGCCTCAAAATCTTTAATGCAAAGATCGTGGTTGCTAGCTCCAATTATGAGTAGTGTAATTGACCTCATGAACCTTGAACTGTCGGGATGCATAGGCGATAACTTTTCCTCTCTGCATTAACACACACCCCAACCCTAAGTAGGAAACATCATAATAAACAATCAGATCATCACTTCCATCGGGTAATGACAGAACATGAGCCTGAGTCAATCTCGCATTCAATTCATCAAACACGTTCTCTTGAGCCCGACCCCATACAAACTTCACATCCTTCCTGGTCAACTTAGTCAGTGGAGAAGCTATCTTAGAAAAGTCTTGGATAAACCTTCTATAATAGCCCACCAAACCCAAGAAGCTACGAATCTCGGATGGCGTCTTTGGAGACTTTCATTGCATCACTGCCTCCACCTTAGCCGGGTCGACCATAATCCCGTCGGGATTTACCACATGACCCAAGAACTAAACTTCGTGCAACCAAAATGCGTACTTGGACAACTTGGCGTACAACTTCTCCTTTCTCAACATTTCCAAAACCTCCCAAATGTGGCCGGCATGCTCATTCTCGCTCTTCGAATAAATCAGGATATCATCAATAAACACAATCACTGATTTATCCAACATAGGTTGACACACACGGTTCATCAAATCCATAAAGCAGCTGGCGCATTGGTCAAACCGAAAGACATTACAAGAAACTCGTAGTGACCGTAGCATGTGTGAAAAGCTGTTTTAGGGATATCTAGTTCCTTCACCTTCAATTGATGGTAGCCCAATCCAAGATCTATTCTTGAGAACCAACTAGCACCTTGAAGCTGATCGAACAAATCATCTATCCTCGGTAAGGGGTATCGGTTCTTCACTGTCAACTTGTTCAGCTCACGGTAGTCAATGCACATCCTTACACTACCGTCTTTCTTTTTCACAAACAGGACCGGAGCACCGCAAGGGGAGATACTCCGCCTAATAAACCCCTTGTCGAGCAACTCGTGTAGTTGTTCCACCAAGTCCTTCATCTCTGTCGGAGCCAACCGATACAGCGCCTTGGCAACAGGTTGGACGCCTGGTATCAGATCAATCTGAACTCGATCTCTCGGTCAGGTGGCACTCCTGGTAGGTCTTCTGGGAACATGTCCGGAAAGTCACATACAACCGGTACATCAGATAGTTGTGGTGTTGGCGTATCCACATCCTCTACGTAGGCCAAATAGGCACTACATCCACGCCTCATACACTTTCCCGCCACCGCCATTGAGATTACGTTCGGGATCATAGTAACCCGATCCCCATAAACAGTTACCAAACTCCCGTCAGGCCCTGTCAAATGAATCATCTTCTTGTGACACACAATGTTCGCCTCGGATTCTGGCAACCAATCCATCCCGAGAACCAAATCGAAACCACCTAAGGTCATCACAAACGGTCTAACAAGAAACTTATGACCTTCTAGTACCATATCACAGTTCTTTATCATCTCTAAAATCCTGGTAGACTTACCTATGGCAATTTCTACATCAAAGGGCGCATCAACACGTATGCTACTAACGGGCATCTTAGCATAGAAAGCAGCAGAAATAAAACTTTTATTGGCACCCGAATAAAATAACATAGAAGCTAAATTTTGGTTCACCAGAAACATACCACAACGAGAAGAGCTTCGATTTGACCCGCTTCTCAACGATTTAGCTTACCCGAATCAACCCGAACCAACTTTTCTTCCTTTTTCTCTTCTTTCTCTCTTCTCCTCTTTCTTTGGCTGAAAATGTGAGTGAGTGGAGAGGGTAAGGGCTGCCCTCTCCCTTTATATACCCCCACTCACCCAACTTTCTTTCGTTAGCGAGTTTGGATACTCGGCTTTGGACTTTATTTCTTTTCTTCCTTCGTCAGACCAGGTGTTACATCTAGCATCTAATTCAATCATAATTTCATCAATTTTATACCTAATCAAGTTCATACATTCATTCTAACATGATAATCATCACTAATTCATCCAAATTCCTAAACATCATACATAAAAGTTTCTACTTTAAGTAAGTCATGATCAACACCTCAAATTCATGGATTTTCTTGAATAAGTCAATCAAACTAACATCCAAGCATTGTATCTAACATCATAAAATAATCAAATCTTGAATTCCAAGACCAAAATGTTTTCTCTTATGGCAATGTATGAACTAGATGATCAATATACGGATTTCATGCATAATCAACATAATCTAGCATTCATACAACCTAAGTAACATCATATCAACATCTAACAATCATCAATTTCATAGTCTCATACATAACTTCAAACTAGGGTTCATCATGAATCAAAACTATGAAAACTTGATGAAATCTAACCTTTAACCGTGTAGAAATCAAGAATTAGACTTGCTAACACCTTGAAACCACTTGGAACTAATCAAAATCGACTTGTATGTGCTTGTTCATGCTCAGTTTTGAAAATAATGAGAGGTTTAGGGCTGCTTGTGGCTGAAATTGGGTTATGTGAGGCTAGGGTTAGGATTTTTCAACTTAATATAAATAGATTTTTGCATATAAACCCCCTTTTTAACCAACTTTTGTAAAAGTAAAAGTTTATCTTTAGAATTTTTTTAACAATCTTAACTACAAATTACAAGTATGATTAATCGATAATCATAATGTAACATCTGCCATTTTTAAGTTATTAACATGAACCCGAACTAAAATTGAACTTTCATACGATATGAATTTTTTTATTTAACTTATTTTTTTACATTAATGAATTAAATGGATTAGATGTGTAGTTTAAACAATATTGTGAATTGATTTCTTTAATTTATCATTTAAACAACTTATAATAACTCATTGATTTATAAATAATTCTTTTTTATAAAATTATAAAGTTTATAAATCATTTTACAATAAATAACTAAATGGAAAAGACTTATTAAAGCTTATATAGTTATAAAATAATTTTAATAAACTTATAAAGTTTTATTAGTATTATGAATTTAATTATTTAAAATAAATAATCAAAGTATAAAGTTACAAGTTTTATAAAATTTATAAATAATTTATAAGAAAATAAGTTGATTAACTTAAAATTAAGGTGTTAATAAATTAAAAGTTTAAATTGTAATTATTCTTTTATGTATTTATTTTATTTAATCTTATATTTATTTCAAAATCATAACCCCCTTTTAAAAGAGTTATAACACACTATTAACACCATTCATAACCCATTCCTAACCTCAACTATAAAGCAAGCTTTAGGCCTCACTTTTCACTTACTCATTCTCTAAAAATCTTACTCTCATATTTTTCTTTAATCCATTGGTTATGAAATATTTGAAGAATTTTATTTAACAAGAAATTTCAAGAAGTCTTAATATTAAGGTAATCTTTGGAGGAACTACTTATGTGGGACCAAGTACATTATCTTCACAGACCACAAGAGCTTGAAGTATTTTTTCGAGCAGAAGGATTTGAACATGAGGCAATGGAGATGGTTAGAGCTCATAAAGGATTATGATTGTGAGATCCATTACCATCCGGGCAGGCCAATGTGGTGGCGGATGCCCTTAGCTGAAAAGAGAGACCCGTGCCAATTTGGGTGAAGACTTACTATTTTGTTATGACCTTTGATGTGACGAAGTAGGTCAAAGAGTTTCAAGATGAGGCATTGAAAGAAGATCATATTAACACTGAAAGGATGAGAGGTATGGTCACGAAGTTGGGTGAAATGACTCTCGGTGTTAGAACCCGATTCAGACGGATGTGGATCCCATGTTACGGGAATTTACGTGAAAAGATCATAGATGAGACTCATAGGACTCCATACTCCATTCATACCAATGCTACTAAGATGTATCAGGTTATGAAGAATGATTATTGGTGGCCAGGTATGAAGTGCAGTGTAGCGGAGTATGTGAGTAAGTACCTTGCTTGTTTGCAAGTGAAGGCCAAGCATCAGAAGTCGTATGGGAAGATCCAACCTTTGGATATACGAGAGTGGAAGTGGAAGCATATCACCATGGACTTTATCACGAAGCTATCGTATACCATGAAGGGTTATGATGCCATATGGGTGATAGTTGATTGTTTGAAAAAGATTTCTCACTTCTTACCAATATGAGAGACGTATCATCCGAGAGATTAGCGGATCTATTCATTAATGAGATTGTAGCTCATCATGGTGTACCGGTGTCTATTGTGTCTGACCGCAACAATCGGTTTACATCCAAGTTCTGGAAGAAATTCCATGATGCAATGGGGACGAGGTTACACATTAGCACGACTTATCATCCTCAAACGGAAGGGCAGTCAGAGAGTACCATACAGACGCTAGAAGATACGATTTGGGCATGTGTCATTGATTTTGGAGGAAGTTGGGATGACCACTTACCATTAGCTGTATTCTCATACAATAAAAATTATCATGCCAAAATTGGTATGCTCCCTTATGAGAAGCTATACGGTCAAAGATGTACAACACCCATCCGTTGGGGTGATATTGGACAAAAGGAGTTAGGACGTATCGAGGTGATCAAGACTATGAATAAGAAGCTTGAGAAGATTAACGCCTTTATGAAGGTAGCCAAAGATAGGAAGAAGTCGTATGCCGACAAGAGATGTAGACCAATTGTGTTCAAGGTGGCAGATAGAGATATGTTATAAGTCTTACCTTAGAAGGGCATCATTCGGTTCAAAAAGTGGGGCAAGTTATGCCTGAGGTACATAGGGCCTTTCCAAGTCATTACTCGAGTAGGAAAGGTGGCCTATAGGTTGGAGTTACCCGATGAGTTAAGTGGAATTCACCCGACATTCCATGTATCTCATCTACAGAAGTGTATAGCCAATAAATACATGGTTGTACCACTAGAGGATATCAAAGTAGATGAATGGCTCAATTATGCGGATCAACTAGTGCAATCATCGATCGCAAAGAGAAGAGGATAAGGAATAAAGCGGTTCCCCTGGTGCATCTACAGTGGAAGCACAGGAAGGGATTCGAGTCTACGTGGTAGGCTGAAGAAGAAATGAGGCAATATTATCCCTATCTGTTCGAGGAATAACAGGTTTCGGGGATGAAATTTATATAAGGGGGTGGACTTGTAACACCCGGATTCTTAAAGAGAAACAAGAATAAAAGGAGGAAATGTAATAAAACCCAAGTTGAGGGTTAAAATTGTAATAAAGTACATAATTTTAATATATTTTGTACAAAACGTGGTATGGCCGCCCATACCACCCTTGTATCACTTTCAATCGGGTTTTAGAGAGAGAAAGAGCAGAGTTCGGGTTTTGGAAGAAGAAGAAGAAGAAGTCCGATTTCAAGGTAGGAATTTGATGTTTTTAGTTGTTCTTGGCTGGTTCTAGCCTCGGTTTTACGCTTATGTGTTTGTTTGTGTTCCGGTTGTGTTTTGGTGGGTTTCTAGTTGTTCGAACTCAATTGCATTTGGGTTTTGAAGAAATCATACTCGAAAGTTGTATGTACATTTTATTTAAATGGGTAATTATACTCGTATGTTTATGTGTGTGTGTGATTGCGGGTGGGATATGATTTGGGTGAGTTACAATGTTATGATCATGTTATATGTAGGATTTGTTGCATAGAAGGTTGGTTCTAGGCTTAGAGCATGATAAATGTTGATATGAGGACTGAATTATGTTGTAATGTGAAAGTTAGTTATCCATGCGCCTAAACAGTGGCCCATGCACCTAAGTGTTCCCATATGCCTGAAATCTCATGCGCCCCAATAGTTCCCATGCTCCTAGAATTAGACTAAATTTGACTAAGTGTCCATGCGCCCGGGAAGTCATGCCCCTGTATAGTGGCGATGCACCTAAAAATTTTCCTAGAAGCCTATGTGTTGGTCCATGAGTCCAAAAATTTCTCATGCGCCTAAGTGTTCCCATGCGCCTGCATAGTGCCCATGCACCTGAAGCCTTAGTTTTATTTCTAAACTTATGGAAAAAGTGAAGTGTTAGGCTTTGACTTGGGATGTTCCTGGGGTGATGTAAGATGACTTTATGATCTCGCATGATATGGTATGTGTTGTTTATGATGATGCCATGCATGGTTATGTTTATGCTTATGTTCCTTATGATGTATGTTATTTTCTTTGGCTTTGCATGGCATGATTAATATCAGTAAACGTACAGTATTATGTAACAAAAGCGGAAAGATAATGAAAGATGAACGTAAAGAATGAAAGCATACATGCATTAATGAATGAATGCATAAGTCTTGCCCCGATACTGGTGCAAGGCTTTGTGCGTAATGAATGTGAGTGTAATAATTATTATCTTCATGATCGTTCGTTTCGTACATTTCGCATGTTTCGCATATTTCATACTTATCGCACTTTTCGTACATTTAATATCTTTCACTTCTATCTAGGTCCTGTCGTATGCTTAACGTCCCTCTTGAGCACAAAGCTATATCATTTAGGTTTAAGCGATATGGACCCCATATGGCACATATTGCACGTATCGCACGTATGGAGTAGTCATATAGAGTAACTCCCCCTGTGTGTAAACTCTTAAGGTTTAGACAAGATCGCATGCTGTAACCACACAGTTGAGCTAACAACTCTCAATGAGTTGTGGACCTCCTTTCATTTGCTTCTAAGACTTTTCATTCGTTCATTATGTTCCAGTTTCATTATCTTAAATTGTTCACTTCGTTAAGATAATACCTTATGTTCATTTTCGTAATCATACCATGTAAAGTCACATCTCACATACATAATAAGGAACATATCATACATAATCATCATGCATAAGCATCAATCACACATCATCATCAAGTCATATCATATATTACCCATCACATCAGCTGTGACTTCAAAAAGTCAACTTACATATCCCCCGGGAACCTCCCAAGTCAAAGTGTACACTTTACATTTTCCCCAAAATTCAGAAAAATTCTCTAAGTCTTAGGCGCATGGGCACTATGCAGGCGCATGGGCACTATGCAGTTGCATGGCCTTCTGGGAGTATAGGAACACTTAGGCGCATGGGGAAACTCTCGGGCGTATGGGCACTCTTGGGGCGCATGGGCAACACTTAGTCATTTTGGGCATTACTCTAGGCGCATGGGCACAATGCAGGAGCATAGGAATCCTGGGCGCATGAACAATTAGAAAATTTCTGCCTATTTCTAGGCGCATGACAATTATTTGGGCGCATGGGCCACTGTTGAGGCGCATGGGCAGTCTATATCACACTTAACATCATAATTCAGTCCCCAATCATCATATAACCTATTCTAAGCTTGAATCATACATCGTAAGCCTTAGAAAGATAACCATAACATCATCAAGCACGTACATAGCCGAAAATCAAATCCCACTCGTAAACACACGCACATACAACATACGGATATAAAACCCAACATTTATAAAAACATACATACATGCATTTCCAGCGCCAATGCAGTTTAAAACAAGTAAAAAGGGGGTTCTAGAACTCACCTTAACAACCTTTCCTTTTGAGTTCTTCAAAACTCGTTTGCAATTGAGTTCAACCACCTAGAAACCTACCAAAAACATACCCGAACACACATGAACACACATAAGCATATAACCAAGGCTATGGTCATTAAGAACATCATAAAACTCATGAATTATTACCTTGAATTCGAATTCATACTCTTATTTGTCAAAAACCCGAGAGTTTCTGCTCTCCTTTCTTTCTCTCTCTAAAAACCCGAAGGATGTGGTTGTGTAGACAACATGGGCGGCCATGCCACCTTTTACACCCACTTTTCAAACATTTTGTCCTTTTGGGCACTTTTTGTCCCTCTACTTGGGTTTTATTGTTTTTCTTTCTTTTACTTCACCTTTATTCTTTCGTCTTAACTATGAGAAATAACCGGGTGTTACAAGTCCACCCCCTTATATAGGTTTCGTCCATGAAACCTGTTATTCCTCAAATAATCATCGGTAATGTTGTCTTATTTCCTCCTTCATCTCTGACATAGACTCAGATCTCTTCATGTGCTTCCACTGTACATGCACAAGAGGAACCACTTTATTCCTTAACCTTTTCTGCTTTTGACAATGATCGCCACCGGTTGCTCTACATAATTGAGCCGCTCATCTACCTTGATATCCTCCAGTTGTACAATCATATCCTCGTCTACTACACACTTTATCGGATAAGATACATGGAATGTAAGGTGAATTCCACTTAACTCATAAGGTAACTCTAGTCTATAGGCCACCTCCCTTACTCGAGCAATGATTCGGAAAGGCCCTATGTACCTTGGGCTCAACTTGCCCCGCTTTCGGAACCAAATGATACCTTTCCAAGGTGAGACTTTCAACATAACTCTATCACCCACCTGGAACTCAATCAGTCTATGTCATTTATCCGCATACGACTTTTGCCTATCTTTAGCTGCCTTCATAAAGGCCTTGATCCTTTCTAGCTTTTCAGTCGTAGCCTCGACCACCTCGACGCTCCCTAACTCTTTATGGCCAATATCACCCCAACACACGAGCGTTTTGCATCTCCTACCATATAGCATCTCATAAGGGGGCATACCAACGCTGGCATGATAACGATTGTTATATGAGAAGTCAGCTAACGGTAAGTGGTCATCCCAACTTCCTACAAAATCAATGACGCATTCCCATAGCATATCTTCCAGCATCTGAATCGTCCTTTCTGACTGACCATCCTTCTGAGGATGATAAGTTGTGCTAATATGTAACTTCAACCCCATTGCATCATGGAATTTCTTCCAAAATTTAAATGTAAACCGAGTGTCAAGATGAGACACAATAGACACCGGCAAACCATGACAAGATACAATCTCCTTGATGAAAAAGATCCGCCAGTCTCTCGGATGGATACGTCTCGTGAATGGGTAGGAAGTGAGCACTCTTCATCAAATGAACAACTATCTAGCATCATACCCTTGCGTGGTACGTTGTAGCTTCGTAATAAAATCCATGGTGATGTGCTCCCACTTCCACTACGATATATCCAATGGTTGGATCTTTATATACGGCTTCTGGTTCTCTGCATTCACTAGTAAACAAGTAAGGCACTTACTCACATACTCCGCTACATCGCATTTCATACCCAGTGACCAATAATCCTTCTTCATATCTTGGTACATCTTCATAGCACAGAGATGAAAGGAGTATCGAGTCTTATGGGCTTGATCCATAATCTTCACATGTAGATCCCCAAATTCAGGAATCCATATCCGTCCAAATCGGGTTCTAACACCGAGTGTATTTTGGCCCAGTACCCGCTTTGTGCCTATGTTTGGGGTAAACTTATGTATGAGATCCTTGTCACTTGCCCTGGTATTGAAGCCGGGCTTTGTGCATAATGAATGGGGGTCTATTTATAGACTTCGGCATAGTATTCGCTTTGTACCTACGTTTGGGGTATAGCTGATGACATTGATCTAGAAAGAATGAACGAAAGATGTTAATGAATAAAATCCATACATTTAATGGAAGTTAATGTATAATAAAGGAAGATATGTAAGGCCCCGTTCCCAGGACGCTCACAGTTTGTCAATCATCACACATAAAACATACATCTACATTAACTTTAGTAAAACATTGCGGCGTAAACATTTAAACAACCATTTCATTATAAACACTTTTGCAAAATAATAAAACGTTCATTACAAAATATCATCTGTTCGCATTACAATGCAAAAACGTTATCGTATCACAAAATGGATGCCATCCAAAGTGACCCAAGTAGCCGCCCCGCCATCCTCAGCAACAATTACCTGCCAACCAGAAACACAAAAATGTCAGTGTTGCTGAGTGAGTTCTAGTTTTATAAAAACATTAAATTGCCTTTCGTTCGTTAAAACATTTTCTTGACTATCGTAAGTAATCACACATCATACATGCATCAAGGTAATAATTATCATCTTCGTCATCATTCCTTTCGTACATTTCGCAGATTTTGCACATTTCGTACTTATCACACTTTCGTACATTTATTATCTTTCACTTCTATCTAGGTCCTATCGTATGCTTAACCCCCTCTTGAGAACAAAGCTATATCATCTAGGGTTAAGCAACAAGGACCCCATATCACACATATTGCACGTATCGCACGTATGGAGTAGTCACATAGACTAACTCCCCTTGTGTGTAAACCCTTAAGGGTTAGCCAAGATCGCATGTTGAAAACACACAATTGAGCTAACAACTCTCAATGAGGTGTGGACCTGCTTTCATTTGCTTGTAAGACTTTTCATTCGTTCATTATGTTCCATTTTCATTATCTTAAATCTTTCACTTCGTTAAGATAATACTTTACTTTAGTTTTCATAATCACACCACGTAAAGTCACATCTCACATACGTAATAAAGAACATATCATACATAATCATCATACCTCATCATCATGCATAAGCATCAATCACACATCATCATCAAGTCACATCATACATCACCCATCACATCAGCTATGACTTCAAAAGGTCAACTTACATATTCCCTAGGAACCTCCCAACTGAAAGCCTACACTTTACATTTTCCTTAAAATTCAGAAAAATTCTCTAAGTCTTAGATGCATGTGCACTATGCAGGCGCATGGGCACTATACAGGCGCATGGCCTTCTAGGCACATGGGAACACTTAGGCGCATGGGGAAACTTTCGAGAGCATGGGCATTATTAGGGTGCATGGGCAACACTTAGTCATTCTGGGCAATATTCTAGGCGCATGGACACTATGCAGGAGCATGAGTACCTAGGCGCATGGGAATCCTGGGTGCATGAACACTTCAAAATTTCAGCCTATTTCTAGGAGCATGACAACTATTTGGGAACATGAGCCACTGTTTCGGCGCATGGGTAGTCTATATCACACTTAAACATCATAATTCAGTCCCTAATCATCATATAACCTGTTCTAATCTTAAATCATATATCCTAAGCCTTAGAAACATAACCATCACATCATCAAGCTTGTACATAGCCTAAAATCAAAACCCACCCATAAACACACGCACGTACACACATACGGGTATAAAACCCAACTTTCATAAAAACATAGATACATGCATTTCCAGCCCTAAAGCGGTTTAAAACAAGTAAAAAGAGAGTTTTAGAACTAACCTTAACAGCCTTTGGTTTTGACTTCTTCAAAAATCCTTAGAAATTGAGTTCAACCGCCTAGAAACCCACCAAAAACACACCCGAACAAACATAAACACACATAAGCAGATAACTGAGGCTAAGGCCAGTTAAAAACATCATAAAACTCATGAATTATTACGTTGAATTCGACTTCCTACTCTTGTTCTTCAAAAACCCAAGAGTTTCTGCTCTCCTTTCTTTCTCTCTCTAAAAATCCTAAGGATTTGGGTCTGTAGACAACATGGGCGGCCATGCCACCTTTTACACCGACTTTTCAAACATTTTGTCTTTTTGGACACTTTTAGTCCCTCTACTTGGGTTTTATTGTGTTTCTTTCTTTTACTTCCCCTTTATTCTTTCTTCTTAACAATGAGACATAATCGGGTGTTAGAAGATAATAATAATATTATCTATGTTTACGTATGATGCATGATCACGTATAAGCGTAAGGAAATGTCTTAAAAGAAAGTAAAGTATTTTGTTTTATAAAACTAGAACTCACTCAGCAACACTGACTTTTATGTATTTCTAGTTGGTATGTAAATGTTGTTGAGGATGGCATGGGGCAGCTAATTGGCGTTTTTGGATGGCATCCAGTTGTTTAATTTGAGATGTTTTTGTGATGTAATGCAAACGATAATATTTTGTAACAATGACTACATTGTATTGTTTTGCAAAAACAGTCATTAATATGAAAAATGGTTTTAAGTTATTCCGTTGCAACATTTTAATGAATTAAAATATATATTTTACGTTTTATGAACAATGATTGACCAGCTGTAAGTGTCCTGGGAACGAAGCCTTACATATATACAAGGAAGGGAAGGTTCTAAGAAAACCAAGAGTAATGCGAAAACCAAATAAAACCATAGAAATCAATAACATAATTCATAACTTTTTCTCTTTCATTTGTTAAAAGGTTACTTTAGTATTTGTTACATATATGTTAACATAAAAACAAAAATTAAAGCTATATTACTCTTTTCATTTGACCCATACCCTTATCTATATTTACACACACATATATATGAAGGGCTGTAATAATAAAATATATAAAATATGTGATCGGTTTCATTTGTTTTGTCTATTTTTCACATAAGAATGTGATTTTTTAAAGATCTCTTTGCGATACACACACACACACAGATATATATATATATATATATATATATATATATATATATATATGACATATTTTTATTTTTGGTTATTAAAGTTTCTAATTTATTTTTAAACCGTTTGGTTTTTAAACGTCATATATAATCTATTTATCTTATGTAACATGAAAATTTAAAACCTGTTGGATCAATAAGAAGGCTGGTGCAACCAAAACCAAATCACTTAGACAAATCTTGGTGCTACTGACAAAGGCTTCTGACGCCAAGTGTGGAACTTCCGAAGGAAGTAGAGTTCTTCCAAAGACAAAGTGAAAGTTCCACTTCCGAAGACAAAGCTCTACTTCCAAAGATAAAGTATTCACTTCCGAAGAAGAAGTCTTAAAGGAAGAAATCAGAAGACTACATCCGAAGTATGATGAAAGAAGAAGTTCTCAAGCCTCGGAAGAAGCAGCCTCTTCCAAAGTATAAGTGGCTTTGGAAATACTTGTTCTTCCGGACCCATTTTACCTTCGGAACACACTGCTATGAACCAGCGGACATAAGTATGGTCTCTGACACTCCGCTGTAGACCTCTGATACTGCATTGCATTTTCTCAAAGAGCCATGTAGTTGACTATACTTTATTCTACTGTTCACCTTTTATGTTAGAAGAAGTTACCAACTTTAGTTGGCGATAAAAGGTAAGTCAGGGACATGTCCTAACTACCATATTTGAGAAAAAGTCTTATCTGAGATACCTTAAACTATAGCTTTGTAGCATTTTCTTTAGTTAGAGGATTCCAGCTGGTATCAAAGTATATCTTGCTGTAGGTAGTATTATATATAGTCTCTCATTGTAACTCATAAGAACATGCTTGTAAGAGTCTTGTAATACTTGAGTTGAGAAGCAATATATGCAAGTACCTTGAAAATTACTTCTTGTGTTTTGTTATTACTTATTATATTGTTATCAACTCTTAAAGATTTTGCTTTCATCAAGAGTGTCGTTTAAGTGAGTTTGAGAGAAAACCAAGTGTTTAGTGACACAAACCGATCCCGCAATTGGTATCAGAGCTTTTTAGGCTCTTGATTGTGAAATCTAACCATCCAAATCAACCTGTTTTTCACTCCTCCTTATAACTCTCACAAAATGGCTCTTAACAAATCTGAAGTAGAGATGGAAACCATGACCAAAGCTCCCATCATTACTCCTGAAAACTTTAGGTCTTGGAGCAGAAGAATGGAAGGCTTCATCATATACCAAGATAGCAAAATGTGGAACTCCATTATTAACGGCCCGTATAAACCAAAGGTGGCATCACTCGGTGGAAACGGTGCCATCATAAAAAAAGCTATTGAAGATTATTCTGACGAGGACCGAAGGAAAAATGGACATCGACAACAATGCTATGACTATTCTAATGACTGCAATACCCAACTCCATCACGATGCGGTTTGAGCATTGTAAGTCTGGTAAAGAATTGTTTGATGCACTTGATCGGATGTATTCAAGCTCCAATGACTCCAAGAAGGACTCACTGAAGCAACAGTTTGAGAACTTCACTTATATTGCTGGAAAGACCCTCAGGCAGTAGTATTTCAGGTACATGGATCTTATTTCTTCACTTCAATCTGTGAAGATCACTCCTAAACTCAGAGATCTCACAAGAAAGTCATTGAGTGCTCTTCCAAATGAGTGGACATTTTACTATGTCTCTATCAAGAGGACAGAGTACTTGAACACTCTTACCATGACTGAACTTTACGACATTCTTGATGGATACCGGTTGTAGATGAAGAGTAAGAAGGGCCACCAAACAAGCAGACCTCTGAGTCTTCCTACTAGCAACACCTTAATGGTTGCTGAAGGCTTAGTACCCCCACAACCTTAACAATACCTAACATACAACAAGCAACCATCCTACTCTTCTGGACCTTACATCACTTTCCCTGAGACTCCAAGGTCTCTACAGGCTCAGCACAACTCCTTTCAGGATAGCTGTAGAGTATGTGGACATCGTCCAACAGATGGCTCTTTTAACCTACAGTGCGAAGAAGTTCTTTAAGAGAACTGGAATGCAATTCCCTCAAAACCCAACTGCGAGCAAGTTTGGGTTTGACAAGACCAAGGCCAAATGTTACAACTGTAACCAACTTGGTCACTTTGCTAGGGAACGCAAGGCTCCCAAATCAAACTCGGGAACCTCACAAGCCTCCTCACATCCTTTTACATCAAAGCCCACTAGAAAGTCAACTGTAAGAGTTGCAATGGCTCAAGAAGTTGACTGAAGCTTTATGGTTCAGGATGTGACTCCTGCTCAAGCTCTCATGGCCGGAACAGATGACAACCAGGTATATGAACATCTCTATACTCCTGCTTGTATAGCTAAGGTTAAATTATATCAGGACTACAATAGGGAAATTGAATATCATATTGAGTCTTTAAATGTTTTGAAATCTTACTTTAAAAGGGCAAAATCTGACTACCTAAAGAAAATTGAAGAGTTAGAGAAAACAGTTTCCTTGTTAAAACATGAACACACCAACTACAAGACTCAAATAAAAGATTTAATATCCAAATTTTCTGAGGCTCAACCCCAGCTTGTCACCGCTGAGGCTCAAGCTAGGAAGTATGCTATTTCTGAGCAAAACTTCCAAGCTATTATTGCATCATCCTCCCGCTCCAAAATCTGTTATCAGAACAAAGGAGGGTTAGGGACCAATGAAATTGCTCCACCACATTCTTATGAGTCCATAAGACAACCTAGATGTGGTACTGAAGAGCAACAGGTCCCAACTGCGGACCTATCTTCACATGAGTTGAAGAATGATGCAACAATAATGGCCACCATAGGGAAGGAACATGTAAATCTACCCACCTCTCCAGTGAAGATCAAACCCTTACCACCAAAGCCTGTAGAAGCAGAGTTAAAGCTTCCAGAAGAACTGCTAAGAAAGTGGCTAAGTCTAAGCTGATGATTGACCCAAAACAAAAGGTGTTTTTATCTCCGCTGGATTCCAGGTGATAGGCATTTTTGATTTAGTAAAGTATTGTAATACCAGCACTCCTGTCCTACTAACAGATCAGAAGTTGAAGGGAAAGGTTGCTGACAAAGAGAGAAAGACTAAGAAACAACAACCTACAAGCTCCTAAATGAATAACATTACATGCATCATGTGTGGTCTGTAAAACCACATGGCTAAAGATTGTTACTACATTCCTGCTAGCACACATTATGCAACTAATGTTAGAAAAGAAGGAGTCAGGGAAGGTTTCTCATTTGGACCTTATCCGATGGTCCAAGTGATGAAAAAGGGAAAGCTAGTTTCTGAAGCCAGGTTGTCTTCGGAAGACTCTCCTTCTTCCGAAGGGAAAATGGCTTCGGAAGCAAAAGCAGTTAAAATTCTGAAGAAAAAGAAAATTCCCTTGAAACCGTCCCAGAAGAAGAATGCTTCAGAAGAAAAAGTGGTGAAAGCTTCTTCCGAAAATAAAGAAGCTTCGGAAGAATGCCATGCTGCAAAAGCTTCTACAAGTACATCTTCCACGATTAACCAAAGGATGGATTGGAAGATCATGAAAGATGCGGCAGCACAATCCTCTTCTTCAAAGACATCCATTGAACCCCCATGCTTAACTTTTGGTTCAATTATGTCACTATCTTTGGAGCAACCCAAGACCAACAAGGCTTGGTTCTCTAATGAAAACTAATAATCTTATCTTATGTGCACGGACATCCATATGACAAGAACAACAATATCTGGATTGTAGACAGTGGATGCTCCAGGCACATAACAGGGAACAAACCTCTCCTTCAACAGTTTCAACACTATGATGGAGGTCCTGTCCAATTTGAAGGTGAGGCCGGAGGATATATTTCTGGCAGAGAGAGTATATCCAATGGTAAGTTAAAAGTTGAAAAAGTTAACTTGTCAGATAGCTTGAACACAATCTGTTGAGCGTTTCTCAGTTCTGTGATCAAAAGCACCAGATGCTTTTCACAGAGCATGTGTGCATTATCATCAAACCAAGTATGAAAATTCCTCTAGAGTTGGTGCTTCTTAGATCTCTCAGGAAAGGGGATATGTACAAGTTGGATATGTACAAGTTGGATATGAACAATGCTTCCCTAATAGGTGAAGTATTATGCTTTCTTTCCAAAGTTGATAGTGATGAATCAACACTTTGGCATAAGCGTATGTGTGATGTAAATTTTAGGACAACGAACAAATTGGCTAAAAATAACTTGTTACATGGTTTGCCTAAAGAGGATTTTTTTCTGCAAAGACAACTGTGTTGCATGCCTGAAAGGGAAGCAACACAGGACCTCTCATAAATCCAAAAGTGTTAACTCCATCACTACTCCATTACACCTATTGCACATGGATCTTTTTTGTCCCACAAGTATAATGACCTTGGAAGGAAATCATACGGCCTTGTGATAGTTGATGATTTTACAAGATTTACATGGGTATTCTTTTTAAAAACTAAAGATGAAATTGCTGAAACATTAAAATATTTTATTCTTAAAATAGAAAATCAAATTGATCACAAGGTTAAGATTATTAGAAGTGATCAAGGGGCTGAGTTAAGAACTTCATTCTTGACTCATTCTATAACTCAAAAGGGATTGCCGGACAATATAGTGCTCCAAGAACTCCTCAACAAAATGGTGTTACTGAGAGGAGTAACATGAACTTATTGAGGCTGCTCAAACTATGTTAGCTGATTCCAAACTACCTCTAACATTCTAGGCAGAGGCAGTCATCACTGCATGCTATATGCAGAACACAGTTCTTTTAGTTAAGCCACATGGAAAAACCCCTTATGAGCTATGGAACAAGAGGCCACCATTCATTGGCTTTCTGAGGTCCTTTGGCAGCAGGTCTACCATACTTAACACAAATGACAATTTAGCAAAATTTGCTGAAAAGTCGGATGATGCTATCTTAGTTGGATACTCTTCTAGCTTCAAATCTTACAGAGTATACAACATTAAGAATCAACAATTTGAGGAGTCATCCATATAGTTGTTGATGAGCATACTCCTTGTGTTAGGGGGAATGGCCCTGATCATATCTTTGATTTAGAATTGTTTCCAAACTATTCTAAACCTTCTTGTGAGAATGTTTCAGTTGGAACAAGTGCTCAAAATGATGCTACTACTCATGATGATCAACTGTTTGAGCTACCCGGACCTCTTCCAGGTTCTCCAAGACATGCAACAAATCAAGCTCCCACTATTCACAGATCAGAAAGTATAACCATGTCAAGAATAGTGAAGCTTCTACCAGTGAATCACCTGCTGATCCTCAAAACTCATCAGGTTATCCAACACAACACCAAGCTGAGGGAGGTAGCATTTTGAAGGAACAGGTGACTATATATGCTACTTCACAGCCAATAATTGATGATGTTTCTTTTTCATTCAATCAGTCCTCATTTAATGAACTTGAAACAATAGCTGGACAAAGTGTTCCAGTTCCTGAGCAAAATATGTCTAATCTAGATTTATCTTTGCAATTGGGAGTGATTCCTCGTTTACGAATTCACAACACTCATCCAGCTGAGAACATCATTGGGGATGTCTTTGAAGGTGTAAGAACAAGAGGGCAGACTCATCATGGGAATGTATGCATGTATTCATGCTTCTTATCCTAGATGGAACCCAAGAAGGTAGAAGATGCCTTGAAGGATAGTAGCTGGGTTGAATGGATGCAAGAGGAGCTGCTTCAATTCAAAAGATAGAAGGTTTGGAACCTATGCCTGCTACCATCTGGTCAAGTACCAATAGGAACTAAATGGGTTTTTAGGAACAAAAGAGATGACAGAGGCTTGATCATCAAGAATAAGGCAAGACTAGTAGTTCAAGGATACACTCAAGAGGAAGGAATTGATTATACTGATGTCTTTGCACCTAAAGCAAGACTTGTGGCAGTTAGGATCTTCCTTGCTTATGCTGCTTAAGAACTTTAGTGTCTACCAGCTTGATGTCAAGTGTGCCTTTCTTTATAGGGATATAGACAGGGAAGTGTATGTGTGCCAACCTCCAGGATTTGAAGATCCACATCATCCTCACTATGTGTGCAAATCAGATAAAGCTCTATATGGGCTGTATCAAGCACCAAGGCTGTGGTATGAAACTTTGTCTCAGTTTCTCCTTAAGAATGGCTACACTAGAGGAACAATTGACAAGACTTTATTTATAAGGAAGTCTGGTAAGGACATTTTGCTTGTTCAAGTCTATGTTGATGACGTCATATTTGGTTCTTCAAATGACCAAATGTGTAAGGACTTTGAAAGCATTATGAAGAAGAAGTTTGAGATGAGTTCTATGCTAAAAATGGACTTTTTCCTTGGAATTCAAGTGAAGCAACTGAACAAAGGATTCAATCTAAGTATGTCAATGACATCTTAGAAAGATTCAAGATGAAAGATTGCAAGTCAGCCAAGACCCCCATACCATGAAACCATAATCTTTGTGTTGACATTGATGGGGAGAATACTGATCAACATCAATATAGGGTGATTATTGGTTCTCTGCTGTATCTCACAGCCAGTAGACCTGATATTATGTTTGTAACTTGCATCTGTGCAAGATATTAGGCTGCTCCAAAGGTGTCTCACCTAGCTGCTGCCAAAAGAATCCTCAAATACCTCAAAGGAGCACCTAAACTAGGTCTTTGGTATCCCAAAAACAATGATTTTAATCTCTATGGATACTCTGACAGTGACTATGGTGGCTGCAACATTGACAAGAACTCACATCAGGAGGATATCAATTTCTTGGTGGAAGGATCATCTCATGTCAATGCAAGAGACAATTATGTGTCTCTACATCAACTGCTGAAGCTGAATATATTGCTGGTGCTAGTTGCTGTGCTCAGTTGTTGTGGATTCAAAATCAGATGTTGGACTACGGATTCAACCTTATGAGTACTCCTATCCATATTGAGAACAACAGTGCGATCTCCATCACTGAAAATCCTGTTAAGCACTCCAAGACAAAGCACATTGATATCAGGTACCATTTCATTAGAGATATTCATGAAAAGAATCTAATTAAACTAATCAAAGTTGATTCAAATGAACAATATGTTGATCTGTTCACCAAAGCTTTTGATGAACAAAGATTTAAGTATCTTATAACATATATTGGGATGATAAACAATGATTAGATTACCTCTTTTGAAAACCTTTTAATGTGTAAACTCTTATGTCAATACAAATTAAGCCCTGTTACAAAAGATCTCTCTGAAAATTTCAAAGTATAAATTTCTTCCGAAGAGAAATTAACCCTCAGAAGTTATCTTCACATCATCTGAAGCAAAATTTCTCTAAGGATAATTTTCTTCTCGGAAGAGTTTTTAGTCTCGGAAGAAGCAATTGTTTTCATATCAAATCTAGTTCTGAAGCTCACAAAATCTCTCCCTTTGGAAAGCAATCTCTACTCTCAAGTAACCTTTACCTTCGGAAATAGGAATTGCCTTGAGAAGACAAACTACCTTTGAAAATGTTTTGATATTCGGAAGAGAGATTTTACTATGTAACGGAAATCTCTTGGGCCCCACACTGTAAAAAGCAAAGATTTTGTTAATGATGTCAGATTATTTAACTGAATTAAACCTTACCGCCCCTGTCACTTCATCCACTAAACCGTCATTTCACCTTATCCTAACACTTTACCGCCATTCCACCCTCTTTTAAATAATCCTGAATATTCACTCTCATCTTCTTACCACAAATTTTACAGCCCTACAAGTTTCTTTGCTTCCAAATACACCCAACTCACACTATTTTACCTTCACTTTTACAATGGCCCTAAATCCTCAACACAACCAAGTCGCTCTTCTTGACTCTTCAAGAGATACGGACTTCTCTGAAATCATCTCCTTCCTCCCCCAATCATCCTAGTACACAGCCTTGACTGTTAATCCTACAGTTTACCTCAACCACATGACTGAATTTTGGGGAAATAGTCAGGTCGCAACCCTAAATGAGGTTCGGGTAATACGATCCCGCATTTGTGGCCAAGAGTTTGTCATCTCCGAACAACTCATCAGGGAGCATCTGGAGCTTCATGATGATGGTGCCCCTACTAAGTTCGCCAAGACAGATTTAGACAGCACATACATCCTCATGGGATATGGTGGAGATGTGAGCAGGTCGACCGTTTACAAGTTCAACTTCTCCTACAATTGGAAGTTCCTCCTGCACATTGTCCTTCACTGGTTGTCAAACAAACTGGGGGATGGGATCAAATCCCATATGAACTAGGGTGCCTTGTTCATGGATTGGTGTGAGGCCTGTGCTTTAACTACTTAAGATTTATGCTGCTCAATCTCATTGGAAATCTTCAGAGGGAAACATTCTTTATATATCCTAGATTTCTACAGCACATCATTACTTGTGAGTTGGACCAGAGTTGGCTTGTCTGTGCAGCCACATTGTCTGTCCCTTACATGAGGCCAAACATCTTCAAGATATTGAAGAGGGTATCCACCAACTTCACTGGCAGGTACACTTCTTTACCTCCTAGTATGACTAAGCATATCGCTCTTGGTGACATCCCTGTTCACCCCACAGGTGATGAACCCACACCAGCAACTACAACCACAATGCTAACACTTTCTCCTCCCATGACCATTACCCACACAAGACGCCCCAAACAAACCCTTGTTCAACCTACTTTGATTGAACAAGCTCCTCTGGTTCAACCTAAAAAGGCTAGAGTGGAACATTGGCCTCCCACTCAGTCTGAGGACTCACCTTCCTTCAGCTTTGACCTCAATATGGGTCTTGAGTCTCCTCAGTCTCAAACCCATGAGCCCATTACCCAATCTGCAAGCCCTTAGGGTGAGTTTTTACACTCCTTTAAGCAGCCAATAAGGGACAGACCAATCAGAGGCTCAATGCCTATAGACATTGACCAAGGTCCTGTGTCAGTAGGTTTAACCTCCTTATCTTTCACTGACCTTCTCCTAAAAGCTGATGAAGAGATGACATCTCTCCATGGCAATGATGTTGATCTACAACACCCTCTCCAAGATCGACAGAATCTAGAGTGACTTCTCATCTCTAGCCCCCATCAGAAAACCATTACTGAGGTGAGTCCCACTGATGTGGATGGGACTGATGTAGATTCAGCTGCCACTACAGAAGGTGCCTCAATGGACCTTATGGATAGTGGTAGTGATTTCGAGACTGAATCTACGGCAACCATGCATTTTGATGACTCTACAAGAGACATCACTAAGCAAGGGAAACCGGGGTGCCAAGAAACCACATCTAGTGGTGAGGCTGAACATAATAGGTATGTTAGCTCATCTCCCTGTGATTCTTCAAAAGAAGATGAGAGAAGCATGAAACTCTTCATTATAGACCTACTATCTAAAGTCTCAAACCTTGAATCCAAGGTTAGGATCTTAGAAGAAAGGTCCGCCACTCAAAAACATGAGATTGAGAATCTCAAGGCTCAACTAGTGAGAAACAGATTGAGAGATCTGTTAGTGGCGTACTTGTTTAGGTCTCCTTGACCTCTTCCTACAACTCATCTACCTCTCAAGATGATGCTACCAAAAAGGGGGAGAGTGTTCAAAGACAAACATATGAGAACCCAAAGAGCCAGTCTTCAACTTCTAAATATTCGGCTCCTATCACAACTTCTTCTGAGCCATCTCAACTCACTTTGACAATTGTTTCAAGGATGCTCAGAGATCTCTACAACTTGTTTTCATAGTTCTTGTTGAGATCTACTCGTGATTAGCAAAGTCTTGATGCTACTGTTGGACCAAAAGAACGAATGAGCCGGATCAGAAAACCTTAAGTCCCACAGACGTCACAACAACTGCTGAAGTCCACAACAGCTGAAGACAAAGTCTGAAGACACAAGTGCTGAAGACAAAGTTGAAGACACAAGTGCTGAAGACAAAGTCTGAAGACACAAGTGCTGAAGACAAAGTCTAAAGACAAGTGCTGAAGACAAAGTCTGAAGACACAAGTGCTGAAGACAAAGTCTGAAGACAAGTGCTGAAGACCAAGTATTAGTCATTGTCACAACAGCTGAAGAGGTCTTCTTCAGTAGTTGTGACGGTTTTCTTTCAGTAGTTTTATGTTTTTCTTTTCAGTAGTTTTTTAAAACGACTGAAGAGCTTGTTCTTCAGTCGTTGTAGTTTCAGTAGTTTCGTATCAGTAGTTTTATGTTTTATACTTAGCACTCTGATATGTTCTCAGTAGTTGTGAACATTTCAGTAGTTTGTTAAGTTTTAGTTATTTTTGTAATAAATCTGCCAGATGTCACTATCCCGTGATATCAGCAGTGATTGCACTCTATATAAGGAGTGTCAACCTTATTGTAATCGTGAATGATTGAGCAGAAACATTTGACATTATTGAAACATTCCTTTTCACAGAAATATATTCTCTCGTTACAACCGTATTTTTTCTAATGCATACGAATATCAAATTCTTGCTATAATTTGTCTAATTCTTGTTCTTATTCCGCTGCGTTACACTCTAATCCATCAAATTGAGATCACTGATCCTGTCAAATGGTATCAGAGCCTTGTTCATCATTGATCGATCTAATAATGATCATTGAAACTGCTATCCAAGATCCAAGTTTGATTGAATTAGCATTTTTGCAAGAAACGGTTATAGAGATTGAATTTTCTGTGTTTTTGGTCATTCATCCTGAGATTTATTCTTGGTTTTCATTGAGTCTGTTATGGTCTGTGTAAAATCTGTTAAAAGCTTGAATTAAATTGTATTTGGACCTAAAATGACTACTCCTTCCAATGGTCCTCACAATACTGGTTCCTCAACCAAGCCTCCGATGCTGGTTAGGAATGAGTACAACATATGGCAACGACGAATGCTCCATCACCTGTGTTAACAGCTCAGGTTGTTGGACATCAGTGGTACATGGTCCACACAAGCCTATGGTGAATAACCCGGAAACCAATCAAATGGTTCCGAAGAGGAGGGAGCAATACTCAGATGAGGATAAGAAATTGTTTGAGATTGATGCAAAAGCCCATGGAATTCTGGCCATGGCACTGCCCAATGAAATCTATTCTGGGCTAATGCATTATGAAACTGCCCATGACCTCTGGAATGCCTTGAAAGAACAATTGGAGGAACAGATGAGGTCTTGGCAAATATAGAGAAATCCTTGCCCAACAATATGAGACATTCTCTCATAGGAAGGGTGAGACACTGACTCAACAGTTTGAGCGGTTCTCTTGTTTGATCTCTGAATTAAAAATGGTCAAACATGAGTACACAAACAGCCAGATGAATAACAGATTTCTCAGATCACTGCCTGAGAGATGGGACACATATACTATTGTCCTACGCTCCAGTGCAAATTTGGACAAACTATCTCTCACCCAACTCCATGGGAATTGCTCACATTTGAGAGAGAGATAGAACAGAAACGAAACTGTCATCATCTGGAAAGCTCACTGATGATTTTGTACCAGGAAACACTGCCTTGGTAAGTCATGAGTCAGAGTATGCAGGATCAGAATGCCACTATGATGAGCATATTGATTTCACCTCAAACAATTCTAATCATGCCTTTGTGAGTGTTGATTGTCATTCTGGTAATAATAGTGACAATCTATGCTTTATCATGGATGATTTGAAGGGCATTGCTGATGATGATTTAGAAGAGATGGATATTTTGAGCCAAATGGCCTTGATCAATATCAGATCTCAGAAATTCTACAAGAGACTGGCAGGAAATTTCCTGGACTCTCTGACAAAACCAAAGTCGGTTTTGACAAGAGCAAGTTGAAGTGTCACAAATGCCACAGGCTTGGACACTTTGCAAGAGAGTGTAGATCAACTGGATCTAAACTTCTGCACCCTTTTTGACTTTTCCAAATAACAATTCACAATTCAAAGGGCAACATTCTGCTGGTTCTAGTCATTCATCACACCCTCAATCTCCTGCATATTTTGTTCCTCGGGTCAAATGCCATATCCTTATCCCTGCTATTATATGCCACAGTCAAATCAAGTTCAAGCTCCTATGTACCACAATCTCATGCACTACCAGAACCTCAACCATCTCCATCTCAATCACAACCTCATCACAGCTTCTTCACACCTGGAGTCGTTGACTGGAGTAGCTTACCTGATAACTTGTCTGGTCACACTGAGCAATACTATGCTGGTGCTAGTCAACATGGTGGTGAACACCCTTTTGGAAATCTTGCTCTCATGGCCCTGGAGTCTACTGAGGGTTCCTGTTCAAATGCATCATCTTCACAGGTAACTCAGGTATCTTCAGAGGCTAAAGCCAAGTTATGTTCTGAATCATGCATAGCTGCCTTTGTCTCTATTAGAGAGGCAAATGTAGCATTAATAAATCAAAAACTTGAGCTTGAGAAAACCATTTTCAAAAGAAAAGCTGAGTATGAGTCTGCTCTTAACAGTAAAAGTGATGAGATTTATAAGCTTAAATGCCAATAAATGATGAAAAGGCCAAGCTAGAGGTTATTCTGGAAGACCACAGGAGTCTCAAAGAAAAACTTGCAGTGACCCAAGTTGAGTGTGAACGCTGGGTCTCATCATGCAAGGGATTTGAAATGCTTCTTAGCAAGCAAACTGCTTCAAATGTGAAGTTTGGCATTGGTTACAACCATACTGCTCCACCAACAGACTTTACTCCTAACTCCATAGTTAAGTCTGAAAGTGAAAGCAATCTCCAAACCACATTATCGTGTGAGTCATTCTCCAATGATAATCTAAGATCAGAGAATGAATCCAGTGTTAAGATCTCAACAAATAAATTGACTGATGGTCTAACTACTGAGACTCATATGAAGCTGAGTACTTCAGATGTTGTTCCTCAATGTACCCAAGTACTGAAAGAGACCCAACATCTGAAAAGCATTTCAAATCAGTTGAAATACAAGGACTAACAACTGCTGAGGAATCCATCAAACAGTCTATTAGGACGGATGGAAAACAGTTGAATTACCAGTCTTCAGCTGTTACAATTAGTACCTAGTACTGATAGGAGGAAAGTACTGAAGATCACACCTTCAGTAGTTTCCACTTCAGCAGTAAAGATGTCCAAGATGAAGAATAAACCATGTGAAATTTGTGGTAAATTCAATCATCTATCTGATGAATGTTGGTACAAAAAGGGTTTAAAGCTCCAAAGGGATGAGCTCATTAAACTAGAAATAAATAAAATGAAAACTGAGTTTGAGACCAAGTTTGTACCACAATCATCTCAACCTGATAAACCCAAGGCCTTACCCAAATCCACTAAGAAGGATGCGGTTTATCAGAAGACAGCTGATATTGTTCCTCATGATAAACATAAGACTAAGTCTGTGAAGTCTAAGAAGGAGGAAATGGTGGGTCACAGGAACTCATCAAAAACAAGCTCTGGAGTGTCAAATGAACTGAAAGCTCGAGCTTCAAATCAGACACAGCTTGTTATGATGGTTCAGCATCTGTTGGGGAGAGTTAACCAACTTGAAGCCCATGTGATCAAACCACTGGAGAGGAATTCCAGGTCCAAATCCATTTCAGCACCATCTCCATCTTCATCAGCTGTTAATCATGAGAAACCAGCTATGGTTAAATCTGTTGATAAAGTCAGTCCCAAAACCAAAAAGGTTTGGGTCTCCAAAGCTAACTAGTTTCTTATGATTGTGCAGGGTTCTTCAGCATGCCAAAGAAGCATCTGGTATGTGGACAGTGGAGGATCCATGCACATGACTGGGAGCAGCTCTCTTCTTCATGATTACTCTCAGGGAAAGAAGGGATTTGTCTCATTTGGAAATGATGCTAAAGGTTACATCATTGGAAAGGGATTTGTGTCTAATGGAGATATTAGATTTGATGATGTCAACCATGTGGAGAATCTCAAATACAATCTGTTGAGTGTCAGTCAGATGTGTGACAAAGGACATGTTGCTCTTTTCACAAGCCAGAACTGTAGGATTCTGTCTTCCAAGGTTCTGAGCCTGATTGACAAAGTACTGGATGATAATACTCTCCTGAAGGCTAACAGGATAGGAAGAGTATATGCCTTGGATCTGTCAAAGAAAATTGAGTTGAGAGGCCATCCATGCTTGTTCTCCAAGGCCTCTCTCCAAGAATCTAAACTGTGGCATAGAAGGCTGGGTCATGTTAATCTCAAAAACATGAATCAGCTGATCCACAAGAGTTTAGTGAGAGGTCTTCCAATAAAAGAGTTCAATTGTGATGAAATCTGCACTGCATGCTTAAAAGGGAAACAACATAAAGTTTCATTCCCAACCATAGAAGAGTCCAAGTCTAATGCCTGCTTACAACTACTGCACATGGATCTTTTTGGTCCTGTGAGGTAATGAGTATGGCAAAGAAGAAATACTGTCTGGTAATTGTGGATGATTACTCTAGATATGTATGGACCTTCTTCTTGCATTCAAAGGATGAGGCTGCTCAGTCCATTATGAACTTTGTGTTACACATTGAGAAGCAGTATTCCCTACCAGTTAAGTGTGTGAGGAGTGACAATGGTACTGAATTCAGAAACCACACTCTTGATGATTTTACTTGTCAAAGGGAATCAAGAGGCAGTATAGCATCCCAAGGACTCCAGAGCAAAATGGAGTAGTGGAGAGAAAGAACAGGACCCTCATTGAAGCTGCAAGGTCCATGTTGGCTGATTCTGGTCTGCCACTGACCTTTTGGGCTGAAGCTGTCAATACAGCCTGCTATGTACAGAATAGAGCCTTAGTAAATCAGAGGTTGATGAAACTCCTTATGAAGTTTTACATCATTTAGCCCCTTTGATTTCATTCTTTAGAGCATTTGGGTGTCCCTGTTACATTCTCAACACAAAGGATCAACTCCAAAAGTTTGATTCTAAGGTGGATGCAGGGTATTTTGTTGGGTATTCATCCACTTGCAAGGCTTATAGAGTATTCAACTGTCGGACAAAGATAGTTGAAGAAACCTTGCATGTGAAGTTCAATGAATCCCCTAAGGATACAATTCCACAAAACCCTGTGGAGTTGTTTGATCTGGACATTCTGCAATATGTTCCTTATCAACCACCTGCTGTTGCAGATCATATGAATCCATCATTCTGTAGCTAGTCATCCATCTGGTGTTACTGATGATGATGATATCAGTAATCACCTTTTCAAGTTTAGTGATCAACTGCCTGATTCAGCTAGACCTGATGTTCCTGTAGCTTCAGTAGCACAATCCACAACAAATGCTGATGAGATTTCTACAACTTCAACTTCCTTTGAATTACCATCTACTGATTGGTTTCAAGGAAATGCTTCACCATCACCATCTGTTGCTGCTGAGCCTGCTACAAACACTTGCACAGATCTTATTGTGTACCAAGATCTGAAGAATCACCCTATGTCTCAAATCATTGTGATATCAATGCTGGCGTTTCAACAAGAAGTCAATTGTCAAATTCTGCTTCTATGCTCTCTTCATTAGTCAGCAAGAGCCAAAGAACTATCACATTGCTTTAAGGGACAATGGATGGGTTGAAGCCATGCAGCTTGAGCTTCAGTTCAAGAAACAGCAAGTGTGGGAACTGGTTCCTCTACCTCCAGGTAAGTGTGCAATAGGCACTAAATGGGTGTTTAGGAACAAAACTGATGAAAATGGGCTTATTGTTAAGAACAAGGCCAGACTGGTTGTACAGGGTTTTCACAAGAGGAAGGTATTGATTATAATGAAACCTTTGCCCCTGTAGCCAGACTGGAAGCAATTCGATTGTTTTTAGCTTATGCTGCTTATCACAACCTTAAAGTTTTTCAAATGGATGTCAAAAGTGCATTTTTGTATGGGAAAATTAAAGAAGAGGTTTATGTATGTCAACCACCAGGTTTTGAGGACAATAAACATCCTAATTGGGTGTATAAGCTTGATAAGGCTCTCTATGGGTTGAAACAAGCTCCTAGAGCCTGGTATGAGACATTATCAAACTTTCTTCTGGAAAATAATTTCACTAGAGGCTCCATAGATAAGACTTTATTCATTAAGAAAGCTGGGCAGCATAATCTACTTGTTCAAATTTATGTAGATGATATTATTTTTGCATCCTCTGATCCACAGTTGTGTGATGCCTTTACAAAGTTGATGAAACAGAAGTTTGAAATGAGTGCCATGGGAGAATTACAGTTCTTTCTGGGTTTGCAAATCAAACAAAAGGCTGATGGAATTTTCATTCATCAGTCCAAATACACAAAAGATCTTTTGGAAAAGTTTGATTTACAAAAGTGTAAGCCCTGTTCTACTCCCATGTGCAACACCACACAACTGGATACAGATCAGAAAGGTAAAGTGGTTGATGAAACACTTTACAGATGTATGATTGGGTCCTTGATGTACTTAACAGCTTCTAGACCAGATATTATGTTTGCTACATGTGTTTGTGCTAGATTTCAGGCTGCACCTAAGGAGTCTCATTTGATTGCAGTCAAGAGGATCTTTAGATATTTGCAAGGCACTCCATCTCTAGGTTTATGGTATTCTACTAGACATTCTGGTAAATTAGTTGCTTTTTCTGACAGTGACTATGCAGGGTGTAAGTTGACAAGAAAGTCCACTTCTGGAGGATGCCAATTCTTAGGCAACTGCTTGATTTCTTGGCAGAGTAAGAAGCAGACCTCAGTTGCTACATCAACTGCTGAAGCAGAGTACATTGCTGCTGCAAGCTGTACATCTCAGGTACTCTGGCTTCAAAACCAATTATTGGATTATGGCATAACAGAGACTAAGACCCCATTGTTAATGGACAGCTCTTCAGCTCTTTGTATTGTCAAGAATCCTGTCCAGCACTCTAGGACTAAACATATTGAAATCAGACACCATTTTATTAGAGATTGTTTGAAAAAGGTCTGATTGATCCAAAATTTGTTCCTAGTGCTGATGAGCTTGCAGACATTTTCACTAAGCCCTTGGATAGCACAACTTTCCAAAACCTAGTGTTAAGGCTTGGTATGCTGCAGCTAGAATAAGTGACAACTACTGATGATCTCAGCTCACAAGTACTGATGATCATTAGTTTATTATTGTCATATATAAGTACTGAAGTTATCCTCCCTCAAAGTTTTTTTAAACTACTAGAGCTTAACTTCTCAGTACTCAAGTACTTTATTGTTGAAACATGTAAACATTGATGTAGTTACAACAGCTGATGTAGCTACAACTACTGTTGTCAGAAATACAAATACGTACTGATGTCCTATGAAACATCTGAAAACAGATGAAAACGTCTGATGAGTATGTGTGAGGACAGTATGAAACAGCTGAAAAGCAATGAATTGACGACAACTACTGATGAGCCTTTTTGTCTTCAGTAGTTTCCCAACTGCTGTTTCTTTCTAAACAACTGAAGCAAAACCATGTCTTCAGTAGTTTCACAACTACTGATGACTAACACCAAGTCTTCAGTTGTTTCAACAACTGATGGTTACAACTGTCTTCAGTAGTTTTATAAACCTGATGACAAAATCTTCAGTAGTTTTATAATACTAATGACTAAATCTTCAGTAGTTTATAATTACTCATGACTAAATCTTCAGTAGTTTTATAACTACTGATGACTAAATCAGAGACTTCAGCTGTTTCAACGTCTGACGGTTAAAACCAAGTCTTCAGTTGTTTTATAACAACTGATCACACCAATACGGTCAGTCATTCCAAACCTCTGAAAGTTAATACCACGTCATCAGTAGTTTCAACAACTGATGACTAACACCAAAACCTTCAGTCGTTTTCTAACCCTACCCTTTAAATACCTTATCCCACCTTCAGAGTTTTTTACTTTCTTCTCTTCTCAAACCTAACGTTCAAAAACTCTGTAACCTCTCTTCATCAATGGCGACCATGCAACTAAAACCTCGACACAACTGTGTCGCACATCTCACAAATCGCCATACTGGACCAAGTTTCACAACGCCATTGATTTAATGGTTCAGTCACCTTACAAAACGGCTTTTCTGTTAAATCCCACCATATATGCCGAATCTCTTAACCAATTCTGGACAAACGTCACTCTTGTCTCTGAGGAGAATGACACAGAGTCTCTTCAATCGTTTGTCCATCGTCAAAAAGTGGTCATTACTCCAGACATTCTTCGCCAAACCCTCAATCTGGATGATGCCACTTTCCAACTGGTTATCCAAAGGGCACAATCGATCAATCATTTGCCCAGCATGGATACCAGGGTAACCTGAGTGCATCTACCATATTGAAGAAACATTTCCAGGATGCCGAACGTCTCATCTTCACCTGGTAAATGTCTGCCTTGCCCCCAAGACTTCATCATGGGATCAAATGTCCACAAGGTGGCAACAGGTAATGTACTCCATCCTTGAGCAACAACATTTAAATTTTTCTGAAATACTATTTTTAGACTCAAGGATATGGCCCAAAAACAACTTGCTAACCGTTGGATATTATATCCTCGGTTCATAATGGCCATAATTGAAAACCAGCTTCAAGCTGAGGGACTTGTTGGCCTGGGAGTCCCTGCTACGGCTGTATTGCCTGAAGTATACTCCCGGCACAACTCTGACCAATCACTAAAAATGGCTGCCAAGCTGCGCAAACCCACGCAGCTGGAACCCACAGCCACCACCTCCAAATCCAAAGTCCCCACCAAACCCACTAAAAAGAAGACAAAAAGGCTACTCAGGGAAATGAGTCCCCTGAGGATGCCCCTGCAACACAAACGCAGGCTATATCCACTGGTTATAACCCCCTAGTGGATACAAGGACTTCACCAGCCACAGCCGCTCAGGATTCCTCTCAAAAGGAGCCTGCAGCAACCAAGAAGGGGTACCCACTAATCTGGGATCTTCCTCATTTGAGGAGATTGCCATTGAAGAGCACCATTCTCCCCAGGTGCATACTGCTTTTACCCCATCTCCCACTGCAACCGCCCCACAAAGTCCTACTCTCATTATTGCAAACGTGCTGACTCAGCTGCATGCCTCTCCTCCTCCCAACAAACACAACAAAGGGGAAAACCACAGCAATTGAGGAAGAGGATCAACATGCTTCTGACAGCCCACAGCACAAGGGTTTAACTGTTCTATCTCCTGGTGTGGATATGGAGCTAGAACATCTGGTGAGGCTGCCACCTCTTCTGAATCAGCACATGATCAGACTGAGGCTGGTAACATAGCTAAGACCAGAGGCAACAGCTGATGAAGGACATCGTCCTGAGGCTGGAAGTCCCCAGTTCCAAGAAAAAGGGGCACATGCTAAAATGGTCTACACCCAGTGCATGTACATCCTGCTACAAGAGAGGTCAGGTGATTCAGCATCTGCTGATGATGACCTGGGCTTCTTTATGATGTTCTGGCCCAGAACACAATTCTTGAGGAAGAAGTCAGTAGACTACAAAGACTACTTGACCAATTCTCTCAACAAGCAAGTCCATCTGCCACCAACATAAACCCAGATGGCACCTTCACCTGAAGGTCTCCCACACACTCAGCCACTCAAAACTTCCGAGCCACCAGCTTCTATTTCTGGCACTGCTTCTCAGGGACAGAACCCCTCTGAGCAAACAGCTGCTATCTTTCAGCAATCCCTACCTCTCATCACCCCAATGATCACAGACATTGTGATCAAAACCATGGATGAGAGGCTTCCCTCAATCATACAACCCCTGGTGGAGGAGATTGTGAGCACAAGGCTTCTGCTACTCAAACCCTTGCAACCAATGCAACCAAAAAGGGGGAGAGTCAGTCAGTGAAAGCAAAGAGGAAGAGCATAGAGGGGAAGAAAGAAAAGGAGACTGAGAAGGAAGAGGAGTTTGTGAAGGGAGACATTGATCAAGTGGGTGAAAGTCACAAAGACTTTCATGTCACATATAAGAAGAGGAAGGTTGAAGGAAAAGAAAAAGAACTCGAACTCGATGAGATGATCAAAATGGCGGATGCTACACACAGTAAATCAATGGACTCCATTATTGATCAACTGTATAGACAGGGGTTCGATACTGCACAGCTTGACTCAGAGATTAGGAGACTTGAAGTTGAAGAAATTAACTCAAGATGGGCAAGTTATGATGCATTAGAAAGAGAAAGACTAGAGATCATGATCAGATTCATTGCAAAGTACCTTGGGAGATCATTGATCGAGATTAAGTCATGGACCAGGGACAGTATCTTGGCAATAACCACCAAGATCTGTTCGTCTGAAGCATACACTAAGGGATTGGTGATTGAAGCACTAAATGAGGCAGGTGCTGGGAACAGAAAGGAACTAGCAAAACACTCAAAAGCCTCACTCACTACAAGAATGCTAGAACAACCTGCAAAACCTCCCACTTCAAATCACCACTACCACAACCCACTAAACCAACTCCTTTACCCTCAAAACCAACAGCCGATGATGCACCCAAGAAGAAGAAGAGAAGGGTGTTGAGGCTAGAAGAAGAAGAAGAGGAGGATGATGAGGAAGAAGATAGGCTGCCTCTTTCCGCAGTCCTAACTTTGCCTAAAGCCAACCTATGCCCATCACTCCCACCTCACAGATGGAAGCTGTGAGAGTAAAGATAGAAGAAGAACAGCAGCAAAAGCTTCATGATGATGAGATGCTGAAAAGCATAGACAAAACTTATGCTGCTTCTTCATCAATAATCAGTATGAAGAAAGAAGCTCTGAGATTGTACACCCTTGCTAACACATTTCAATATCAAAAGGAAAAGGTGAGAATATGGCCTGATCCTAGGTGGCTCACAGAATTGTGAAGAAAGACATTCCTTCGAGATACAAGGGCCAAGTAAAAAGGATCGTAGATGAAGAGATCACAGTGGTCCTTGTAGTATCACCCTGGGAAATTGTAGAAGATTTCAAGAAGGCCTATGAAACTAAACAGCCACCCCAAAAGATGTTAGAGAACAGAGTAATTAAAAAGGGGTTAGTCTACAAGAGGCTTGAGAACTTCAAACAAAATGAGCTCAGTCTGTTACTTGAAGGGACTCACCCAGATGAGTTTGCATACAGACAGATCACAACAGTTGAGCTCAAAAATGGCAAACAGGCTAAGTACATTCAGAGCTGTATGGGCGTGAAGGATTGTTTGATGGTGGAGCTGAAAATCTTACCATGGAAGAACAAATTATGTTTCTCAGAGCATACACCAGAGAATCCTACAGGCTTATACATGGGAAGTAGATTTCATGGATAGGACCACAGCCCTGTGTCCAGTTCCCAAAGTCAGGGCTCTTCCATACTATGCCAACCAAAATTTCAGAAATCTATTCCCAGGCAGTGCTTAATTGGGTCATCTTCTTAGCTGATCAAGAAGGAAAAAGACCAATCATTGCCAACAATAAGTGGGACCTCAATAAAGTTAAGGTTTTGGCTGCATTGGTTCAGGGGGAGTTTGTTGGACCAAAAGAACCAATGAGCCGGATCAGAAAAACCTTAAGTCCCACAGAAGTCACAACAACTGCTGAAGTCCACAACAGCTGAAGACAAAGTCTGAAGACACAAGGCTGAAGACAAAGTCTGAAGACACAAGTGTGAAGACAAAGTCTGAAGACACAAGTGCTGAAGACAAAGTCTGAAGACAAGTGCTGAAGACAAAGTCTGAAGACACAAGTGCTGAAGACAAAGTCTGAACACAAGTGCTGAAGACCAAGTATCAGTCGTTGTCACAACAGCTGAAGAGGTCTTCTTCAGTAGTTGTGACGGTTTTCTTTCAGTAGTTTTATGTTTTTCTTTTCAGTAGTTTTGTAAAACGACTGAAGAGCTTGTTCTTCAGTCGTTGTAGTTTCAGTAGTTTCGTATCAGTAGTTTTATGTTTTATACTTAGCACTCTGATATGTTCTCAGTAGTTGTGAACATTCAGTAGTTGTTAAGTTTTAGTTATTTTTGTAACAAATCTGCCAGATGTCACTATCCCGTGATATCAGCAGTGATTGCACTCTATATAAGGAGTGTCAACCTTATTGTAATCATGAATGATTGAGCAGAAACATTTGATATTATTGAAACATTCCTTTTCACAGAAATATATTCTCTCTTACAACCGTATTTGTTCTAATGCATACGAATATCAAATTCTTGCTATAATTTGTCTAATTCTTGTTCTTATTCCGCTGCGTTACACTCTAATCCATCAAACTTGAGATCACTGATCCTGTCAGCTACCATGATTTATTTTGGAGCTGAAGAGCTTTAGATGCTTACTGCACCTTCTACCATTGTGGAAGAAGTTGGTCAACTAAGGTCCACATGGAACCTGAGATTCAATTCGATAGGGAAATAGGGACTGAGGCCCAGCAAACGAAACACTTGGGATAGAATTTGCATTCCCTCTTACTTCTGAAGCTGAAGTTAAAGCCTTGGAAGAACAAGCTGAATCTTACGAAGCTAAAATGGAAGCTGCGGAACGACTGTTCAAAATATCCGAGGAACTGATCATCATAGATGCAATCCTAGAAATGGCATCTGAGGTGAACAGTGAGGACGTTTTGGATCAACCTCCTATCCATACACTATCTCTACCTCTCCCCAATCAGTATTCACTATCCAAGAACCACCAAAGTCAAGTTCCTTAAAAGATACCAAAGGAAAACAGAAGATGACTGCAGAAGAGCTTCAGAAGAGGAGAAGATTGAAAAGCTTAAAAGAAAAGGGAGACTTCCAACTCGGAAGCTGTTGCCTGCTAGTAGAAAAGCAGCTGTAGCCAAGCAGGACGTTGTTGACAACAAAAAAAAGAGAAGAGATCATTGACCAGCTCATTTAGCTTGGAGCTGCCAATGAAAAAACACACTGCTGCTACCACTAGAGGAGTTGGTGGAACTGGAAAAGGCAACCAGGCTGTAGCAAAAAGTAGCAAGGTTGGCCTCAGAGAGAGAGAAAGAAGGGAAAGGAACAAAGCAAAGCTGACATACAGCTCAGGAGTGAAAGATGGATTTCCTAACCTCCAGAGGCTTCTCTCTTCAAGAACTTTCTCCACACAATGATGAAATGATCCTTTGGCTCTTCAACAAAGAGAAAGATCAAATGGAGAAAGAAAGAAAAAGAGATGCAAGAGAAAAGTTGAAGTAGAAGAAAAAGAAAGAGGAAGAAGCATGGGTATCTGCAACGAGGAATATAGGTTACAAAGCCTGGATGAAAGTCTATCTCCAGGCTCATGGCTTCTTTGGAAGGCAAGTGGGTCCCATGTCTGAAAAGACACTCCAATGAATTGTCAGTGAGATCAAAGTTGACATTCGTTTAGGAAAAAGAAGAGAGATGTACAGAAGGGTACAGGGGATAACCTTCACACCAACCACTCAACCCCAACCTGAACCAATTCCCTCTCCCTTCACCAACAAAACTGACCTTACACTCCTAAACCCACACCTTTACCTTCATCTACTTCCTCACCTCAACCACCAAAAGTGCCATCCTTCAACCCAAAACTCTAACCCGAACCACCTCACCACATCCTACCCCACAACCTTCTCCACCATCCCCTCAGCCTTCCAAACATCTCTCTCTAGAAGAGTTTAAAAGCATCAAGAATAGGCTCATCAATTGCACAACCCTAAGCGATATCTCTTGTGAGGAAAACTCCATCAAGCTAACCTATGTGGATGGATCTTCACGTTCCCTCACAGAGATCAATTTCTTGATCTACCCAGAGGAACACTGGACCAGGCTGTAGTACTTCTAGGAATCAACTCAGAATCATTAAATGATGAAGAGAAGAAACTAAGAAGGAAGCTAGTGACTCTACTGGATACAAGGAAAGGGGACAAGATTCCTAGTCAGTCTCTTGTGCCTAGAGAGAATATACTCTGGTGGAGGTTCGATGAAGCTACTCAAACTTTGTTGTGGAAAGAGAGATTGGTGAAGTTAACAGGCTGAATGCCACCTCTCTGCTACACTCCAACAGATTTGATATTGCTAAGTTAGCAGAGAACCATTCTCTAACCCCTCCAACTTTGAAGCTGCTGTTCACATCAAGAATCATATCAGCAGTGTTCATCTGGCCGAGTTAATAGCAAAAGCCAAGATGGAGAAAGAGTTAAGATTGAGAAGAAAGGAAGACAAGGATAGATCTCCCAGAAAGGGCACGGTCTTTCTATAGATGGTGGAAAATCCTGAATTAGAACCTATAGTTGATGGGAATATGATTATAGCTCCGAATAACTAACTCTTTTCAGAGGACCACAACAAAGGGTACATATCACTTAGGGAGACAAACTGGAGATCCTGTCAACCAAAGATTTGTACAAACTTCTCAGCACCACACAGGGAAGAACAAAGAGACTGATAAGTATTTTCTCTCCCTGGTGCTGAAAGTTTTGAGGAGCAGACACAAGTGAGGTTTTGGTAGCATTAGCCTAGGGGGAGTTTGTTGGATCAAGAAGAAGGCTGGGGCAACCAAAACCAAATCACTTAGACGAATCTTGGTGCTGCTTAGAAAGCTTCCGACGCCAAGTGTGCAACTTCCGAAGGGAGTAGAGTTCTTCCGAAGACAAAGTAAAAGTTCCACTTCCCAAGGCAAAGCTATACTTCCAAAGATAAAGTAATCACTTCCGAAGAAGAAGTCTCAAAGGAAGAAATCAAAAGACTACTTTTGAAGTATGAAGAAAGAAGTTCTCAAGCCTCGGAAGAAGCAGCCTGTTCTGAAGTGTAAGTGGCTTCGGAAATACTTGTTCTTCCGAACCCATTTTACCTTCGGAAGACACTGCTATGAACCAGTGGACATAAGTATGGTCTCTGACACTCCGTTATAGACCTCTGATAGTGCATGGCGTTTTCTCAAAGAGCCATGTAGTTGACCATACTTTATTCCACTGTTCACCTTTTTATGTTAGTACAAGTTACAAACTTTAGTTGGTGACAAAAGGTAAGTCAAGGACATGTATAGACTACCATATCTCAGAAAAAGTCTTATCTGAGATACTTTAAACTATAGCTTTGTAGTATTTGCTTTAGTTAGAGGATTCCAACTGGTATCAAAGTATATCCGGCTATAGGTAGTATTATACATAGTCTCTCATTGTAATTCATAAGAACATGCTTGTAAGAGTCTTGTAATACTTTAGTTGAGAAGCAATATATGCAAGTACCTTGAAAATTACTTCTTGTGTTTTGTTATTACTTATTATTGTTATCAACTCTTAAAGATTTTGCTTTCATCGAGACTGTTGTTTAAGTGAGTTTGAGAGAAAACCAAGTGTTTAGTTGCACAAACCGATCTTGCAAAACCGTTAGGCATACTTGTGACATCCTAGGTTTTCAGGGTCAGATGTAATAGTTAAAATAAAAGAAATACGTACTTTACATTTTGTATATTGTTAAACGAGTAAGTAGCGAGTGAAATGAATATTTTAAATTTAAATTTTAGATGAGTTTTAGTGTCCTAAGAAACCATTTATATATATGTAAATATAATAATATATTATATTTAAATGTGCTCCGTTTTTAACAAAAATTAGGTCGACTTGTAGAGAAAAATAAGATTGTCTCAATGGCAGATTTGAAATTTTATAAGATGTTATATTTAAAAAGTTATAAGAGGAAAATGATGTAAGCAGCTAAATTAATTATAATAATATAATAATATTACTAATATAAAAATCTTAAGCAGAAGAATTGAAGAAAGAAAGCAACCAAGCAAGCAGCTAAACCACATCCCAAATCGCTTGTATTAATAATTCATCTGCCTGCTTGCTTCCTTGTAAATAGAAGCCCTAGGATTACATTTAGATTATAAGTTTTCTTTGGAACAATCTAATAGAAAGAGAATCCCAAGTAAATAATACCCTATTGGGTTATGTTATTAGTCGTTTTGGGCGCGAGTAGGGAGGAGTCTACATTAAATTATGGTAGATAGTTTTAAGGTATGTTTTCGCTTAAGATTATGTCAAGTTATTATTATTTGTTTTAGTACTACTATTTAGAAATAGTAGTAGTAGAACTATTTTTAGGCATTAGGGTTATTGTTAGGGGTAGGTATCGGATAATCTAGCCATAGTTAGGCATGGACTTATCACCCATACTTCAATAAGATAATGAAAACCAATATCCACCCATTACAATAACTTGTTAGTTGTACCATTACTAACCTAGGATTACTTAAACTATATCAGGGCCTAGAGATATTACTAGAAGTACTAGGAAAGGTTATCAACTTTTGGGTAACTACAAAACAGGTTAGTTCCTCTGAATTGCTTTCTAAAACAGGATGTGATATTCAGATAACTGGTAATAATTGAATAAATGACTATAAATAGCATTTGTGATATATGGCAATGCTAATAAGATGCTTAAGGACTGCTTGTATGATATTACTTTAGCTAGTGGAGTTGTATATATAGCATGGTTATGTGAATTTATAGTGTGCTTACTCTGTTCATATCTGTTGTGATGGTTGTGCAGGACCGTTGAAGGGTGGTCAACTTACAACACAACAACACAAAGAATAGAGTAACTCAACATAATCAAACAGTGAACTGGATTAACCACATGTAATGACACAAAGAACACAAGTAATTAAGAGATAAAACAAAAAAGCAAGAGACACAAGGAGATGGTGTTTGAAGGTTGCAGTATATTGGTTTCTCAATGTTCTATTATCAGTGTTACAAAGCATAAAGGAAAGTTACAAGAACATGAGATACTTATACCACATCCTACAACCGCCATACTATGAAAGCCAGGTAGATATAATTGACTAGACACAATATAAAAACAATTGTAGAGTCAAAAATGTAGATTGCCTTTTTGACTTTGTGACTATGACATGTCATAGCTACATCCTAATTTATTATAAAAAGGATAAAGTACATGAAGTAGAAAGTTACAGACTCAAGACCTTAATGTACAGTTACGAAAAGCATGGACCTTTTCACCAACTCATGTCAGTTGGTGACTTTACAGAGTTGTAGTGGAAAGGGGTCCAAATTTATGGAAATGTACATCAGATAAAGCATGTTGTTAAAAGTCTTCAGAAGAAATCTGTCTTAAAGAGTTGAGCTATGGAAAACTGTCTTTGAAGCTTTGGAAGACTTCATCTTTGGCTTTGGAAGATATTGGTCTTGGCTTCGGTAGATTTCACACTTAGAATATTTCTGTTGCTTTTGTGAAACTTCCGAAGCATTCTTCTTAGTACTTGTGCAGCATGCATGTAGAAAGACTTTGAGTGTTAGGTTGCTTCAGCCTCTTCATATAATCTCTACAAACTCCGTCTGGGCTGATGCTACCAAAACACCTTAAGACTTCAGATATCAACAGTCCTCATCAGATGATGACCAACCCTTTCTTCATCAGATGATCAAGATCTTTTAGACTATCAAAGTATCTTCTCATGTGACAGAGATCATGCAGAGGCAACTGAAACATGTCTTGCCAAGTGTAGACATTCTCAATGCCATGATCTCTAATCACATGCCACCTTTCTAGATTTGTAGTGTATGTCTAGGACAGGATGGGTCTTTTTGATGCTAGAGGAGCTATTGGAATGGGAGATGATGGAGCATCCTCTGGCTGCACATCCTCAGGATGTTCTAACTCATCCTGATGTTTAGAAAAGGATGCAGTCTTCTTCTGCTTTAGTATTGGTTTTGAAGCCATCCTTTTCTTTCTCATTATTACTTTTAACTGAGAAGACTGGCCTGTAACACTAGATTGATCTTCAATGCCTTTCTCAGTTGGGTCTTCCTGTCTCATAAGTTTAGAAGGAGAGGGAGGTTGACCTTGCTGTGGATCAAAAGATGAAGCTTGATGAGAATTAGTAGGAGGTCCGAGTTGTGTTGTCTCTGGTTGTTCAACCTTAACCTCCACTTCAGGTGGAGCTTGACTTGGAGGGGAGTGTAAGTCAATCAGCTCTCCACTCCTTATCTTCTACTTGATCACCCTGATATGCTCATCCATAGTGTATAGAGACATGGGACCAAGTCTCCTTCCGGAGAATTCATATAGTTTCAAGAAGCTTATCATCCTTACCTGTTTGCAGGCTTCTTCATACTCTTTTGGATGATGGCTCTTGACTTAGCAGCTTTTTCCCTTAGCTTTCTTTCGGTTGTCTTTCTTTCCTTGACTATCTCAAGTTTGAGTTGTTTAAGATACTCAAACTCAATATAGTGAAAGGATAAGGGAAGAAGTGCTTCTGCCTGATAAAGGCCACTGGCACTCTAGTAGTTGATCATCTTGATCCTTTCTTCTTCTTTATCTACCTAAAGTTCTTGTTGAACCACATCCTCATATTCAGGAGTTTCTTGAACTAGGGAGAGAGTAGACACATGCTTGTACAATCTTTTCTTTCTTCTGTCTTCTTTGATTTGTACTAGTAGCTCTGCATCTTCGGCCTCTTTCTTCTCCTTTGACCTTTCCAAGTCAACTTGTTCATTCAGTTCATCCAAGGGGAGAGAAATGACATTGTCTATGTCATAGTTCCTTGTCTTCAAATAGTTTATCCTAACTACCCTTAACTCATCATTCTGAGTATCTGGTCTGGGGGCAACTCTGATTGCAGACTCCATAAGTCTTGCAGACTCAGAAGAGGAACTTTCTCCCTCAACTTCCTTTTCCTTTTTCTCTCTCTCTCTTCCTCTATCTCCTCAGATGTCACTTTTCTTTTCCCTTTGTCACTATAGACCTTATGACTCAGGGTGGAGAGAGCTTTGGCAATTTTTGCTTGATGTAGCTTCTGAGCTCTGGCCAGAGAGAAGTTGAGAAGCACCTTCACCAGCAGGTGTCTTAAAAAGGGAATTGATCTCTGCAGCAGTTGTTGGTGATAAGACAGGGCTCTCAGGTTTTGTCACTAGGCCTTCAATCAAGGTTTCCCCTATGAAGCTAATCTTAGGATCTACCTCAACATCTAGTTGACCGATAACATTGCTGATTGCCATAGTCTTCTTCTAAGACTGGACACTGTACTGATCTGCTATTGGATTCTTTTAGCCAACTTGTCAACTTGTCTTGATTGGCTTGGATTGATAAGTGGCATGCTGACTAAATCCAGACTTTCATAGAAGTTCAAGGTGTGAAAATTGAAGATCTCTTTAGCCCTTGAACTCTAATAATGATAAGGGCTTTCCTGTTGTTGTCATACCTCCACCAATGATCTGATTTGAAGATGGTTGAGATGACATGGCCCTTGCTATCCCTTCCTCAAATAGACTCCGTATTAAGGAGTCTATAGAGTCTATATCAATATGAACTTGAGGATGTTGCTGAGTATGCAAAAATGCAAGTGAGGATGGTGAGTCCTCAGTGTCCATACTCTTTGAAAAAACTCCCAGGTTCTGTGATTGCGATGACTTTTCTCCCCTTTTTTGGTAGCATCACCCACTTGCATAGGGAGCCAGGAGTTAGGTCAATCACATCCAAAGGTTCTTATGTTCCTGGTTGAGCTCTTCTTAAAGGTATCCGAGCTAGTTTGTCCTTAAGATATGAAATCTCAAGTTGCTGATCATTGACCTGTTTTGCAAGGTAGTCACTTGGGATTCAAGGGACTAACCTTGGAGACTAAATAGGTGCATGTTTTGGATAGTTTTTGCACCTTTATCTTAGCTTCTCCCTCATCTTCATTAGAAGAATCATTGCGGGATGAGATGATTGGACCAAAGTCCTCTCTCTCACCACCAGGTTAGGTTTGGGCTGCTGGTTTCCTCTACTCACTGGTACCCTAAGTTGAGATGTGAATGGGCTGAGTTGCCATGTTGAGGTCATAATGATGTAATCACTTTCAAATGTGAGAGCCTTTCCATATGGTCATCCTGATAGGTTCAGGAGTGTCCACCTCAGTAGTGGTGATGATGTGGGCTAGAACTAGGAGTCTCAGAAGCACCATCTCTCTTTGAGTAGGGGAAAAGAAGAGAGAATCATGGTACTCACTAAAACCTAGATCTTCATCAGTGTAGAAGTCAAGGTTGGGGATTGGTTGGTTGAGATCTAAAGGCCGGGGATGGTAACTGTCCCAGAAAGGTTGATCACTTGAGTGTTGAGACTCAGAGTGATGGCTTAAGCCAGTTTAGCTTATGACCTCATTAGGCTAAGCATGAGGAACCTCAACACTGATCAATGAAGTAATGGGAGTGGTCTGCTCCTCAGGAGAAGTGGGAGCTCTAGTGTCCCACCTCTTCATTTATGTTGAGTGTTATAGGGCCTCCACAGACTAAATAGCCTGAATAGGGGTTCGTTTGGATTTTCTTTGGTAGCTGAGGGTGATTTGTGGCTGTTTAGGTGGTTGGGATGTAGAAGGTATGGGTTCACACTAGCTGGTGCTGCTAAGTTGTCGCCTTGAGCAATGAGCTCAACATTTTCGACCACGACTGTTTCTACCCAGAAAAGCCAACAATGGCTTTCTTAAATTTTAAAGATGTCGGGCTCATCTACCCATTTAAGAATATTACATGTTCCCTTAACTGTGAGCCCGTTCCAGTTAAGAATGTATTGAACATATCTACGGAACATGTAAATACTCTAAGGAGTCCAAGTTGCAAGCAGATTAGTATAGACAAATTGAGAATACCTAAAATTGACTCCCTAAACCATCCCTGGACAATGAAGGAGAGATCCTCAGGAATCTGGTTCCATCCACATGCTTGTTTGATAAGCTGTGGATAAACCACATGGCGCAGGAATTTCCATTAGGATGAGACTTTCCCTTTCCTGAAGGTCTTGACAGAGTAGTCTCCCTTATAGCCCATCTCCATGAAGGACTGGTTAACAACTTCTTTTGGGAAGAACACCTCGCCTGCTTCATCATCCAGCTGAAGATGCATATTGATGATGGCCGGAGTGATGAAGACTGTTCTCCCCTACACTGTGGCAGACAGTGCCTTCTCCCCATCCATTACGACCTCTTGGTAGGTCTTCCGGAATTCTAGCAAATGATCCTCATAGAGTGGGGATCAATGGTGAAGGAGGTGAATTAGTTTGACAAATCAAAGAAACGGCAAACCTCTAAGAAATGAGGATCTTTCTCAGAGTTTAACAGAGCAACTGGTTATGTTGCATGTGTAACTACATGGTAAATTTTGGGTCATTCTATGTTGAGGGTTGGCCATTTTGAGAGAGCTTAAGGATGAAGAGAGAAGAAAGAAAGAAATTTCAAAGAGAAATTGGGATTTTTGGTTTGGAGGAAAGAAGCAAAAGATAGAAAGAGAGGGAAATCATTGGGTTTATATGTGAAAAAGGATTTCAGATAAAGTTTAATGAAAGAGGATACACTTTGAAATCTGAATGTCGGTCCCACCTCTGAAAAAGTAGTTTACTTTTGCTCAGAAGTAGTTTTCTTGGAAGTCAAAAAGCTTCCGAAGGTAAATTATCCTAGGAAGTTTTAATGAAAAAGCTTCCGAAGCTAAACTGACTTCGGAAGATTTTCCTAAGAGTTGTGAAAATTTTGCTTCGGAAGAAAAATAAAGACTTGAATGCCTTGTCCCGAAGAACAAAGCTTCCAAGAGTTAATTTTGCTTCAGAAGATTTTCCTTGAAAACATATAAGTGCCAAGAAATTTTAAGCTTCGGAAGATATTTCAGAAATCCTTCCGAAGGTAAAATACTAGGGCAGTTAGTTGTTTTAAAGGCATAAGTTTCTTCCTAAGTTAAAAACATAACTCCGAAGGATCAAAATTATCATAATTCTAAGGAAAGTCTTCAAAAGATTTTCATCCAAAGAAAACAAAAGCTTATGGAAATGATAAACTAGACAACTTAGGACACATAGATTTTAAGAAATAATAAGAATTAGTTTTAAGAAAAACATAATCAAAGTTTATCATCCCAATAGCTGATACAAGATATTTAAATCACTGTTCACCAAAAGCTTTGTAAACATATCAACATATTATTCATTTGTATGGACTTTGACTAGTTTAATTAATCCTTTTCATAATTATCTCTTATTAAATGATACCTGATGATGATGTGTTTGGTCCTTGAGTGTTGCACAGGATTCTTTGTGATTGAGATAGCACTGTTGTTGTCTATGTGAATGTGAGTCTCCTAGAAGTTTAACCCATAGTCCAGCATTTGATTTTAAATCCAAAGCACTTGAGCATAGCAGCTTGCAGCAGCAATGTATTCAGCTTTAGCATTTGATGCACAGACACAGGATTGTCTCTTGCATTGCCATGAGACAACCCTTCCACCAAGAAACCGACATCCCCCAGATGTAGACTTTGCAGTCATGTTGCAACCACCATAATCACTATCTGTATAAGCATACAGATCGAAGTCAGGATTCTTAGGATACCATAGACCAAGTGTTGAAGCACCTTTGAGGTATCTTAGAATCCTTTTGACAGTAATAAGGTGAGACATCTTAGGATTGGCTTGATATATTGCATAGATGCAAGTGGCAAATATAATATCAGGCCTGTTAGCTGTAAGATACATAAGAGACCCAATCATACCCCTGTATAAGTGCGAATATACACACTCCCCCTCAAGATCATGTCCAAGGGAGTGGTTTCTAGCTATGGGTGTCTTAGAAATTTTACAATCAGTCATGTTCACCACTTGAGTATGTATTAAACATACTTTGATTGACTAATGAAGATGCCATCTTACTTGCTTCACTTGAATTCCCATAATGAAATTGAGTTCCCCCATGGTACTCATTTCAAATCTGTCCTTCATTAGCTTCTCAAAGTCTTGTAGAGCTTGGATTAGTTGAACCAAAGATGATGTCATCTACGTACACTTGAACTAGCAATATGTCATTTCCCTATCCTTTGATGAAGAGAGTTCCATCTATAGTACATCTCCTGTATCCACGTTTGCAGAGATACTGAGATAGAGTCTTATACCACTTCCTAGGTGCCTGATGCAGCCATAGATAGCTTTGTCAAGCTGTAGACATAATCAGGATGATCAAGATCTACAAAACCAGTGGTTTTTTGACATACACCTCTTCATCATCACTCCATAAAGAAAAGCACACTTCACATCAAGTCGAAAGACCTTGAAGTTCTTAAATGCAGCAAATGCCAAAATATCCCTAATAGTTTCCAGTCTTGCTACATAAGCAAAGATATAAGTGTAGTCAATCCCTTCTTCTTGTGTGTATCCTTGAATACTAGTCTAGCTTTATTCTTGATGATAAAGCTCTATCATCCTTCTTGTTCCTAAACACCCATTGGTTCCAATGGTAGTCTTCCTATGAGGAAGAGGAAAAAAAGTTCCAAATTTTTGTCTTTTGAATTGAAGCAGCTCCTCTTGCATAGCTTCAACCCAACTTCCAGCCTTTAGAGCCTCATCAACTTTCTTTGGCTTTATCTGCGACAAGAAACAAGAGTGAAGAAAAACATTTGCTTCATGGGTTTGTCCTCTTGTTCTTACCCCAGAGACAACATCTCCAATGATGTTTCTAGTGGGATAAGACTTGTGGATCCTTAGCTGAGGGATCACAGCAAGTTACTAAGAAAGATCTAAATTAGAGAAATTTAGATCTGGCATAGATGTTACTCCCACTACATCAGCACACTTATCAAGAGAAACTTGATCCAAGAGTGTGTGACATCATTGATGTTGTCATCTATGGAGTGGTTATCAGCATCAAGAAAGTCTTGATCACTATCACCACTACCATCATCGTCTTCTTCATTTGAAGTATCTTTATCTGGGTGTGCAGACTCTGAGCTGGAATTTGAAGGCATACCAGATGTATCAGTTGAGTTTGTTATTATGGTGCTAATAGAAACCTCATTTGCAGAAGTAGTCCCAACTGGAGCTAAAGATCTATTTCTTGAAGGTCTTATCAGCTCAAATCTTTGATCAGGATCACTTGTATTTAAGTTTCAGCAGATCCTGAAATAGTCTCACAAGATTTGTTAAAACAGTCGGTACTAAATCAAGATCAAAAAGCCAATCAGGACCAAAACCATCCACACAGGGTGTGTGTTCATTGAAGGTCACATTGGGACTCTCTCACAATTCTAGTTTTGAGATTATATACTCTGTAAGCCTTAGCTTGGGAAGATTATCCAATGAGTGTCATCATTTGATTTCTCAGCAAATTTGGCAATTTGATCCTTGGTATTCAACTAGTGCAAGGAAATCCAAATGACTTAAGAAAACCGATGAAAGCTTTTCTCTTGTGCCAAAGTTCATAAGGAGTATTGCCATGAGTCTTAAGTACTAAAACTCTATTCTGACATAGTAGGTAGTGTTGACTGCCTCTGCCCAGAAGGTGATGGGCAGCTTAGAGTCAGACAACATGGTTCTTGCAGCTTCAATCAGTGTCCTGTTCTCCTCTCAGCAACACCATTCTGCTAAGGAGTCCTTGGAGCACTGCATTGTCTTGTAATAGCTGTTTCATCACAAGATGCATCAAGGATTTGGTTCTTGAATTTAGTTCCCTGATCACATCCTATGATTTTGACCTTGTCATCATTGATTCTCAATTTTCAAGATGAAATTCTTCAAAATCTCAGAAGTCTCATCCTTAGTTCCACAAGGAAGACCCCAAGTGAATCTTGTAAAGTCATATGTGATCACTAAACAGTAAGGTCCTCCTAGACTCATAACTCATTGGTGGGCCAAAGAGATCCATGTGTACAAGTGTAGGAGGTGTAATGATAAAGTTCCTTTCCTTAGGCTTGTGAGATACCTTGTGTTGCTTCCTTTCAGGCATGTAACACAATGGTCATCACTTGTAAACTCTTTCTTTGGCATTCTAGTTACCAAATCATTCGTAATAAGTTTATTCATGTTCTAAAGTTTACATGGCACATTCTTTTATGCCATAGGAAAAACTCATCACTATTGGCATTAGACAAAAAGCATGAAACTTCTCCAAAGGGAGATGTTTCTTGAAAATCCATCTTGTACATGTTCCTTTTCCTGGGGGCACTAAATAGAATATGCTCATAAGGAATGACCACCCCGGGCTTGAGAACAATGCACTCATGCTCAGTAAAGAGCATGTTATGACTCTGATCACAAAATTGGGATACACTCAGAAGATTGTACCCAAGCTCCCTAACAAAGTTTACCTTTTCAATGCTAAGCTTACCATTTGTAATTTTCCCCTTCCGAAATGTAACCACCTTCATCTCCTCCAAAAGCAATTGGCCCTCCATCAACCCTTTCAAAGTTCTGGAGTAGTGACCTATTGCCTGTCATGTGCCTGGAACAGCCACTGTTAATGATCCAAACATTTTTGTTTGCCTTAGGTTGTCCCTGCACAAAGAAAATGATTAGTCACATTTGGAAACCAAAGCCTTACTTGTCTTGGGCTCACTAAGAGAAACAAAAAGTAATGCAACACTAATAGATCCTATGGTTGTGCTTGGAGGATCTTGAGCTATTTTTGATGGAGAATTCTCAGTCACTTGGTCTTTATTTGACTTCCACACCACCTTTGGAATCTTGGACTTGACCTTCAATACTTCGGAAGCTTTTGAGACTTCGGAAGTTTTGATGACTGGACCTTTGAAGATTTGGCAAACACTGCAGCAGACTTTAGTGCTTCAGAAGTATTCCTTCCTTTCGATACCAACTTTTCTTCCGAAGGCAATTTTCCACTTGCTTATCTTAGATGGAGCTTTCGAAGGAAAATGGTTTTCCTTCCGAAGCTTGAATCTTCTTAGAACTCTTAGAAGTCTTTGGTTTGTTCATGTGAAGAGTACCCTTAGGATTGTATGGATAATCCTTAGCAAGATGAGTAGTACTTTCACACATAACACACTCCATTTTCTTCTTCCCAAGAGCCTTCTACTAGGAACAAGACTGACTTTGGTCACATCCGTTCTCCACCCTCATCTTTGCAGATGCTAAGACAATCCTTTTAGACTGAGAACTGTTCTTGGAGTTTGATGGTCCAGGTGTGGTAGCAGTGGTACACAATAGATTAGTCTTCTTCATGGTACTGAGATGACTTGAACATGAACCAGAACTCTTAGTAGAAGAGTTAAGGTTGATGTCTTCAGTCTTTACCACTTCAAACCCAGCAGAGATAAAAACTTGTTTCTCCTTGGAGTCAAAAGTAGCCTTGATCTCTTGAGCCTTCCTTGCTTTTCTTTTGCTTTTTCTGATCAAGTTCTTTCTTAATGACTTGGTCATCACAGTCTTCTTCTTCTCCTCAGAGGATAGTTGCTCTTCTTAAATTCTCCTCTTCACTCTTCTCACAGGAATTCTTCACTATCACTTCATCATCCTCTTCACTAAAAGGATCTATGAGAGGAAGCTCATCTTCACAGTTCAACACCTAGGTGATCTTACAGATAAGATTGTGTGTGGAGGAGTTATCTCATTTGATCCCATTCCCTGCTGTTTTTGATAGCACACCTTGTTGTGCAGGGATGAGGATATCATGTTCTTGAAGGTCTCTCTTCAAGAACACACTTGTCTGCCCTGGCTTTGCTGATCACAAGCTCAGCCTCGCACTCAGTCAGCTTAGTTATAAGATCCTTGATCTGAGTCCTAAAGTTTGTATGCTAATGTTTTAGAACTGAATTAATTTTCTCTAAGTCCCCATCTTTAGTTTATAATCATTTTCAGACTTTTTAAATCAGCTTTTTAATGTTTAAGGACTCAAGATCATATCTCATTTCCAAGTTGTAGGACCTGTATCTATTAACTTTAGCAATGCATTCAAGGGTACAGAGGTGTTCCAATACCTTGGCTTCATCATGATCTGCCATCATGCTTGGTTGAAGAACCACCTTACACCTGAAAGCTATAGTCAAAGCCTCCTTCTTCAACAGCAACAGCAACCTGCTGCTTTGGCTTCTCATTCTGGGGAGCTTTGCCATGTAGTTTGGTCTGGACTGTGTTTGGCCACCATTTGTTCTTGGTGCCTTACATTACTTCGCAAAGTGTCCCATGAAGTTACAGTTTTAACACTTGACCTTGCCTTTGTCCAGCCCAAACTTTCCACTGGTTGCATTGCTTGGAAACTTCCTTCCAGCCTGCTTGTAGAACTTCTTGGCTCTGTGAGTGAGAATAGCCATCTGTTGAACTATCTCATGTACTCCAGATCATCTAGATGGATACAGTCCAGGTCTTCAAGGGTGAAAAGAAAGCTGCCACAACTTTCATCAGAAGACACAATGGCTTGAGAAGAACTTGTCTCTTGGAATGGGCTTCCTTGAGTGTAGTTCTCCCTTGGTGTCTCTAGGAAGGTGATGAAAGGACCCTTTGGTGAGTTGTCAAGGTAGCATATGAGATGATGTTGGGGTTCTATTCTATCCCTTTCAACCACATGAAGGGTTGAACCAGTTGATTGTTGGAGTTGCAAGATGAACCTTACATGTTTATCTCCATCTAGTAGCCACTGAGAATCCTATATAACTCTGTTGGAGTGAGACA